>VYZM01007723.1:48786-92431 GCA_013398915.1 Dromas ardeola
TCCTGGTACCTGACCAGTGAGTCCCTGCTCTGACTTCATCTGCCTTTTTCCTTTGTTGAAAAGGAGACACCCCCCGCCCCATCCTCCCTCTGTCTCTAGCTGGAAGTCCTCAAGCTCTAGGAGGTGCGGAAGGGCCTGCTGATCAGGCTCAGGGAAACCGGTCTCCTCCTGGAGCAACCTCCGCTGACAAGGGCTGGGACCCAAGAACAGCCCACCTTCGCCCCAGGGAGCACCAGCTGAGCCTGTCTCCAAGTGATGGGACCACGTCCCCTTACCTTGTGATGCGCCGAGCTTCAAGGTGGCTGGGAGAGTCTCTCCTGCGTTTCCTCAGGGGTGAATAGGACCGCTGCCGCCGCCGCCGGTCACGCTCCCTGTGCGACTCCTTCTCACTGGAGCCGTACTTGTGCTCTCGCTCACGGTCTCTGGGGAAGGCACAGGTTGGAAACTGTCACTGCTGGGTTTTTGTGGGGTGGGGGCAATGGTGGTGGGTTTTTTTGGATGGGGGGACAATGGCCCATGAAGGCATGGATGAGCGGAGGACACAGCTCCAAAAGGAACCACTCTAAGCAAAGTCCTCTTGTGGCATCAGCCCTACACACACTGACTTAGCTGGACAAAGAGACGCTCATCTGGCTGGATGGATGGGCACCCACAAATTGTATCTGGTGGTTTCGGCAGTGTCTTCTGATGGCCCTGCGTTGCCGAGCCAAGATGCCTTCCATGTACCTGTGTCTGGGGATGCACTCTGTATTTAGCTCTACTAAAATTGCTCTTGCTGGCCCTGCTGCAGAAGCAGGCGAGAACAACCCTGCCAGCAGGCCCCACGTGAGCAGAGGGCCCCTGGTATCCCTGCAGGGCTGTGCAGCTCTGCACGGCTCGCCAGAAGGAGTGCCGGTGTTGCTATGGTTTTCTCTTTTGTTAAATTCCCATACACGTCAGCACAGGCCCTTCTGTGGAGTGTAGCTGACTTCATACGCCCTGCTCAATGCCAACGGCAAAGCGACGTGTTACAGGTCAAGGGCCTGATCCTTCCACTCAGGAAATTTCTCCTACACTGGTGCAGGGATTGTCACAGCCCGCAAGAATCAGACCCTGGGAATGTAACATTTTAAGCGCGCAAAATGTTCACAGTGTGCTCAACAGCGGAGATGTTACCAGAAAAAAAAAAACTGCCCAAAGGCATCTAGGGCTGAGCTATGAGATCTGTGTTTTCTGCGGGGTGCAGAGGGAATAGTCACCTGGACTGTGTTTCCCCCTGCAATGCTGCGTGAGTGCCAGCATGAGGGTACCTGGCATCTGCCCACGCAGCAGTGGCACTTCTCAGGGCCTGACACCTCTTTTGGCAGAGCCACGACTCTGAAAAGCAAAGTATCTTTCCTTAGTGCGATAAGATCCCTCTCTGAGAAGGGCTGCAGCCCTGCTGCAGGGGCTGCTGGCTGGCATGGGCTCCTCAGGTGATGAAAGCTGTGGGCAGACCCAACTGGAGCCTAACGCTTTGCCCACCACTTACACCAGCATGACAGAGAGGGGCACTCCCCGGGTTTTCCTATGAGGCATCTTCCACTCGCAAGAGCCCTGGCAAACATCACCGAGCAGCCGTCTGTGCACTCTTGGCTGCATAGCGTGTCCCCTGCAAGGGTTCGGAGCGGAGGAACAGCCACTTCACATGCCACACGCTCTGAGTGTGAGATACTGTGATGCTTCAAAGCCAGGGATAAACCAGGTCTCCCTCCCAGCAACCTTCCCCCAAAAGTGCTTTGCATGAAATTCCCCTGAATCAACGCAGGGCAGTTCTTGGCTATAGGAAATCCACTTTTCTCACAGAAAGTGAAAGGCTTATCTCTGGGCTCTTCCCTCTGCGACCAGCACCAGCTCTGGGGCAATAAATGGTGAGAAATTTCCAGTGGATTGCGGGCCAACATAACATACTGCCATATGCCTTACTCCGTGTCCCCCTGCTCCCTCCCACCCCAGCGCTGAGGATTAAAGCACTCAGTGAGGAAGATGAGGGAGCAATTTGGGGCTGGCAGAAGGAGCCAGCAGCCATGATGGAGTCCAAACAAGTGATGGAGACAGTGAGAAAGCGTGAGGCAGCAGATATCACATGAGGAGACAGCTGTACCTGCTAGGGCTGTAGCGGGAGTAACTGGGGCTCCGACGAGGCCTTGAACTCCTGCTCCCAGGACTTTTTTTGCAGGATTTGGAGGAATAACTGGGGGAACGTGAAGAAGACCTGGGGATAGGAAGGAACCATAAAAGTGTTAAAGATGTTGAAGGGTGAGGCTGTACCAGACTCCTCCGAATCTGGGCTCATGGGGGAAGAGATGCCCCATATTTCATGGTCTTGGCTCAGCTCTATGTGGCCAGTTCACCACAAGCCATGTGGATCCCTTGGCACTCCTCAAACTCTTACACCTCCTCCTGCAAGGAGCCTGCCAGCCTGCAAGAGTTAAACATTGCCCAGGATCACAAAGACAGACGTTTTAGTTGGCCTTACCTCTTTCCTGAAGAGCAGGACCTGCTTCGGGAGTACCTGGGAGAGACCTTGTGGTGTGAGGAACGGGAATGGCTGGAGCGGCTGGAGCCACGGGACGATCTGCCTGTGCTGGTGTACGACTCGCTGCGGGAGCACGGCCTTAACGGTGAGCTGTGAGCTGGGGACGGGAGTAAGTTTTGCTTCTTCTCCTCTGAACAGTTGAGACACAAGGACAGGCACCCTCTGTGAACATATATTTGGACAGTCATTGAAGCTGTTGCTGAACCGGGACCGGTCCTTGGCTGCGGGGAGCACCACACTCCAGCCAACAAGTACTCCCATCCTCCCATTCCCCAAGTGGGGATAAAAACAACCTCCTGGCTCCCCAGGCTGCTGTTGCAGGAGACCCTGTGTGTGGGTCAGAGCCCAAGAGCTCACCCAGTGCCAGGGAAGGGCTGTGAAAGAGGTCTTGGGTGGCCTGAGGGGCAGCTCTTCTGCCCCATGCCCAACACACCAGAGGTGTCTGGTTGACAGAGCCTGGGTCAGGCCAGCGAGTGGTGCAGGTCCTGGGGAGGGAGCGAGGTGAGAAGTGCTGGAGCAAGTGGCAGGGCAAGGGGCTGTGCTCCAGCCTGGCTGTGGAGCAGCGTGAGCAGGCACATCCCGTTGCCTTTGGACGGAGCTGCATGAATTCTTCTGCTTCCAGAAGTGCCCTGGGTATGAACTGGGGTTAGAGCCCGGCAGCAAGGCAGCCTCCTAACAGCCAGGGCCAGCTGCAATCCCAGCTCCACCCATGTGAAGGCAGAGTTATCCCACTGGAGTCACAACGTGAAAAGGATATACAGCCCTAAAATTTTACCCTCTGGCTGAAAACTGAGGGCTTGTTATTCCTAACACCAATTCCCCTGGCTCCTGCTCCTCTCTCCTTTAGTGCTCCCACCGCCAGACCACGTCCTGGCTCCAACTTTCAGCATTTAAGACCGGAGGGCCTGAGCTGGAAGCGCTCCCTAACACCATTGCCTGAGCAGAGCCTTGGGTACCAGCCACCGCACTTCAGTGCCTTCATCCACATCGCCTGGCAAACCCCCAGGAATGGGAGGCAGTGATGGAGGCTGGCATCTACTCCCTTCTCCTGATGATGACCTGTGGCACTGGATGGTGATTTGCCTTCTGTCCCCGGCCCTGATGCCCCATGGCCCCAGCGCACAGAGCTGCTGCTGTGTTACCCCGCAGCCAGCAAGGCACCTGCTCCTCCCTGTGCTCCCCACCTACAGGAGATGCTATCTTGTCACCCAGGACCAGCTGGGAAGGGGCAAGCGGGATTCGGCTCATTGGACAGGTGAAAGAACAGCCCCTACCGTTGTAGCAAAAATGAACCCTGCTCCCTTCCCCCCCACAGTAAGTGGAGGGGGCGAATTAGCACGGCCAGCCCCTGATGTACCTTTCCAGTCTTTGCCCAGAAGGGCCAGCAACTCTTTTCTTTGACACGGTCATGTCCGGCTGAGCAGGGCTATGTTCAGGACACAGCCCGACCCAGGGCCAAACCCTGCATTAGCCACATTAATGCCAGAAGAGGCGGCGCAGGCAATGCCCAGGGGCGTGATGGCTGGGTTTTCATCCTCCTCCTCAGGCTACAGTATTGGTCATTGCTGGGTTGTGGACTCCAGACTGGCAAGACCGTGGATCTGATTTCTATCTAACTGCCTCCAGACCACAAAAACCTCCCTGCCAGCTCACCACTGCAACTGGCGAGCGGCCAGGAGATACAGAGCAACAACGTACCAGGTATTTGGCTGCCAGCAGCAGCTACTGGTAATCACTGACCTTCGGTCTTGTCCCTGGGCATCTGGAGACAGATTTTCCAAAGCTGTTCCCTTGGTCTGGGAAAAGCAACTGGTGAAGGAATTTCCTGAATCAGAGCTGTTATCGCTGTTGGCCAGTTTGGGCTTCCCGGACGAGAATGCATGGCCAAAGCCATCATGGACTAGACTTCTTTTCTCCTGGCTGTCCTTTGACCTGGATGAGCTCGTTTGAGTGGAGGGAGGGGAGGAAGTATCGTTTCCTGAGTCATATTCATGATACTCTCCGTTCTGGCTGGCAAGGTTGCCAGGCGGGCTGTCTGTTTTGGTAAAGAGGTCAGCAGAAGACCCTGACTGAGAGATCTGAAAGCAAAAAAGCCATTTGGCATTGTTTGAACGGTTTTTAGGGGGGGTTGTTTTTGGTTTTACTTTGCTTTTTTTTTTTTTTTTTTTAAATAAACCCAGAAATTTTACCATCATGATGCACTGAAACAAAAGGAAAGGAAAGAAACAAAGTAAGAAAGAAAGAAAAAGAAGAAAGAGGAGAAGAAAACAAAAGCACATATCCCTGAAAGAAATCCACAGTAAGAAGAAACTTCTTTTCCCCCTGCTATGATAACGGGAAGATTTAGAGATCATGCAAAGAGTATCAGCATGCGATTCATGTTAAACAAAAGAGTTCAACAACGTAAACGGGCAACCAAAGAATCAAAATAACTAACTAAATAAAAAAGGTATAACAGAGGACAAAGCCCTTATTTAACCTTAAAGAGAGGGAGGAAAAAAAAAAAAGAAATGGGAATATACATATAAAAACTCTACATAATCCTTGGAAAGAAAACAAAAATGAAACAAAATCTTAAGTGAGGGAATTTTTTAAGCTTCCTTAATAAAGAGGCTGAATGAATGTCACTAAAATAAAAAAAGAAAAATCAAATCAAATCAAATTAAGGGCTTCTGTACAAAGTAAAAACTAGCAAATAAACAAGCTTATCACTTCAAAACAAACACAAAAAAGGAAAAAAAAAGAAAAAAGAGGGGGAGGGAAAAAAGAAAAATCCCTCTGGAAATAAAAGGTATACAGATACTTCTTTGTGTGCTTTTTTCCCCCTGAAGAAGATATAGCTAATGCGCTCAAGTGACCTCTAATAAATTCCCTGGTGTCTTGCGGATAGCATCCACTTACCCATCAAGAACTCCTCCTTTAGTAGGTAAGGTGTAAGAAAAAAGGAAGAGCGGGCAACATAAGTCCATCATTAGAGTCTCAAATTACATGAAAAAAAAAAAACATAAACCCTCTCTTCAATCCACACTGCCAACTGTTCGCTCGCCTCCTCTATGCAAATGTCATGACTGCTTTTTGTCTGCTTGCTTGTCTCACTTATTACTTTTGTTTCCTTCTGCTTTAAATTAGGCCGTCCAGCCCATTCCTGGAGGCTGCGCGCTCCTGCTGAAAAGTCGCAGCTTGCACTAAATCCCCTTGGGTTTCATGGAAGCAACAAAGGCACTCAAGTGAAGGAAGAAGTAAAAAAATAAAGCAGAGGAGGAAAAATATCCCCCCCTGTGCTGTGTTGGAGGCCTGGGGGGAAGGGGACAATAGCCCTGCTCCTCTCAGCCTCTGCATGGGGGTTCGGTGGGTTGCAAGGATCCCAAACCCACACTGGCTGCTGCGGGCAGGGCTGTTGTCTGGGACCCTGAGCACCACCAAAGGGATTTACATCATTTGGGTATTTTACAATTCAGTTTTAACTCCGCTGGCATTTGCCTGAGCCAGCCCAGGAATGCACTGGGAGTGAAGCTATGTTAGTGCTGTCTGCCCTTGCAATGGGGTGAGAATTAGGGTCAGTCACAGACCCAGCACATCTGCACGTTCACGTGGTCTCTTCCTCTTTCACTCAGATACTCTGCTCTCCTCATTCGCACCCATAAGGTCTGGTCCAGGGTCCTTAGAGTGTGGCCACATACTTTTGGTTCCCCCCACTCAGGATAGTCCTCCAACACGATCCCAGCAAAGCTGTGCCCCCTCAAACACCTGCATATGTCCTCACATCACATTCTGGGGCATGCGATGCCTTCCCTCTATGCCACGCTCTCCACACTGGGGACCTGGGCCGTGCCCTCACAAATCTGGAGTATTCTGAGCTGAGAAAAACCACATTGCAACTTTGGTAATATCTCAGGGGGCAGGGGAGACCTGGGTCAGTTGTCACACAGCGGGGACAGAGCCAGTCCCTTTAGAGAGCTTAGACCTGGACCAGCTGGCGTGGGGACGGGACTCTTTCTTGTCCGCACCTGGGGCTACAAACCCAGCCTGAAGTACTTATTATATGGAGGTCCTTCATGCCATCCGATGGTGCCTTCACGTCTACCCTCCTGCCAGTGGCATCTGATCTGTGTCCCCGGCTGAAACCAGAGCAGAGCTACCAACACACACAGCGGCTCTCAGCACGCAGTCTGCAGAATGACAATTGCCCACAACATCCTCATGCTCTGAAAACACCTGGAGCTGGAGGGTCTCCACGTACTTCCTACTGTTGCCAGAGAGAGAGGCAGTACTGTTTCTGGGACAAGGGACAGGGGGACGGGAATTAGATCATCCCAGCAAACCCATACTAGGGCTGGGGACTCCCCCATCCCCACCCCATACTAACTTCTAAGCTGTGCTCAGTCCTAACTCGGAGGCATCAGTAGTCCCAGCAGTGGAAATGAAGTGATCCTTCTTCACTAGCCAACTTGTACCTTCAACACAGAAGCCCTGGACAGAGCAGAAACATCTCCCAAATGTTCCCAACTAGGTATGAGTGGAGACGCACATCACAAGTCCTCATTTCGGCATCTGGCCCTGCTCCTTGCTGCTTCTCAGCTCTAGCACTTCTCTAACAGTCCTTGTTTACTCCAGTAGAAACCAGAATGTCAAAGGAGCACAAGAGAGTCAGGTATCCGGCTCTCCTCCTTTTTTCATCAAGTCTTTCTGAAACTCCCTCTCAGAGCCCTGAGAGAACTGGCCTCCTTGCTACAAATCACTGCGCCCTCCCCAGCCACATCTCAGACGATACAGGATTGTGCTTTCAAATGTGGCACCAGGTTATTATTTTTTTTAAAGATGGGTTATGGTTTGCATTAGATCACAACCCTAACCAAGAGGCAACCAGCTTTGGACCACCATTCATTTACGGGCATAAAAAAACCCACTTGAGGTATGCCCTGGCTACAGAGATAGGAAAGGCCTGGAGTGGGCATGGGGTTGCTCAGAGGGACACCGACCCCAGCATCGCACACACAAACAGCTCACTTCTGTTCCCTCACAGTCTAAACCAAAAGGCATTTATTTATGCCGAGAAATACAGCAGTTTCTTGGCATTTCTAAAACAGCTTTTAAGACTGCTGTTGGGACCTGGGATGTACGCTCTTGCTTTGCCTTCGCTGAAGTCTACCTTCAAAGTAGCAACTGTTGTCAGCACATCACAAAATCTGTCAAATGACTGGGGCATCAACATGCTCCTCTGTAGCTCGACACCGGTGGTAGCAGCACTCTGGGAAGAGGCAACACGTGGATATCAGTGAAATACGGAGCCCACAGCCCTCCTGAGGGCTGGAGGGTCTGGCCTGGGCAAGGTGCCGAGGGGAGGGACAGCAGATTCCCAGCCCCACCACCTCAAGGCACTGGGCTATAGCCAGTAGCTTCCTGCAGGCCCCAGGGGAGATTTCTGTCCTTCAGCAAGAGCCAGGACAAGTCTCAAGATGCTCAACTCGCCTGTCTGCTTGGAGACATATTCCTCATCTAATGACCTTGGCTTTGCTTCTGGTCCCATTTTACTGCTTCTGAAAGGCACACCAGCCACACGAGATGGAAACCAAGCGCCACATCTGAAAACATTGTGCAGAGCTCAATTGAATTCTAATGGCTTTTTATTTTTCTAGGGTGTCTTAAAAAGAGTCTGCTCTTTCATGAATCTGATTTTCTCTATGTGAACATTTGGATTTTTCCCCCTCCCTAATAAGTAATTAAATAATCTCAGTGAACTTTGCTTTCTCCAGCTTTCAGCAGGGGACCTACTGCTGCCCTCAAGGGAACTCAAGATATATATTTATTGGATTTTTTTTTTTTTTGTTTCAAGTCATTATTTAATCAAGATGAAGGGGGAGTAGAAATGAGGCCCTCACTCATACTCCAGCCTGTAATTTTGAGTGCAAACCTAGACCAAGAGGCAGTGCAGTCTAACAGGTTACAAAAATACAATCACTACTCGTCTTCCAATTAAACCGAACAAGTCCATTTATGTGCTGCAAACAGCCCTGGGGCGAGAGATGACTATACATTTCCTCAGCCATAAGGGGACTGAGACCCATCAACAAGCAGCATGGCACAGCCTCCCTTAGAGTTGGAGGATTTCTTTCTTGGGTCTTTTTTCTCTTGTTTTACAGCTCACTTCAAAGTGGAGTTAACTTCTTTTTCAGAGGCACATAATGTCTCCCTTTCTCTCTTTTTCTGTGTGTTGTAATAATGAAAGGAACAAAAAAAACTTGTGTCAATGACCCTGGTGAACCTTGTTCTCCGTGAGGGCCCAGCAGACATCTGTCGAGGAGCCGCCAGCACAGGGAGCAGCACCTGCTGAGAGGGGCTGCTCGGGGAAACCCGTGCCTGGTCGGGGGTACCTCCATCTTCCAGAGCTGGGGCTGGGGGGAGGCCTTCGCCTGGGGGTAATGGGCTCACCTCTGCTGATTTGCCCCAGCTGAAAAGCCAACCTCTTATAAAAGGGAGTACAAAAAAAAAAAATATCAGGGCTGTAGGAACACAATAAAACACCTTTTTGCACAGTTATGAATCCCTGGCTCAAGGAATATGAAGTGGAAATTTTTATTTTTTTTTTTTTTTTGCTAGATGGAGAGCTCAGGGTGAGGCTTTCTCTACCACAAGGCCTAAGCTAAGTCCAGGAGCATGGAGGCAATAATGACACAACTGTCCCTGCAAGGTCAGAGCTTGGGTTATTTGGGGCTGGACGGCAACGCTGCTGCTGACAGATCTGTTTCTGGGGGTAAACTCCTGAGAACACCAGGCAAAGGTTTGTTCCTTTGCAAAGATCTTTTCAGCCTGCTGGGGTGCAGCCAGTGTCATGGGACGCAGGTCACTGTGTCCCCAGCTTGGCTCGGGCCAAGCCAGCACTGCTTTGGAGCAAGGGTTTGCCTTCCACCACCTCCTTTGGTACCTGGTGTACAGCACAGCCCTCCATGGCTGCAGGTATCCCTCCCTCACCCTGGGTTTCTGGCTTCCTTGTGGTCCCAGCACTGAGCTGTGAATTTCCCGAACAATAACCAGGGGTAACCTCAGTCCCCTGGCCAGGAGGAAAAGAACAAGAAAAGCAAAAAGCAAACAACTTCCGTATTTATGGAAGGCTTTGTCTTTCTGTTCCTCAGGGCCCTGTTTGTTGTGAGAAACATGGTGCCTAGCGGTTAAAAGAATAGTTTTTCCTATGTGAACCAAAGCCCAGGCTAGAAAACAGAGAGCAACAGCAAGCCAATACGCAGGTCTGCTACGAGGTTCCACCAGCCCTCCTGCACGTGCTAGCCCCAGCCCCTGCACAATGTCTCCCCACTTCCACATTTCTGCAGACACGCAGGCACAAAACAACAAACAGTGTCATTTGGAACAATCGTACCCCGCTGAGCCTCACTGAAAATTTCGCTCAAGCCTACGTTAATTTGTGAGATCGTAAACGAGTTTCAGTGGAATTAAAGGAGCTGTCAAGGCAAGCGTATGCAGCGTACAGTTATCTTCATCAGGTACAACAAAGGCAATTAGATTCATACCCTGCAGGTATTTATATTGCGCTGCTCAACAGAAAGCACAGTGGCATGTAATATATCTTTATCGGTGTGGAATAAAGTGTCTGCAGCGGGTCAGGGGTATTCTGTTCAAAAATAGATGCTGCATATTACCCACAGTTTCTCTGCATGCTGAGGCACAGACCAGCAATCCTGTTCTCAGTAGGCGACTATTGCATCTGCAGGGGATTAAAGGGAGAATGAGAGGGAGAAGTTTGGAAATTCACTGCCAGAAAGTAAAATAGCAGGGAACTTTGGGGTGTTTCTGCATGTGTACATGCGTGTGCGTGCATCAACTTACGCGTAAAGGCAAGAGGGAAAGAAGCAGCAAGGTGGGTGCATGGGCAGGGCATTCTTTTGTATGGTTTATCCCTCATAAATTACAGGTAGACCCAGTTAGAAAATGTGGCTGCTCCAGTAGAAAGGAAGGAAAACAAACCAGGGGGTACGGAGGGATGGCAGAGTTTACCTCAAAATAGTTCAACTTTTCAAAAGAATATGGAAAAAATTGACTTAAAAAGCAAAATCTTTGATTTGGAAGTGCTATAGCATTACCTCATGGGAATTTGTGTGTTGTCTCTCTGGGCCTCTTCTGCACATTGGGATCTTCCCTGGACAACCCCTTTGCCTTGGAGATATGACAAGGCTTCTCCCCAGGTAAAGATGGTTTGGCTTGGAAGCCCAGGCCAGAGGGAAGGGCAGGGAGTGTGACACACCAGCCCTCACAGAGGACTGAAACATGACATTTTTGCATCCCAATTCTGGAATTTTCAACAAAAATCTGTTCTTTTCCAGTAATTTATTTGTGATAAGTGATCAACACTTTCTGCAAGAGCACATTTTCATTTCATAACGCTTCCAGGCTGCTCTCAAAGTAGATTCTGACAGAACTAAGCTTATTTATAGAGGGATCATATAACTCACAAAAAGGAGAGGCATCAAAGGGTTGTATATAGTCATTAATGAATGAGATTAGAAGGTCCCATTCCGTTTTTCCCTTGCCAATTTTGAGCACCTGATATTTAGTGACCTTACTCAGAAAAAATTCAGGGGTAGTACTTAACCAAGGGCTTCAATTTAAACAAGTGCTTAAATGTTCTCTTGAGTGATGCCCCAAGAGAGCGTACTTTATTTTTGGGAACAAAAAGGACACTAGTGGGTTGCATAGTAAAGGTACTGATGCCTTTTAGTCACTGAAATATTTACCCATGTTATCAACCCTTACTAGAAAGAATACAGCAGGGGCCTGATGACTTTTACTTTGCAACCATCACTATAAAGCTCTGATTTTCCCTGCCCTGCAGCTTGTGTGCTCATTTACCCCAAGTGAAGCAAGTGGAAAGGGGAGTGCAGCATGCTTGAGTTTAGCTCATTTTAAAGCTTTTACAATTTTAAATTAGAGTTTACTCTTGCTCAGGGAACAGAACAGCTGGCAGTCGGCCTCACAGGACTCAGGGAGCCTGGCTTCAGAGAGAGGAAACCTAGTACCAATTAAAAACCACGCTTAGACTTGAAAACACTTATGTAAAATACACAGCTTGAACCAAAAAAAAAACAACCCATGTGACATGATGCAGTCTTTGGCTGGTTCTTTTTTGGGAGGAGCTCTTAACTCATTTCTGCCTTCCTAGGTCTGACAGAGGGAACACCCCAGGCTCATGGCAATAAAAGCTTCATAGCTTGTTATTTTTCCTTTGCATGTGCGCGCACACACACGCATCTAAGCGTGGTGTGCAGGTTCTGCTATTCACTCTGCCTTATATGGTGTCATAAGCAATGACTCACATGTGCACTACACACTCAGGAGATGTATATGACGAGAGCAAATATGCATATCTATAATGTTGAGAGACAGCTTGTGCCTGTCTGTACCCACGTATAATCTCTGTGTATTTTGATTGGAATGCTGTGAGCAGATAAAGTCTCTCCTCTTGCTGGCACTATCTCTCTCCTATCTGATGTAGCTACCACGTATGGCTGAACTATTTCCAATTGATGACCGGGCGTAAAGGAGAAAAATCAGTTCCCCATTATATACCACTTTGGGGCTTGGGTGACTGTGTGCTCAAGACACCTCTAACACTACACATCCACACACACGAGTACCGGATTCTGCACTACCTTGAGTCCTGTGTAGCAATTTCTCTCTCCAGAATGCCTATCAGATACTAACACCACGATCAAAGAGCATCACCCCTCTGCTTTGCAGCCACTGGGAACAAAGGGGAAATGCGCCATGGAAAAGCAAGACTTCTTATCAATCCGTATCTAATATTTCTCTCCATCTCTTGCTCCCTCAATTCTAAGGCATATAATATATCATCTCTTTCCATGTATATAAAAAACATCCCAAGGCACTGAGCCTGATTTTTACCCTTGGCTGCACATGCAGTTCCTATTAGCATCAATGGGAACTGCTCATAAGTTCCGGATTTGGCCCCTGGGTTTGTCAGTCCAGAGCGACAGTGATCCTAGAAGGATCCTGATAGTCAGAAAACATCCCCTGTCGATAATCACCAACTCATTAAATGTGTTTCTTTTTATACGTTCGATTCCCTTTCTTCCCCTGAAGGACTAAACTTTTGGACATGAAGACCAGTGAAATAAGTTCACATCCAGCTAAGCAAGGACTGCATAACAAACACTTCCCTGTAAAATATCATTGCTGGAGGCCACTTTCTTTTGTTCAATGTCCTTAATTCATTATTCATAGGCTAAAGCCTTTGCAAATTTTTCCCCTCTCCAGCCCCACCCTTGGTGTGCAAGTGCTGAAGGAAGGAATGACTTTAAATACATTGGAGAACAGCACCATTAATAAATAATACAGCTTTAACCAACTTTGTCTAACATCGCTATAATTGAGTTATAAAAATTTCATATCAAATTTCTTGCCCAGATTCCTGTGGCTAGTTCAAGCAAAGCAGCACAGTGTGTAATACTTACTACTTCCTTAGGAGACAGGAAGCTGTAGAACGGGAGGGTTTGGCTGGCTTTTTGGCTGGCCTGAACCTCTGCAGAGGAGCTTTGCTTTGCCGTGATCTTTGAGTGGTGCCGGGAGTGCCTTCGCCGTGTTTTACGCCCTTCCTCCCGAGACCTGGCTCTGTGCCTGCAAAAGACATGAACAGCCTCGTTATTCCTCAGTATTGCAGTAATGCCCGTTACCGGCTCCATACAAACCCTTGGCAGCTCCGTGCTAGGCCATTGCACGTGGAGAAGGTCTTCCACATGGCTGCTCTGTGGAGTCATGATGGAAAAAAAAAAAAAGGATATTTTGCTTTTCTACTATTTTTTAAATAATATTTTGCATCCAGGCTTTGGACCTTAACCCCAAATTTCAGCTCCAATTCATGATTTTAAGGTGGCTCAAGGCCCATACTTTCACACAGCCTTAAGTGTCCCTATGGTAATAAACCTCCAAGAGAAGACACACTCTGCTCTTGCACGAGCACCCCTCCAATTACTGATTGCATTCCTCCCCCTGCTGATCATCAGCTTTTCATAAGAAAATTCCCAGTAGTTAGGAGGAGTGAAGTGGGAGAGTGGTGGTTTGTTCATGAAGTCAAATGCTTTCAGAAAACTTGAAACATGAACTCACGATGCGTATAAACTATGTGACTTGCTATTGCAGCAATGCCGAGTCTAGCACCAGCATCCACTTAGCTGGCCCCAGGAGGCATCTGTCATCCGCAGGACTGAGATTTTAATCAGGTCAAAGACAGTGGCTGTAGAATGCCATGGGCAAATATATTTCCATTGCTAAGACCAAGTTTAAGGGTTTCCTGGGACATCAGCAGTACAGAGCCCTTGGGCTGGGGAAGGGAGACTAGGCTGGATTCAGCTGTCATGGGCTGATCATCAGCCATGGGGATTAGAAGTGACTGCTGGACCGAAAAGCTGCAGCCACTGCTCCTCGAGCAAAAACCTTTCTATGGCAGAGCCCACAAGAAGCTCAACCCCCAGTACGTGACATAGCTGCTACCAGAATGGGACATGGCTCACAGGCTATTGCAATCACATCCTTAAGCCCACTGGGAAGCGTTGCAGGACACGCAGCTCAGGGAGCGGTGATGTTACCTGCTTCGGCAGCGGGGGGAGTGGGAGTCTGAGCTCTCGGAGCGAGAGTGGCAGTGGCGGTGACGATGGCGATGAGATTTCCGGGTGCGCCCACGGGAGCTTTAAGAAGCAGAGAGGAAAACCACCGTTAGGCTAGCAGGCTGGGGGCAATGCAAGAGCCAACAGCTGGAGGCTGAAGTCAATAACGTTCAAATCAGAAAGAAGATCTGCGTTTTAAACCAAAGCAAGTGGGGTATGAAACAGTGCAGGACACCAGGGCATGAGAAATTCTCCGTCCCTTCATCGCTATACTGACATTAAGGCAAGCCATCTTACCAAGATCTATGCGAGCATTTTAGCTATGAGCTATTAGGTTGGCTCTGTAGCCTGCTGGGGGAAGATCTACAGACTAGTATGCGGGAGTGCAGCAGACAGCACCAATCCTTTCTGCTCTCAAGACCTTAAAGAGCTGTGTGCTTGCCCTTCATCCTGCAGCCTACCCTAAGACAGCCAGGGACCTTTCCATTGCTGAGCCTGGTTGGGGGAGCACCGTCCCTCCAGGCAACCCACAACAAAGCTCCAACCCTCCCATTTCTTGCTCCAGCCCTCTCTGTACTGCAGGCTCCTTGTCAAAGAGCAGATGCAGGAGGACAGGCCCTAAATACAGTACACCTAGTAACAGCCAGCCTTCCTCATGCTGTCCAGGTGGGAGGGTCTAGCCAGTCCTATGGGCAGTTCTTATGGTTGCTATATAAACACCCTACAAAGTACAGCTTCCCTAACTGCAGCCTGTGCACGGTTCCTGCTTGAGGGGCAGGACCGTTTTACCTGGCTTCTTGTAGACGTCCAGTCACTGCTGCTCCCTTTTCTGATGGGGCCACAGGACAGTTACCAGCAAACCATGCGCAGAGGCCCAGGTTCGGTGCCCTGCTGCACTTCCCTGTGCTCCATCCAGGCTATTACTGATGGATTACCTGGCTCTATTACTGAAGGGCCATTGTTGCCCGTGCCAACAGCTGAAGACCTGCACGCGGACAGCAGGGTCATGTGGGTGGCAGGCTACCTGTCACCTTCTGTGCCCATTCCCTCTCATCATTGCCCACCACAGCAGTTATTTTAGATCTGGTAGAGTAACCATCTGCTCAGGCTAGCGTCACTGTGCCAGCAGGCAAAGCTAACGATAGGTTATCCTGCTGGGAACAGTCTGGTTTCATGGCCATGCTATACCAGTCACTGACAGCACTAACACAACCTGCTTGGGCAGCATGTAGCAATTTGCCGCTATAAAAACTCAGCGGATCGATTGCTTGAGAACAGCCTCTCCTTTAAGACAAAAGGGCAGCCTCCAGGGCAATTGCATGAACTCCACCTGGCCGTTTTCTCTGATGCTTTTCGCACCCTATGATTATATTTTTAAACTTCACATTTTGGGATCCTCCTTCCTTATTTCCATACAGCTGAAATCAGCGACACTGAACGTCTCTCCCTCACATGCTGGATTTGTGTGAAAATCTTCGTATTTGCTCTTCACCCTCTGCATCAGTCCCTCCCGTTAAAGAGTTTTCCCTTTACGCAGGAGGAAAAACTAGTCCTGTGCAATTTAGATAACCAGTTGTTCGACACAAAGATAAGCCAAAGCAGCGTGATTATACAAAAATCCTGATCGCAGATGGCTCATGGGATCTATCTGATCCATGCCCCGGAGCAATAAGAAGGTTTGCAGAAACCGGGAGTGGCTCAGCTCTGATTTGTGAGCTGAGAGACGAGGGCTAAAACGCCTTGGCTGATTTATCCCCAAAAAGCAATTCTAGCAGCTCTTCTTCCCCCAGGTCAGCGCGTACCAGCAGGGCGTCTGATCTTTGTTTTAACCACACTGTTAGGCTACTGCATACTGGCCAGTGCTACGTTGGGTTGAGAAGATGCCTGCTTTTACTGATACCAGAGGAATATTCAGTTTTACTACTCAGATTTCTGGGTGCATAGCAGCCCGGTTTGAGGGGAAAAAAAGGTGGCTGTGCTACCGAACATGCAGAAATCTTAGAGAAGAGGAGATGGGCTTTCCGCATGCAATAGAGCCGGCCTGTGCAGGCAGCACAACATGCTCTGCACCTCATGGATTCCCTATCTCTCCGGTCCCGATCCATACTGGGAGCGACACTTGTCGTGTCGGGGTATTGTCCCTCTGTCTCCTTTCTGCCCAAGAGCTAAAAGTTGTGTTGGGAAGAATTAAAGGGCTGGTCCTACTAATACCAAACAAACCAGCAGATTTCCATCTGCTAACTCAGTTTCTGTCTCTAGTAGGGTATCCCAAGTCCCAGCAGAGCCAACCAGTGGTTTGGTGCCCAGAGTTCAGCCCCAGAACGGTTTCCTTGCTCTAAAAGCAGGTAAGAAGCCACAAGTTGCAATTCCAAAGAGAAGACAGAGAAGGAAATGAAAAACAGAGAAGGCTTACAGGTCTTCCTTCCAGCCCTGAGGAACCACATTTTGTATTATACCCCTGTATTGCCTGCCCCATAGGGCAAGGATTGTGCTCTGCCAGCACTCCAGGGCAGATGGAAACCTGAACCCCAGATTTTTGCAACCTCCACCGCCTAACAGTCCCTTCTCTTCCCTAGCCTCCATTGCCTTCTGCTCCCATTCAGATATTTGGCTGCATTGTATGTCATGAGTAGCCCCTACTGTAACCTCCAAGAGCAGCAAACAAGGAGGAGCTAAAGCCCTTCTCAGTAAGAGGGTGCCAGCCTGCTCTTTGGGCAGTGGAGGCTGTGTGGCCCTGCGCTCCGCAGATTTGAGTTCATCCTCTCATGCTGCCCTCCTCAGAAAAGCTGGAATCTCTGCTCAGGGTTAGATGGACACTACAGCACTGTACATCCCTGTGAGATACAAAGAAAGGACTGAATGAGGTGGCACAAAAGAGAAGGAAAGGAAAGATCTCCAACCTCTACAAACCCTTTCCCATTGCAGCAAAACCAGAATTGCTGCTTTTAGCTGCAAAATAATCCTGAGAATTGCTTAGGGCTGCACAGCCAGCATTAGCTCCAGGGGACCCACCACACCAACCGCTTCCTAGCCCCCCAGCTCCGCGCAGGCAGAGCAGGGAACACCATGAATTGCTACTTACTGTTTTTTGTGTTTTCTTTCTTCCTTTCTCTTACTTTTGGGGCTTGAAGAACTAAATAAGAAATGGCTAATTAATTCGGAGATTTCTGTTCTGATAAAAAGCTGCACAATCACACATCAATGTTACAGCTAGGTTGCCCAAGAGTGTGCAATAAAAATGAAAGGGATTAATGATTCTGCCTCAGCACAGGGGGTCTGAGTGCCTGCTGACAAATCTAGCTCATGCGCTTGGCCAAAAAGGATCCTTAAAGGGAACAGCCATCCTGGTGGCTTTGCATTTTCCCGTAGAGGAGAGAATACTTCTTGATATTGTCCACACACATGCCAGATCAGGAGAGTTCTTCCAGTACACACCTGGAAAGACACTGACTCTGAACATTTCAAAGATGAGCAGTGCTGGGGGATGCCATACTGTTTGCAAATGAAACCGTAAAAGAAATGAAGACTCAAGATGCAGGATGGATGCAACATGGATGAGGTTGCCAGGGGCTAGGTTGTACCAAGAGGTCTTTTCCAGTTACGTGCTTGATTGCACAGGTTGGGCGGGAGACCCGATTCCTGTGGGGTTTGAGGATCGCGTAAGCCTGAATAGGGAGAGGGTAGCCCCAGACCCACAGAGGGTCGGGGGAGCCAAGGGGATTCCATGAGGAGACACAGAAGAAAAACATCTTCTGCCTCCACCCAGTGAACATCAACCTTGTGAGGTCTTGAAGAGACCATTAAACCCGTATTTCTAAGGGGCCACCCCCACTTGCTCAACTCTTACCTGTGTCTTCTCTTCTTTGAAGATAACCTGCAAGACAAATAGGTACACTGAATACAGGGTCTCACAAAATTGGAAATTTGAATCACAGACAATGTCGTTAGGCCGAGCACTGTGAGGAGACCTCATGTACCAGCTGTGCAGAATGGCCCTGGCTCTCCTTTAGCCAGCTGGCAAGGGGGTAGCTGAAAAATGCTGCTGTGGTGGAAGTGACTGATACCCTCTACAAATAGTTGAGAATACGATCCTCAGGATAACAAGTCTATAGATATCACCGGTCCCTGGTGGGTCCCTTTTCTCTGCTACTGCCTCCACAGTTTTGCACTGTGCTTAGTTTGAGGGGGCAGAGGTGAGTCCAGTCCCTGGTTTTCTGTATGAAGGACCAAGTAGCAGTCAAAGGAAGAGTCCCTTCTGTATAACTCCAGAGCAGCCTTACAGCCAAACCAGTGTCATACATCTGTCCTGCCTCCTGGAGCATCCCCGAGATGACACAGGAGCCACCATGCTGGCGGTTCTCATCGAAAGCCCTGGGAGCATGGAGGACGCTCTTTCTTGCAGCGAGGCCTGGACCCAGTACGCTGCACAGCCCGCTGCGTCCCATCTCAGCTTGGAGCACAACATCCTGCAGAAGCCGTGGCCTGAAGTCCTGCCTAGAGGAGCTGTGAGACTGCCTGTGGCAAGGTCACTTGGGGTCTGTAGTTCAAATGGTACCAGGTGTCTGGAAACAACCTCCATTGGTCACTAATGCTTAATGGTTTACCATGCTGCCTTTTGGGACCAGCTACAGCTTATCCTTGGCTTGCAGGGTCATAAATGAGTACTAAAGGTTCAAAGTCAAGGAGCATCTGACCCAGGACTGCTGTCAGGAGATGGCATCCATAGAAGAACATAAGAATCCCTCCTTGGGAAGGAAGTATTTTAAAGGAGTTTCTATATCCTTCTCTCTCCTCCTCCTCCCTCCCTCTTCTTTAAGGGTCAAGCTCAACTTTTCACCCTGCTATCCATTTTTGGTTGCTTCTCTCTTTGGTTCAATATACTGTAAATACATGAACTTTCCGAGAGAGGTCGCATCCACTGTTCTCTTCAAATATTGGTTTAACAGTTGAGAGAAACCAGTGAAATATTTGTAATCTTAAAATTTAATCGTGCTCTTTAAATTAAAAATGGGCTTCAGAAAGGGAACATGGAGGCAATCACCCGGGGCTGGGAGGGAAGACTGAGATGCAGATGCAAGGAGGTGGTCTGAGCCTTTTCCTGGTCCAAATGCTGACCCTTTCTGTGGGCTAGGGGAGAAGGGAAAGGGACCGGTGCAAGCCCCGAGCGCCAATCCCATTGGCGTGCCAGAGGATGGGAGCCATGTGGAACAGGACAGCAAGGGCGGATGGCGGAGGCTCAGCAGACCTCACGCCGATTTGGCTCATCTGTCTCTTTTCCCCCACACCCCGACAGCTCGTATTTATCTCTTTGCACTGGGTCAGGACTCCATTTCATGCCCTCCTCGGCTGTGCCTGGCTTTCACCTCCCGGTTGTGCCCTGCCCTCAGGGCGGCCATTATTAAGAGTCAGGAGTTCGACGCCTCGCTCTGCCTCCTGGCGCTGGGCTCGACCAGCTGCCCTACACCACTTAAATGTCTTCCACCCCTTGTCCAAACCTCCCCCCAACAGTGAGTAATTACATTTTCCGGGGGGGGCGGGAAATACCTGTTTCTTTTTCGCTTCTTGGAGCTTTTCTTCTTCTTCTTCTTCTTCACAGGCGAGGGGCTGTAGGAGGGAGACCTGAGGAGGCAGGGAGGGGGGTCGTTAGGGACCTCAGGGCTCCCCACAGCCCTCCCCGGCCACCCCAACCCTTACCCCGCCGCCAAGGGCATCCCCCTGGGGTGCAGAGGGGCCGGGGGCACCCGGGGCGCCCCAGGACGGGCTGTGGGTGAGCCCTGGCCTGGCCTCCGCCACCATGAGGGGAGGGAGAGAAAATGGCGTCGCCTCCCTGGGCCTGTGGAAACCCCCGGCACCTCTCCCTGGGGTATCCAGCCTCCATTTTACACGGGGATTTTTTTCCCCCCCCTCACACAGGCGGGGGCTGCCTGTCCCCGTCCTTCCCCACACACCGCCGTGATCGCCCTCACCTCCTTCGCTTCTTGCGGCCGGATTTCTTCTTCTTCTTCTTTCCCCGGGGCGGTGGCGGCGCACGCTCCTCATCACATGAGGGGCTGAAGAAGGGGGGGAAAACGAGCAAAAAAAAAATTGAAATGATAAAAATATGTCTGAATCGGCTCACATGGGACTGCTCTCCCCCGTTTGCCGCCGTCCCCACCTCAGGGACATCCAGGGCAGAGAGAGCAGTCTTCATGGTGGACCCGGGGTGCAGGCGAGCGCCTAATTACCCCTCTAACGAATAATTTGGTCACAGTTTAAATGAAGTGTCTCCTCCATGGGTTTAATGGAGATATAATGAGACAGCTACTGTACGCCGTGGTGATGCCGGCTGATTATTTAAAACGTGTTTGCTGAGGTTAACGACTCCGTAACAGATTTATAGGTTTTGTTGCTCTTTGTAAATATGCTTTAAATAATTAATTGGCATTTAATTTGCATACAATAATTATTGCAAACAGATGCATCTAACTGTAATAAAAGGCTTGACATATGTTAAATAGCAATTGATTAGAAATATATATATTTATTGAGATGCTATGGTAATTTAATGAGATATGCATCTCTTACACAGTTGTTGAACCCTGGGAAAAAAACCTCCTGTAAATTAATTTATTTTTTAAACATATGATGCCAAATTGCGTTATGTTTCAATGAAAAGCAAATACCATGGTTAAATTAATTCAGAGCACTGGGCTGAAAATATGACAGATACTCCGTGGCTACTCATTAACCAAAGCAAATGCTCATAAAGACAGGGAGAGCTGGTGGCGGCCTGTGGATCCCCAGGTTGATCCCCAAATAGATCCCCAGATCTGTCTGTGGATCGCCCAAAGGGATCCGGGAGCAAGGTTTGTGGGGAGCACAGCCATTTCCCCAGGACCTCTGCAAAATTTGCTGTTCGATTGTGCCTCAGTTTCCCCACTTCTGGCCCTGCCAGCTGGAGGAGCCATAGCAAGGAATGCGTGGAGGCAGCCCCATGTTTGGAAAACGCTGTGGGATCTTCACTGCAGAAACAAGCCAAAAGTCAGGCAATTTTCTGCAGAAAGAACAAACATTATCGTTAATGAAAGTCTTAATGCAGATCAAATGTCACCCTGGGGGGTACACTCAGGCTCCACTGCCCCCCAACACTTGCTCACCCAGGGCTTCAATTACTACCAAAATTACACTATCATAAAAATACAATTGCTTAGTGCTCTTAGTATACTTTCTTTTTAAATTACTCTGCAAAACGGAGCTGTACGGTAACGCTTCAGTTGTGAACTGCGAATAACTGAGTGCCGAGTGTTTCTGGGGCAGTAAGTCTGAGGTGCAGCCACGCTGTGGCTCTGAGGAGCACCCAAGTACTCCTTCTCCCTCTCTTTCTCCTCCCAAGGATTTCACCAACCAGCAGAAACGCTGTCATGGAATATAGCACACCTTGGGCTCAGTGGGTCTTTCGTCTGCGTTAAAGTAGAGGAAGTGTCTTTTCCAAGAAAAAGTCAATGTCACTAAGCTCAGACATCTGCCCAAAGCCACCCCAAGGTTCCGTCCTAGACCAGGAACCCCCATCTCAGACCCTCGGTTATCAGGATTCTGGACCCCCAGCTCCCTCCTGCTTTCTCAGCCCCTCCTTGCCCAGCGCCACGGCCGAGGGAGAGCGGGGAGAAACCTCTGACAGTGCCGTACAGCCGCGGGCAGCTGCTGTAGAGCACTTCTCCCTCTTGCAAGATAAAGCCTTTTGTCTTTGATGCGGAAGCTTTCTCCCTGCACTGATTCGATTTTAATTGTTTCTCCGCGATTGTAATCAAAGTCTGATTAAAAATACGCTTTAGATTATCGCTCCGGCTAGCCTGAAATCTGAAGATATGAAATGTGCTCTCTTGCTCTTTCTTTCCAGCATCTTTAACCAAACAGAGAGGCTTTAATCCCAGAGACAGTTTAACAGGCAGGGCTCAGAGACCCCAGTTGCTTCATTTACAACATTCAATTCGTTTTTCCCCCCTCTCAAGTTGTCAGAGGCTAATAATGAACTGATAATGAAGCTGTGTCCTAATGAAGCCAATACTGCTGGTCTGATCTAGGCGTGGGGAGAGGGGAATTGCTGAAGGCGATGCCCAGCCGGGGGTACCCTATGGGCCTGGTGGCACACAGGGATGCTGGCAGGTTGCCTGTCTTCTAGCCAGGATTACTTGCAAGGGGGCTGTAAGAGCAAGACGTGGAGTGGAAGTGAACTACAGATGCAAACATGCACAGGGATTTCATGCAATTGCATAAATCTGCACTCACACGGTGATTTAACCGATCCCCAGCTCTCACAGACCCCCTTTGCCATCCCCCTGCTTCGGGGCGACCCCGCTCACAGCCCTGGCTCCTACCTGCGTGAACTGCAGCGAGCATGGTCTCGTCTCTCCTTCCCTTTCGCAAAGCCGTTGGTGGTGGAGGCCTCCTTGACCGCGCGGCCACTCAGCTTTTCGGGATGTCTGTCCTCCGCAGGGCACGGCAGGCAGCTGAGCGTCCCGCTGCAGGAGCGATGGGAGAGAGTGAGCTATAAAGAGCTGCCCTTACAGCTGGGCTCATTTGCTGAAGGCTTCCCATGTACTGGAGGATCCCCTTGCCTTTCCACAGGTAGGACACGTGCTGCAGGTTGCTCCCGGGCCTCCTGAGCCCCTGGCGCTCAGCCCTACACAGTGGGAAATGCTCCAGAAAGCCCCCGTTTCCAAGCTAAGCTGATCCCCAGCGTGAACATGCTGCGCTTGGCTTTCAGGCAGAGATGCCACAAGCATCATGAGGCCGAGGAGCAGCAGGACAGCCCCATACTGCAGGGACAGCACAGCATCTGGGTCTGATGCAACGGTACCTAGGTCAGACCAGCACCCCCCTGGACACCTTCCTCTGCATTGTGGGTTTTAGCTCACCAGCTCTGCAGAGACAGCACTGGTCTTGCCCTCTGGTAGAAAAAACGCTTTTGCATTTCAAGTGCCATTTCCCAAACCTGCTATTCTATTGCCAATACCTTGCCACTCATCCTGACCCCCCGGCCCGCACTCAGGTAGAAGCAAAGCTTTGGCAGCCAGAGGATGGTCCTCCTCCCCACTCCTACAAATAGGGTGCTGGGCCAGTAAACACACCTGGTCCTGCTGAAAGCCCAAACTGGAGGACCTGGGAGAGCCCAGCAGAGCTAAGGGGAACCACCTGGGCCAGGCAGGTGCCTGCCAGAGCTTTGGGGAGACCATGAGAGTTGGTGAGGAGCAGAGCCAGGGCAGGGAAAGCCTGGGATGAGAGGTCTCCAAGAAACACCAGGGCTTGGGAAGGGCAAGCTCAAATGGAGAAAAGGCGGCAAATGGAGAAAACAAACCCAAACAAACCCGAGCTCAGACACTCGGGAGGAAAGTAAATAGGTTTTCAGGCCCCACAGAGGTTTATTTCAAAGAACAGAAAGATTAATGGAAAGCCATAAATTGTACCTGGCAGGGGCACCAAGAGCGCTGTGGGCTTAGTGTCATCCAGAGTATTGTTCAAATAAATAAAGCAAGCATTGACATGTTCAAGCCCAGCTTGGCTGTGGGGTGGTACTGATGGTGGGCTGGGCCCAGCTGACAGACAAAGTGTCCCCGTTTCTTCCCATTATCATTTTGAAGCCAATCTCAGGAACAGGCTGTGGGTGCCGCTTTGGGGTTTAGCTGTCCCCAGGTGAGCTCTGCAGGGTCCCACTGCTGCATCTGCCACCCCGCGCACCTTCTCCCTTCACAAGCTGAAGCCTCTGGGCCACATGAAGTCCCTGGAGCAGGGGGAGGATGGGATGTCCCCTGCCACCACTGCAGCCACTCTGACATAGGGATGCCGCAAGGTTGCTTTGGCTGCAAGAAACCGTCACAGCCACCACACATGGGTTGTGGGGTCAGGAACAAGGGGCCAGGGTCAGGTGTATGCTGCCCATCTGGGGGGTTAAATGGGACCAAGAGGGTAGTTAAAGAGCAGCGTGATGCTAAAACGGCATGTTAGCCCTGGTTAGGCATGGCTAGAGGCTTGCATGCCCCAGGGAACATCCTGCGGCTTGTACCAGCCATGAGCAACGCTCTTCAGGGCTGGAGTTGGCACGGGAGCACCTGCAGAAGGGTCACCCCTCTCTTTCCACCTGTGTTTTCTCTCTCAACAAACTCCCGCTTTCTCTAATAGCTGACTCCTCCTTGGGGCCCAGTTTGTAGTGCCTGGACACTTACGGATGTGCATCAGCCAAGTCCAAGTGACAGGGGTCAGTGGGGGGAAGCCGGGTGAAATATTTCTGGCCCAAGACATGCAGGAGGTGATGGTCCCTCTGGCTTTAAAAATGTATTACTCTGCTTGTAATAAAATCCCCCAGTCGCTTCCCAACATCTATGTTATTTTTAATCATCCGGGAAGCTACATGGTTAATTGCTTTCTTTGTGCAAGCTAATTAGCTTGTGTCCTTTCCCGAACCCCTTTTAAGAACAGTCTTCTGAGACTCAATCATTAGGATCCATTAAAAATGTCCCCAAATTAATGACCTGTGCAAAGTCTGGGCTGGATCAGCTCCAGCAGCGGAGGCAGGAGGGTTCCTCCCCGGGCTGGCAGCACGCTGGGGCATCGCTGCCTTGCAGGAGGGACCCGGGCACGGTAGGTGATGTCCCTCTTGCCCCGGCCCCTGCTCCCACTAATGGGATTTTCAGGTCCTGGGATTAAAACATACCGGCCTTGAGGCAACCAGGGACTCCTGTCCTGCAACACGCTAGGAACCATTTCTTTTGGGCCTGGAAGTAATTATTGATGGAAATAATTATTCTCCGATCCCATCAAAGGCTGGCTTCGATTCAACTCAGTGTTCTCCTCTGATGAATGCTGAGAGTCACTAACGCTCTAAACTGGCTGGTAATCCCTTTGTGTTAAGCTCCATAGACATTGATTGAATATATATATAAAAACATTTTTTATTTGTTGTCTTTCGTGACTGATATAAAAGTGCTTGCAGTTTGGTGTGAACGATTACTGTGGCCTCAAAGGAGAGGATTATCACACCTTCCCCCGCCAGTCCCCTGCCTGCAGCAGAAAGGAGAAAGCCTCTGCTGGTGCTTTGCTGGAGCGCAGGGGACGTGCTGCCCGCAGGAACGTGTGCCGGAGCAGGCAGGAGGAAGAGGAGGCAGGAAGGATGCCCAGGGTTTGCCCTGCTGGGGGGCAACACTGCTCCACCACCGGAGCGAGGACCGCAGCCTCTCTGCCCAACATAGGGGTTGCATGTACGTCCCTAAGGACACGCTCCTGGCCACGGGCAGCTGCCCACCGCTCCTGCCTGCCCTCCAAGTTTCTTCATTTCCATTAGACAATTCGATTGCTTGCACTCGTTTTTCTTTTTTCTTTCTTTCTCCCGTGCAGAAATCCAGCCTATCCATCAGACCTGTCCAAAAGCAGCATCCCTGCTCCTGATGGGGAGACCCCACGCAGCAGGGCACCCGCCGGGCTGTCTGCAACCAGCTCAGAGCACAACATGCCCTCTGCGACTTCCTCCCATGGACGGGTCGCCTTGTCCCTTCCCTTTGCAGCAGTCTGCACTCCAGGAGGGGCTTTCTGGGCTCATGACAATTTTTGCCAGCTTTTCAGTGGCTGGAAGGGATGCAGCAGACACACAGGGCTCTAACCTCTCCCACCAGCCCAAGCCTTTCACTGCTTTTCACAACCCAGCCAGCACATCTCCACATTTTGGTGTCAGATTTGGGCTCTCCCATGTTTTCCTTCCCTAACCAGAACGTGTTGAGAGCAGAGGGAAATGATGTACTGCTACCCTAACAGAAATGATGCAGAAAAGGTCACTGGTGGGAAAGAACCCAAATATTCCTAATCTGAAAGGGGGCAAAACCACCGTAAAACCCTATGGCCATTTGGAGGAGAATGGGGTGTGCGACAACAGCCCGGCTGCGAGGTGGGGGGGATCCCTGTTTATTTTTGCAAACTGCCTGAAGCTCTTCCCACCTGCCTTTCCCAAAGGCACGTCGCATTTCTGAATCCCACTGAGCTCCGGGCTGCCAGCAGTGCCCTGCAGAGCCCCATCGCCTGATGCCACTCCATCCTGTGTCCCTTCCTCAGACAGCTAGGGTGTCTCCTGCGTCCCTTCCTCGGACAGCTAGGGTGTCACCTCCAGTTTTTGGTGGCACCAGAGAGGCCAGTTAATCACGCTGCAGCCCCTGTGGTCTGCAACGGATCCCTTTGGGACTGGACATCACTGTTTGCTGGGGAAGGGTAGAAAGTCACTGATGGGCTCAGCAGGAGGCTTTTGCACCAGGGGTCATACTGGAGCCTGAGGTGGTCATGCACATGGGGGGCAGGCTAAGGCCACTTCTCTGCAGAGGCCAAGGAAAATGCAAGACCAGGGAGGTCCCCCAGGTCTCCCAAGATCTGGGAGATGTGCTGGCCTCAGCAAAGACACCTCATGGAAATTGTTAAACACATGCTGTGGCCTCCAGAGCTGTGGGTGAGCCCCACGGGTGAGTCCTGGGGGTTTGAAGCAGCCTGGCCATTGGGGATATATTCCCCCCCTGTTAGCCCCCATGTGATTGCACTGCCCTTCCTGCCTATGGATGGATCCTGTCAGCCTTCACAGAGGACGGGGCAAAGGCACCGGGTATCTGCTGCCTCCGGGAGCAGAGCTAACTCACAAACCATCCCCGTTCCTCCATCCCGAGCCGCCGCGCTCGGTGCGGTGGCTGAGTGCCATCTCATCAGGCCATGAAATGTGGCACTCGGTGACACACGCTTCACCGGGAGCTGAGCCCAGCGACACCCGTCCCCCCGGGTCCCGCGGTGACATGCAGTCGGTGCGGGTTTGGTGTGCACTTGAAATCCTTGCGTGCTGGCGTCTCAGCGCTGCTGGGGCCGGGCAGCTGCCCTCCCCTGCCCACAGGCTCCCACGTCCCAGCTGCGTTCCTCTGCCCCGGCCCTACAGCACTCTCCTGCCACAAAGCTTTCATCAATCATCCTTTCCCCCTGCAGGAACTCAGCTCCTCTTCTCGAGAGGAGAGAAAAGCAGGAAAATTTCCTTCCTAGTGACCTTTCAGCTGCCAGACCCTGCCATGAGGCCATCTCCAACCTCAGCAGCATCGTCCTTTGCCTCTGCGGGACAGGATCCATCAGTCCCAGCCCTCTGTAGCTTGGCCGCAGCTCTGCCCTTCCCAGCTGCTTTGCAAGCAGCAGCGTAAGCACGCTGGGGCTGGATCGTGCTAACCAAGCCTTTTATTTTTATAATTTAGTTTACTTTCCACACGCAGCTGGGTTGGGTGCTGGATGCACGGCCCGAGCAGGAATGGTGCTGCAGGGCACTTGGCCGCACGCGTGAGCACATTGGAGACCCTGAGCACTGACTGCTCTTGGCAGACCTGCACTGACAGCATTTCCAAGCTCAGGACAGAGTATTTGGAAAGCCAATACAGAAACTTTATTACCTTGCCCTTTTCAGCCCTGGCTGGCTCCGCATTCCCATCATCTCTACAGCCCCTGGTGAAAAGGTAGGAGCGTCTCCAGCCAACTGGAGCCCCAAAACCGAAAAAGGTTAAAGCTTCTCTGATGAGTCTATTAGTTATGAATGTTTCAATGGCATTAAACTGATGATGGATGCCTTGCCTGGGGACTGGGAACATGAGCCTGTGAAAGGACACAGGCGTCTGTGGCAGTCGCACCATCCCGAGGGGACGCAAGAGAAACTCCTGCGCCCGCAGCCGCTCACACAAGGGATGCTCTCACCACTTTTCCTGAGTAACATGCATGAAGTGCTTGGGCACATGATTGAATATCACATCTTTCCTCTCCTTTCCTCACCTGGAGGTTTTGGCTGCACAGGAGGGGGCAGGCGGCTAGTTGCCTTCCCTGCTCTCCTGCGTCCCCTCAGCTCTCTGCCACGGCCACCTCCGACGCGCCTCTGCCCTGGGCTCTTGGCTGAGCTGCTCACAGTGTTTCTAAAATCCACCGCTTTGGGCCAAGAAGCCTTTTGGCACTGGCAAAATGACCCTTTTATTTTCTCTCTTGCTCTCTAGCTTTGCTCATCTGATTGAAAAAGAAATGGTCAAACTGTTCCTTTATCCCAGGAGAGGGAGGGGGCAGAAAAGAAGGTTGTAAAGACACTGCCAAGCAAAACCTCCAGCAGATGTGTTTGAAATATGGCTCTTTGAAATATGCACTAAAAATACCTCTTCAAAATTAGGATACAGGGAAAATTGTAAGTGCTTCCCACAAACACACACACAAACACCCCACGGCAGGTTCTTTCCCCACCTCATTCAAACCGTTATTATTAGTGCGGCAGGAGCCCTGCAGTTTGTTATTGAAAATTATAATAGCAAATCACCGAGATATTTTCCCTGATTACACAGACTCCAAGCCAGTTCAATTTTAATCTTCTCCCCGCTATTTTTTCCGTGCATCAGCAGAGGCACCAGCTGCAGAGAAGCGCGTGGTTTTCTTGAGGCAGTTTAAACACAGAAGAGAAATACAATTCCGTAATATACATTTTTCATCCAATTTTTGCCAGCCGTGACTCGCCTCCCCCTCCTGCTCCCGGGAACCCTGTGTCCTGCTGCAAGCCTGAATGCGGCAGCCGCTCCTTTTGCTTCTTGGACTCCAGAAACATTTAACGACCGCTCTTATCGCATCCCGGGCCAAAAAAGCAGCTTGGCTCTTTATTTTCCAGCAGTTGATTTGCTATGCATGATTGAATGAGAACAGAGGAGCTTCCCTGCTGGAGGAGGCCTCGGTAGCGGCGCGGGGTCAGTGCCAAATGCTTCGGGGGATATGGTGCGGCCGCAGCCCGTGGGGAGGGCCCCGTCCCGGGCACCAGCTGGCGGCGGCTCCCGCTGGGCAGCACGGGATGGACGGATCTGGCGGAGCGTAAAACTCCACGGGGGAAAGCGATGCTCCTGTGGACCATCTTAGGTAGGATCAGGCACGAGGGTGAGCACAGCCTCTCCCTGCTCCCCATGGCTGGGTCTCCTTCTCCCTAGGGACACTTCCCATCCTTCTTCCCACCCAAGCACCCGGCCGCCTTGCAGGGCTCAGTGTCACCTTCCCTTGCTGCCAGCAATCCGGGATGGCTCCGCTGACCGCCTGCCAGCGACAGCAGAGATAAACCCGAGGAATATGGCATGCGGTCGTATCATTTCCTAAGGAAACCTGGACTGCTGCCCCATCTCGAGCAGTTTCTACGGCATCTTGTGCCTCCCACGCTGCCGGCTCGGAGGTCCCTGTGGAGCTTCATGCCTGTCAGCACCTGCCGTTGCCGGGCCAGGCTTGCTCTCAGGGGGACAATCCTGTGCCTTTCCTACCCTCAAATCCTCCCCCTTAGATAAATACCCTGCAGGTTCCACGCCTGTAAAGGAGCCAGCTTTCTCCTCAATCAGGGAATAGCAAAGGAGGAGCCTTGGCTTCTCCCTGGTGCCTGCAAACAGTGCTGAAAGTACCGACGTTACCCCGAGCTGCACCACAGCACAGCAATCCTGAACACCCCTGACTCATGTTTTGGGGGTCTCCAGGCACCTGAGTGACCCTGGCATGGCAGGGACTGGTCTGAGGAGGGACTGGGGCCAAGAGCTTACACTAAACCCTGCCATAGCCCCATGGCTAACTCCCAGCTGTCCACAAACTGCACACCCAGACCCCATCCCTACCATCATGCCCTAGGCAGCCCGGAGCTCGCCGGTGAAGGGGGCAGAGCTGGTAGCCAGGCATGGGAGCAGCCCTCAGCAGCCCTCGTAGAGCTTTCGATTAGGAAAAGCCTGGATCTGAGCTCAAATTTCTCATTAATCACTTGCCCACAAAGGCAAACCCAAGCCAGGCGAAGGGCAGGACCAGGGGCTGGAAGGACCCAGCTGCTGTGGTTGGGGCACTTCCCACCACAACACTGGGAGCTGGAAGCTGAGGAGCACTGGGAGATGATGCTCAACCTTTTGGGAGGGTTTAAACAAAAAAAAAACCAACCCTGAAGGATGTCCCAGAACAGAAGGGCTTTCCTACTATCTGCAATGTGGTCAGGCTGGAGAGCACCTTCACACCCAACGGGCTGTACAGTGCCAACCCCCCCATTCAGGGAGTGTCCCCTGTGTCACCGCAGCACCCCGAGATCAAGCCAAGCCCCCGCAGCAGAGCCTTGCTTCAGTGCTGGCTGCCATGGATGGGGCTGTGCTTGCACAGAAGATTCCAGTCCCTCACACAGGTTAATCCGGGATCTTTGTAGAGTACTATCCTCCTGGTGGGCCTGGACTCGCTCTTTAATGAGGAAGCCACCCTGTGTGCTGCCAAGCGATGGCAGGGCCGGGCCACGGGATGCCACATCCGTGGTGCATCGTCATTATGGATGCTCTCTGCGATGCACTGATTCCCTCCTTTGTCCAAAAATCCATGCCGTTTGGCACGGCGAACAGCAGTGAAATAGTGTATTTGCCAATAACATAGCTCGTTAAATTTTAATCAAATAGGGGATTGTAAGCACACAGTTACCAGGAGCTCCTGGGAGCGCTGAGAGATCAGTTTAAAAATGAATTAGTAATAAGGCACGTTGGAGGCAGCAAGGCTGGGGAAGATCCACTTGGAGCAGCAATTCTCCCTTTGCCGCTCACATAAAGCTTTTTCCTCCTCTCCCTTAATTTGCTTTTTTTGAATCGCCACTGGAAGAAGAGGGGAAAATGCACTGGAGGTCCCAACACTCGGGTCCCAACTCCAAGAAAACCAACCCGTTCACACAGCTGCCTCCTGCCCGCAGAGCTCCCCAGGAAAGACTCCGGTTGATGGGGAAAGCATGGAGAAGACGGCTGCCCTGTCCATCCAGGCTGGGGACAGGGATGCTCAGGTCACCGCACCCCGTTAATAAACCACCCCATGTGCCGGGACACAGACACGCATGCCTGCCTGCAGCTAATGAAGAGCAATCCCAAAGGCTCAGCTTGAAATGACTCCGACATTAAAAAATGCTCAAACCCCATCAGGACAGACAAGTGGGTGCATCCAAATGGGTGTCCCCAACCCGGGTGTCCAGGGGCATCACCAGGGCAGTGCTGGTGCTGCTCTACCCCAAATTAGGGGGGCGGAGGATAACATCTTCTGCCCGTGAACGGCAGCCGGTGGGGGGGAGCCCCAGGCAGCAGCCAGCAAAAATTGGTCTGCTGCACTTGGGGGGCTGGTGAGATGGGGGTCCCTGGGTATCCCCTCCTTTGTGATTGTCTCCCAAACATCCATCCCACCGTGATGCCCAGGGACGCATGCCAGGGCCACCTGGGACCGGGAGGGCTCAGTGACACCGCAAGAAGCAGACGTCCCCGCGCGGGGACGAGTGGGCAGCAATCAGCTCCCGCAGAAAGGAATTAAGCAACAGATTTCTCCTGCTGGAGAGATGAGCCTACGACGTTCCCAGCCCAGGAAGGGAGGTGGCAAGTGGGGTTTAACCCCCCTGCTACATGCTGCTGGGGCTTTTTATGGCCGGAAGGGCCCTTTGCCTCCCTGTATCGCATCTCCTATGTCAGCTGAGCTGGGAAATTCCCGAATTGCAGCTTCATGGGTGGGAGGGCTTGGTTTGATGCCAATCCTCCTTCCCTGTAACACCCCCTGGTCCCGTGGGAAACACCTCGGTGGTCTTGCCAGCTGCCCAGGAAGGACTGGTGAAGGGGTTTTAAGTTAAGGAGAGTTTCTGGGAGGGAAGGCAGGTCCTTTCCTCCTCCCACTGCATTCCAAGGAGGGTGTGTCCATGCCACCCCTGACACATGGCAGGCACTGGGGTGCTCGATGCTGCAGCACCCAGGGCTGTTTGGGGGTCAAAGCCAGAAAGAAAATCCCCTCCCCGCTCCCAGGTCTCATCCGCAACCCTCCACACCAGCCTGCAACCCTGAATATTGTTTTAAATCATCCCAAAAGAGAAAGGGGAGAATATTTCTTGGCATGCTGCTCCCTGGGGGGAAGGTTTGGAGGAGGCAGGTGGGTGCCTGGACTCCTGGGCCCCATGGCAGACCACTTTTCGGCACATCCATCTTTAATTGGGTGTGATAATAATTTTATCGCTTGCTGAGATTCGTGAGGCTGAACTAATATTTGTAAAATGCTTTGGTATCCTCGGCTGAAAGGCAATCTAGAATGGCAAAGCCCCGGTGTTATTCACATTCAGATAATCCAGAATTATTCATAAACAAAATCAAGATTATGCAAATATATTCATTAGTTCTCAGAATACCTCCAAGAAAATAGAGGAATTAGTCTTGTTAACAATTATATATTATGTAAGTACGTGTCTAAGCACACACGGACCCGCACACTATCAGTGCTGGGGCATATTCGCCTGGGACTCATCCCAGGATCTCAGAGCGCTGGAGAACAAGGGCTCGGCCTGTGCAAAGCAGTCATCTCAATTTTGGGATATCCTGATGCCCCACGACAAGTGACAGCACCCGGCGCAGCCCCCTGCATCCCCCCCTGGTTCCCACCGACTGCTCTTCAGCCAAAACACAGAGACATCCCCAGCATCCCCTCCACACCCATCACGGACAGCCCACGCGTGAAAAACATCACTTTATTCCATCCAAAACAGCCTCTCCTACCCAAATGAGGATTTTAACAGTACACGCAGGGCCGGGAGGCTGCGGAGGTAGGATTTGGATGCATCCCCCTCGCTCAGAACCTGCAAAAAGCCCTGCACGAACCCTCGCCCCGATGCGCGCTCACACCCAGCTTGGCTTTCCGCAGTGCAACGCCACCGTCTATTTGGGGTGTGCTGGGAAAGGGGAGATAAAGGTGGGTTGAAAATACCACATGGTTTAATTAATGCCACATGCCTTTCACTCTATAGGTTGTGTGGATTGTTAATTATTTTTATAAAGAAAATAATTAGTCCCAATCAAGGCAGAAGCTCTCCAGAATTACAGCTCATTAACTGCTCTCACATTTTTCTGTTCTATAAAAAGTCATGTGGTGCTGATGAAAATTATAGACCCTTGGAATCAGCATTAAATACAAATTCAGACAGTGTTACCATCCTATTACCATCAACCGCATCGACTTGGCTTCGGTAATTGCAGCTGGAGATGAAGTGCAGGGATTTCTGCTCTATACAATCTCTGAAAACAAGCACTCTGCCCATTAGTTTGCCGGAAACAATGTGACACCAAGCCCCGACTCGGCTAAGTACGTCCCCGAGGAGGTGACAGCCACCAAGGAGAAAGGGGAAAGCAAGGCGGCTTTGCTGGGGATGGGGAGATGAGGGTTGCTCAGGTTGGGTTCAGCTCCGGTTGGCGGTGGGGCTGCTCCTGCACAGAGCAGGGGGGGACCATGCAGGTCTGGCGCTCGTCTAAATTAGGAAGGTGAACCAGCTAACGATGCGGCAAATCTGTCCTATGGGCTGGGGTTGCAAAGCCACCAGTCCAAGGGATGGAAAGAACTAGGAAACGCAGAGGGGACAAGGAGAAACCTCTAAGCAGTGGGATCATCCTCATGGGACATGGGGAAAATAAGACAGAGAGGGATGCTCGTGTCAGGGATGCGGGAGCATCCCCAAGCATCTCCCTCTGGACCATCGTGGTCCGGGCACCGAGCTGGGGCTGGCTCTATTGAACGCTGCAGAGGTCTCGCTCAAGTCCTAATTGAAAGAAATCACAGCACGTTAAAGGGAGTCCAGGTCAAATCAATACCGACGCAGCGGGGAGGGCGAGCTGGGGGAGCGGGGCCGTGGCTGTGTCCCAGCGCCGGCTCTGCAGACAGGGTGCAGGCTGAAGCCATGGGCTCCGCTGCCTGCTTTTCCACTGCAGAAAGGCAAGGTGAGACCAGCCATCCTCTGCTCCGCACAGGACAAACCCAGAGGCAGCGCAGGGCGAGGGTTGGCAGCGTCAGCCAGCGGCGGGGAGGGGGTAGAGGAGCCGCGGGTCCTCAGGATCCTGCTTTTCAGTTTCCATTAATCAGGGATGAACGTGCCTTTGGTGGCATTCGCAGCCCAGCAGAGCCGGCAGCCAGCGCTTTGGCCCGCGAGTCTCCACCGCAAAATTAACCCACCCGTCCCCATGGTGGCAGCTCCCATGCTGAGCGCCTGCCCTTGAGCATCCGAGCCCGCTCAGAGGGATGAAGATGGGGATATTGGGGTTGTGAGTGGAAAAAACACTTCTGGGGAGCCCCTGAGAGCAATGGGGAAGTAACTACTGCCACGAGGCAGCAAATACCGGGAGCCAAACCTGCCACTGGCACATGCTGCAGTGTTGTGCCTTTCGCTCCATCCCTGCAGGTGCTGAGATGCTCCACACCCTCAGCAAGGGCAGGGATGTGCCTGGAGCATGAAACGGCTGTATCTGCCAGGCTGGACTCTCTGAAACATCAAAAAAACCCTCCAAAACATCCAAAGGACATTCTTCGCCTGTGCTGGCTCCTGAACCATACGTGGGAAATGTTTGGGAGAGCACAAGGACTGGTCCAAAAACTGTGCCAACGATATCTCCAGACATTGGACTGAACGGGCAACAGAGCCCCTGCATCCAGGGACACCCTGCGGTCCTCAGGGAGATGCAGCCAACATGTCCTGTGTCCTGCAGAGCTCAGCCCTGCACAGGGACGTCCCTGGGGCAGCCAGGGTCCGGGGACGCAGGGCCAGAGGAGGTCACCAGGAGATCACGTCCATCCTCAATCAGGAGGCACGGAGCACACCCAGGGGTTGCTGGGCTGCAAAATGCCCCTATCTCTGTGATGAACCAGCAGCTCCCTTTGTTCCTCCTCCACCGGCGATGCCTACCCAGACCCCACTCCACCTCCCTCTCCCCGGCACGCGTTATCTACCCACTGTTCTGCTCCAGTGGCCCTGCACCATCACCCTTCATCAACTCGGCCAACGCGCGGCAGACAAAAGCAGGGCCGGGGCAGACGGCTGCAGCAGGCAGATAACCATGGAGCCCGTCCAACACAGCAGGGAAGGGCAGGCGAAACATGGGCACTCTGCTGCTTTGTTGCTTTGGTTTTTTTTTTTTTTCTGCTATGTGTTCCTGATCTTGGAGGTTTTTGGCAAATGAAAACCTCTTGGAAGAAGCAATGCTGAACCCCCTTGTCTTGCTTCTCCCCATCATAACGAACCTGGCCGTGCTCTCATTGAAGCAGGGGGGATTTGAAGAGGGCAAATGCTTTGTAGGCAATAGATTCCCAGAGTTCAAACCACCAGCCTCAGGGGGAGATACCCCCCTGAGGGCCAAAGCCCTAACCGCCCTCCCGTGCTCCGTGCGCCATGTCCATGACCACCCTACCAAGGAGGGCTGCTCCACTGGCCGCACATGATGGAGCAGCGGAGGATAAGTTATGATATATTCACATGCTATTATACATTGGTGTTATAGATGCACTGCTCTGGCGGGTGGTTGGTTATACGGCGGCTCCAGCTGACCCACAGATTAATTCAGCAGGTGGTCCTTAACTGTGAGATCTCTCTTAATGCAAAAATATTTCTCTTGCTGGGCAACAGCTAATTCTTCATCCCGACAGTAATGTAGCTAAAATCACAGCCTCCTACCCAGCTCTCCTTCGGTCACACCCCAAGACACGCAGGCACAGAGGTAAATTCAATACAACCAGCCCATTGCCAAAGTGCTGTCCCGCTCCGCCGGGATGATGCGCTGCTGGAATCTGGGGTTCGCGGCAGAGAAAACCTGTTTTCTCATCACAGCCTGCGGGTCTCGGAGCATTTTCAGCCACCTGCACGTGAGATGGGCATCTGACCCCGGCCCTGGGATCCAACAGCACAAGGATCTTTGCAGCCCGTACCAGTACATCGCAGCATCCCCTGCCCGCAGGGAGGAAGCAGGAGCCGGGAGGAGAGACCAGAGCAACCCCGCGGGCAGCAGGACCCTGCCCGTGCTGCCTCCGACCCCTCTGCCCAACCAGGCACCCCTCGGGGGCAAATGAGATGTTCTCCCTGGTGCCCCTGTTCCCACCTCCGTCCTCTGCAAAGCCCCCAGCCAGGGCTAGGCAGCAGCAGCTGTTTCTTCTTTCATTAATGACGAGACATAAATTAAACATGACGTGTTAAACGGGTCATCAGCGAAGCAGTTAGCCCCAACTTTGCTGTCTCCTGCCTCGGCCACGGGCTGAGAGACCCAGCTCATACAGCCTGAAACACCAATACAGTTTTTCATCGAGTTTTTTTCCCCGCTTTATTTTTTTTTTAAGCCCTTCCTGCAGTCCCCGCTGCACTGGCAGGGAAAGTGCACCCACCGCGTGCGAAAAAACCTGCTATTTTTAAACTCCCAGTGTTTGCCAGCGCTTTCTGCTCGGGTGGCTGGTGGAGAAGCCAGTTTTGCAGCACCCGGCATCCCACGGAGGGTTGCGTGGCCTTTGCCAGGCGATGGTGGCACCAAGATGTGGGCACCATGCCCGGCCATGCAGCCAGAGGCGGTGGTCCAGCCCCCACCTCCCTGGGCATGGACAAAATCTGCGCTACCTCAAAGCCCTGCTATGGATGCTGTGCCCCTGGGATCCGCCGCTCCTGCCGGATTTCAGGCACTCATGACCTCTGTATGTTTGCACGCACCCATAAAACCAGCAGGCAGGGCTGCGAAAGCCAACTGACTCCTGGGCTTTGGCGTTTCTCCCTGCCCTTTGCTGGGAATGCCAAAGGGCTCCACTACGGGCATCAGGTCCAGCCCCATTTTCCAGCTGGTGGCACCACCAGGGATCGGGGCCAGAGGAGGACCCAGGGTTCTGGGAGCCACATGTGGGTCTCCGGTGGGGCAGGGCAGGACCGCAGGGCACAGTGGACACACTCCTAACAGCAAGGAGCCCCCAGGGGCTTGAGCTGTACCAGGGCCTGTGGCAAAGCCTCGGCACCACCCACAGCCAAAACACAGGTGAGCTTCGCCGGCCGGGGTCGGGCTTTGCAACGATGAAGAGGTTTCAGTGGCCTCAGGGAGAAAAGGAGAAAAGAAGAGAAAAGGAAAGGGTGGTCATGCATGAAATGATTTCATTTCAGTGACGCGGGGTTTGCATTTGATAAGTTCATCTTATAGAAAAATGTACGTATAGAAAGGTCCAGCTGCCAGACATGGAGATGGGGGAAGGGATAGGGCTGAGCAGACTCCAGCCGTGGCCCTCTGGAAGGAGAAATCCCCCATGCCCAGGGACCCCAGGGAAGAGCAGAGACCCCTTTCTAGGGACAAGCCGCAGCAGGACAGGCTGCCCCGGATGGTGGAGGCAGGATGGTGACAGCAAGGAGACGAGAGTGGCCACAGGACCTGCTGGTGGCCAGAAGCTCCTTAGCAATCCCCAGCATTGGGGTCATCGCTGCTATTTATTATTTAGGGCCTCACAGCCCTAAATATTTATTACTTAGACCTCGAGAGAGGGATGTAAACACACGTGCCGGGTTTAAGAGCCCTGCTCTCCTGCCTCTCTGGGGACAGGAGATGAGCCAGGGACGGTGCTGCTACGGGGGCATCTGCCAGCTGTCCCCAAGCTGGGCAGGGAGGGACCTTGGCCCTGCAAGACCCTAAACTGCCACGTTTTGCCCTGTTCTCTTACTCCACACTTGGGTACCTCAATGAAACAGCCTCACCCCAGTGCTGGGACTTGATCCCAGCAGGGAGGGGACCCCACGGCCAGCGCAGCCCCCCGAGGTGCCGGACCCCGCCGGGGCATCTGCGGCTGAGCCCCTGCGGCATCTGCAGACAGAGGGGCTCCCCGGCAGCCGGGGGAGCGTCTGCAGGCAGCTTTGTTCAAGGGTGAAATTAAATATTTCTACAAAACGATCCTCTGGCCAGCCAGCAGACTTCCCTCCTCCTTTTTGCTTCTTTCCACCTGATTTCATCCCTCATCTGACGAGGAGGATGAGGAGTTCGGACACGGTGCTTGCCACGGCGCAGTGTAGGCACCGTGGGCTCCCTCCTCCCCAGAGATGGGGGCAGCAGCAGCAAGCCCCAGATTCTGAGCACGCTGCACCCCATGTTTCCCCATGAGACGCTGTGGACCCTCACTCTGAACGAGGGCCAGGTCGTGCCCATGTTTTTTGCTGGTGGGCATGGGAATCAGAGCCACGGGGCCAGATTTGGGCCCCAAGCAAAACATTCAAATAAACTTTTACAGGTCAGAAATTGCCCGTCCTCCAAACTGTGGTGTTTCCCACTACCCTTCTGGTTTCCAGTCCCTGCGGCTGCTGGTCTGGGGGCAACCCTCAGCCCCATGTCCGCTTTTAGGTGAAGGTGACAAAGCCCCACATGCCCGGAGCAGGGGCACAGAGTGGAGAGGCAGTGCTTTTTGGGGGTACCCAAAGTCTCTAAGAAGTCCCCATCCATGAGCTTGGGGCACCTATGGGGGCTTCCAAAGGCCCCTTTCCCGAAATCCTTAGCTGCTTGTGCACCATCCCATGCTGATGCCACCTGGCTAAGGCACCCATGGGTGTTGAGCCCAGCCGTGCTGCGTGACACTCACTGCATCCCACCCAGCCTGGTGTAGATCCATCCCTCCAACATGCCAGCAGGGCCACCTCTCTGGGGACAGAGGTGTCCCCCACCCCACTGGGGAGGCCAGCAGGGACTCAAGTCCCCAGCACCGGTCCAGCAGGGAGGCAGATGGATGTGGCTGGGGGAAAGGAGGAGGAGGAAGGCTCTGCGAGCAGCAGGGAGGGGGTCTTCTTGCAGGCATCCCCGCCTCTACCCCTCACTCAGCTCCCCCCAGCCTCCCAGCAGCTCTCAAGCTGCCTAATTAGCTCTCCCCACTCTCGCCGTCCAGCTGGAGCTGGAGGGCAGGGGCAGACAAAAGCCTCCCTATTGACAGCCCCTCCGAGGAAGGGGCTTTTCTTCTCCCCCTCTGCTTTTCTTTTCAAGCCCCTCTCCCCCCGGCTTGGGCTGGGGCCATGGGCTCATTAGCGCTCGGGCTCGTTGGGAGCAGGAGGGAGCAGATGGCAGCCAGGCGGCTGGCGCGGCCGGCCCTGCCGCCGCCTCTTCCCGCAGAGCAGATGCCCCACCAACAAGGGGGAGGATTAACGGGAGCAGGGGGCCACGGGCATGGCGGGGCCGTCAGCAGGGGCTTCCTCCCCAGCAGCACACCCCGATGTTCACTGGGGACAAAACATGGCTGGGAAGCCAGAGGTTAGGATGGAAGAGAACTGGTCCCCAGCCCATCAGGGACTCTCTGCTGGGCCAAAAGTCACAGGGGAACTGCAGCCACCTTCTGCCCTCGCTGGGGGCCCTGTGACACCCTGGCACGGCAGTGCCATGGCTGCTCCTGCCCAGCACAGCCGGGGGTGACACGCTGCCACCCTTGTCGCAGCAGTGCCCAGACCTGTCACCAAGATCACCCGCGATGGCAAACCAGGCGGCGAAACGGTGCTTAATCCCACTTCAGCGACACAGCCTGCCCTCCCCCTCCGTGCACAGCGCATCCTGGGGGATTAAGGGTTAAAGCACAAATCCCCTGCACTGCCCTGGTGTGACCCACTTAGGCCATCTGGCAGGGAGGGATGCAGGAGCCTCCTTTCTCCCAGCACTGCCCGTGCTCACCCGGCATCACCGGCTGCCCCAGGAGCCGACACCGGCACCGCAGCCCCCAGCCTCAGCAGTGCCCTCGCTTTTCCTGTAGAAGTGGATTTCGGCTGAGGTTGGGGGTGCTGGGGCAGGGCAGCCTGTGCCACGCTGCCGTGGCTGGCGGTTGTGGGAGTAGGGAACACAAACACCCCCAAAAGCGTCCCGCAAGCCCCCGGACCGCCACCAGCTCCCCGTCCCAGGGGGGCCCTGGAGCACCTCCCAGCCCAGCTGCCCCTGGCACCCACAGGCTCCCCATCGGACGGGTGCTTATGAAATACGCAGCAGCACCGGAGCAGTCAGGCTGCAGAGCATGAATGGGGCTCCCGGCCTCCACACTGTGGCCAGGACACAGGGGACAGCTGCAGCCAAAAGCCCCGCCACGAGGGAGGAAAGGGGGTCCTGGTCACAGACCCAGTGATACCTGTCCCCAAAGGCTGGGCAGAGACTGGTGGCACCCCATCACTGGAGGTTTAAGGAGTTCACAAGAGCCAAAGTCCCTCGCAGCTGCCAGGTGGGGATCGCAGCATCCTTATGGACCAGATAGAGGGAACGGGAACACTCCAGCTCAGTGGAGGGGTTTGGGGCAGGGTGAGAGGTCCCTGTCCCTCACCCCAGCCCTCCGGGCACACAAACCCCTCAAACCAACCTGGTATTTTGCATGCACTGGAGCAACCCCCCCAGAAAAGGCAGGCATGACGTAGCCCCAGCGCTGCCAAGCCCCCCCAAGCCAGTGGGTCCCTTACCCGTAGCCGCAAAAGCCCAGCCCCAGGCTGCACGGTGAAGCCTTGCCGGGCCCTGCGTGGGGAAAGGTTAATTGGAAAAGCCCCTTTCCCCATTGCCTCGGTTTTTCTTTTCACACTGCAAACTGGTCAATAATCCATTTACTTTGGCAGACCCCTGCTCCGGGCGCAGAGCTGCGTCAGGGGCCAGAGTGAGTGTCCCCCCCAAGCCCCGGCAGGATGAGAGGGAAGGGATTAATGTATTCTTTTGTTCCAGGATGAACCCTGGGTTTAGCAGAGCTTTAACCCTCCGAACCTCCCAGGGAATTTAGATGGAAGAGGTTTTATCTCTGGGACCAGCAGCAAGGTGGTGGCGAGGGATGGGGCACAGGGAAGAGCCGGCTGGAAGAGGGAAAAATATCTGCCCCAGGAACCCCACCGCTGCCCCACAAGGATGCTGGATTGAGCCATTAGCCATGCCCGAGGCACCCTGCGGGGATGGATTTGGGCGATACCCACTGTGGGGGCTGCCAGCAGGACCCCCATGCTGCGACTGAGCCCCTTGGCACCCCTCGAGGGCACAGGACCAACCAGCAAAATTAATGGGGAGATGAGCAGCCTAGAAACCCCACCATCGCCTCCACCGCTGCGGGAAGCACGGGGCCGGATCCAGGGCAGAGATCTGCGGCGCTTGCAGAGGAGCAGCTGTCAAGTGTGGGAGAAAAGAGAAATCCAGATGGTCATCTTAATTTTTCATTTGGCTAACTGGTCTCCCCGTCTCCTCTCTGGTGCACTCTGCTCACTGGCACCGCAGTCATTTGCTCTTAAATTAGCCGGGAGCATTGTCAGGGAAGAGAGGCCGATCTGAGCAGCGACACAGCGAAACCTTCAGGAAAAACAATCCCAGAGCGGAGCCGGGCGCGGAGACGGCTGCGAGAGGAGCCGCTGCCAGCCTTGGGGCCGCTCTCCCGGCGGATGGGGAGCAGGAGCCTGGCTCTGGCTCTGGCTGGGCTACAAACCTGGTGCTGGCTTGGGGTGCTGGGGACGTTGCTGTGTACCCCGATGGGGACCCGCTGCGAGACCCCTGCGAGATCTGGCATCTCGTAGGTGTGAACCTGCCAGGGCAGCAGAGCCCTGCGCCATGTAAGCCAAACTGGCAACCCCTACGAGAGGAGCCAGGGGCTGCGGTCCTCCTGCTCCCCCAGCCTTCGGCTTCAGCCCCCCTGGCAGCAAAGCCCCTCCGTGGCACAGGTCAGGGGTGAGCACAAACACCCCGCAGCCCCCGGGGAGGGTCCCCCCCGGGGCTGACCCCGCTCTACACCTGTAGGGAGGGCGGCAGCGCAGATGGCTGCGCCACAGGGAATATCCCGGGACCCCAGCCAGCGGCACACGCTGCGAGGAGACAAAAGGAGCCGGGCTGCACCAACACGGGGAGCCGGCAGCATCGTGGCTGGTTGTGTGGAGCACACCCTGGCTCGGGGACCCTGTCGCACAGGATCTGCCGGTGCCAAGGCACAAAACGCGGCGAAGCTGAGATGGCAGGTCCATTTTGCCATGTACCGAGAGCTCCCGACCCCTGCACAGACGGTTCCCCTGCCACCGGAGCTGGAGTTGCCGGTGAAACAGAAAGGCATGCATGTTTATTAACTTTTTAACAGAGCTGCAAACACAAACGCTCCTCAGCCCGACCGGGATGCCCATGGCAATCCAAATTGCCGTGTAGAGCTGTGCATCATTCCCGGTACTTGAGCTTGCTGTATTTCCCCAATGCCCTAATTTGTTGCTGTATTACATCTCTGACTGCAAGGTATTTAAGCAGCATGGCTCGCTCGGGCACATTCGGGCAGGACAGAGCGTCTGTGAGTGCGAGAACCAGCACCCAGCCCGCTGATGGCCCCTTTGGGTGCCAACAGTAGCCTGATGCAGGGGAGGAGAAAGCCACAGTGGTTCCTCTCCCCCACAAAGGCTGAACTCCTGCATACGCTGCCCGTGGAAATGAGATTTGCTCTTCTCCTTTGGAAGCCTAAGCCGTGGCTTTCCCAATTTCCTACCCTGGTTAATGGCAGTGAGAGAGATTGGAAAAATTCATGCTTGGGAAGCCGGGCCACGGGGGCAGAAGGGACTCCCCCATAGCACGATCAGTGGGACCCCGTCCCCCTCGCTGCTGCGGCTCACGACCTCTGTTGGCATGAGAGGCATCCGAAATAGCTCACTCCCCGTGAGATCTCTGCTCCTTAGTACAGGCTGAGCCCCCGACACCAGCCCGCTGCAGACCGAGCCCCTCTCCTCTACCCACCCAGCGCCTTCATGAAACTTTGGGTTGTTCCCCACAGCGGGTGGGGAGCAGCCAGGACTGGAAATACAGAGTAGAGAGGAGAAGCAGAAGAAGCCTCCTTTCCTTATAAAAACAGTGCAAAGAGGGTATTTTTAACCAATATTGAGACAGTCAGCAACATAAAACTGGTCTAAATTAGAGCGTGCATTGTTGTGAGGAAGCCACACGGACCCTTGCCCATGGGACAGCCCAGCTGAGCGGCTCGGTGGGTATGAGCAGCCTCCTCGCCTCGTTTCACGGGGTTTGGCCTCTCCTCTGGCTCTGGCAAACACGGGGCCACCGGTCCCCCTGGGAGCAGGAGGGACAGGGCAGGCAGGCACCAGGCGTGCAAAGCTGAGACCGCTCAGCTTTGAGACCTGGGGGACACCAGAGCCCCAGCTGCCCCGGTCCATGGCTGTGTGCCGGCACCTTGGGCAGACGGAGCCTCCAGGGTGCACGTCCCTAGGGCGCATCAGCCTCCCCCCTGCACCAAGGCAGGGTCCAGCTGGAGGGGGGGCTGTTCCCCTCCCCAGGCATCACCTTCCCAGGGGTCCCTGGTGAAGGAGTGATGCAGAGACAAGACAACCAGCAGGACACACATCCCGGGGGTCTGCAAGGCAGAGATGGAGGTGATCACACTTTCTGGCTGATGACCCCCGCCACGGCTCCCCCTCCATAGCCCAACTAGAGCTTTCCAGGCCCCAACCCCGCTCCCCTCAGGAGACAGACAGCTCCCGGGCTCCAGGCATCACCGAGCCAAAGTTTCCTGAGCCTGCTCCCCTCTGGATCGCAGCACCTACCCGGGGAGGGGGCCCAGCCAGCCATCATCCCCCTGCTCCAGGCACTGGGGGGGACCCCTAGGTCCTCCAGTCCCTAACTGGGGGTGGGGGGAGGCGATGATCCAGACCCTCTTGATGGGGGGTACCAATTGG
>VYZM01007723.1:99339-110576 GCA_013398915.1 Dromas ardeola
TTTCACACCATGAGCCCCCCCCGCCCCACCCCGAGCCCACCGGGGACATGCAAGATGGAAGAAACCCAGAGCTGGTCACAAACCCAGAGCTATTTAACCCAAACCTGCCTGGGGTACGCTGACGGGACGAGCAGTTTGACTTTGTGCAACCACCACTCATTTTTTCTCTGGCTTTTTTTTCCCTCCTCTGGATTATTGCGCCGGGGTGGCAGCAGCCGTGGGCAGAGGAGCCCTGTTCCACCTCCTGGGTCCCCGCCACGCAGGAGGGAGCAGAGTGCCGCGTTCCGCCTTTTATAGACTATTACTTATAATGAAGAGGTACAAAAATACTATAAAATAAAGCACTTGAGGGCGTCTGCCTAAGCGTTAAATAGGCTTCTGCTAAAAAAGCTGCTTCGACTGAAGAATCTTCCTGATTTGGACTGGGGGCATTACCCTGCTCGTGAGAAAGACGGAGCTTTGATAAAGCTGGAGGGGGGGGACGGGACAGGCAGCACCATCCCGGGGAAGGGGCTCTCGTGCTCCTCCTGGAGCGCGGGATGCTCCCACCTGGGAAGCGGGATGCTCCTGCTCGGCTCCCTCCCACCAGCCGCTTACAGGTGCCTCGGGAGAGCACCCAGTCCCTGAAATTTTAGGCTTCCCATCCCGCCCCTGTGGAGCCGCGCCGCCCCTGCAAAACATGCGGAGCATTTGGCAACGTTAATGGGCAGCACAACTGCTAATGTGTAAACTTTTACTGCTCCGGAGAACAAACGGAGAGTTTGGGGAGCAGACACTTCCCATTAAGACGCACTAATGAAATGTGAAAATGTTTTACTGTGCTGTAATTTTATATATTTTCGAACACAGCCGCAGCTGCAGCGCTGTTCCATTTGTGGCTAATTTAAGCACCAATTAAACCGGGCTAAATTACAGCCGAGTACGCCGCGGGAACTGATGTGACAAGGGACGTGTCCAGGAGCCCCAAATCTCGCTGACCTTGCCGTCACCGTTCGAGCTGGTTTTCAAGCCGGATCAAGAGCCGCCGGCTCCTGGTGCTCGCTGAAATGTGACCGTGGATCCCCAAGGATGGCTGGATTTGCCGGCCGGGATGATGAGGGGGCCCCGCGCCGCCCACGGGCTACGGAGCAGTCAGGAGCATCTGTAGGTGCCCGGCTCTCAGAGATGTCCTCGTCCTTGTTAGCTGACGGTCGGGAGCTCAGATAAGGCCATGGTTTTGGCAAACCTTCCCGCTTCGCCGGGGACCCCCTGCTGCCCCTCGCAGGAGCTGTGGTGTCCTTCCCGGTGCATCTCTTCAGACCCTGACTACGACCTGCTGCACGCTGCATCCCGCGCATCGCTGAAGCTGCTGCTCGCCCCAGCTGCCTCCTGGGGATGCTCATTCAACTCAGAAAAAACCACTCATTTTTCTGAAGAATGGAGGAGCTGATGGGATTTTATTCTTCCTATTGGCTAAAGGAAGGCATAAATCACAGGATCATAGCATGGTTTGGGTTGGAAGGAACTTTAAAGACCATCCAGTCCCACCCCCCTGCCCTGGGCAGGGACACCTCCCACCAGCCCAGGTTGCTCCAAGCCCCGTCCAACCTGGCCTTGAACCCCTCCAGGGATGGGGCAGCCACAGCTTCTCTGGGCAACCTGGGCCAGGGGCTCACCACCCTCACAGTGAAAAATTTCTTCCTCAGATCTCATCTCAATCTCCCCTCTTTCAGTTTAAAACCGTTCCCCCTCGTCCCACGGCTCCCCTCCCTGATCCAGAGTCCCTCCCCAGCTTTCCTGGAGCCCCTTGAGGGACTGGAAGGGGCTGGAAGGTCTCCCCGGAGCCTTCTCTTCCCCAGGCTGAACCCCCCCAGCTCTCTCAGCCTGTCCTCCCAGCAGAGGGGCTCCAGCCCTCCCAGCATCTCCAGGGCCTCTTCTGGCCCCGCTCCAACAGCTCCATAAAGTACCTAAAGGCTGGGTTGTGCCCGCTGGCCTCACCTTCACAGCCTCCCGAGCGGGGCTGGTGGCCGCGCAGCTGGGTACCGGCTCCCTTTAGCAGGGATAGAGCCCACAGGCAGCGTGGGTGTCCCACCGCCTTGAGTCCCGTGTGGTTTAGGGCGCAGAGCCTGCTCTCAGCAGTTTGGGGTTGGGTTTTTAGTTGGTTTGGTTCACTGACGGTGGGCACAGGATCTGCTCCAGCGAAAGATATCTCATAGGACTTCAGAAGAGCTGCAGGTTGCTGTTTGGCACCAGCAGCCAGCTCAGCTGCTCCCACAGCCCCTGCATGGGGATCTGACGGCTTCCCAAGGGCTTTTTTATTTTTTTTTAGTTAATTTAGGCAATTGCAATAAGTCCCCTGTGGCCCCCGGTTTCCAGCTGAGCCGGGTTAGACCCAATTTAGCTCAGGAAGAGCAGGGCTGGCATCCTCCCGCAGCCTGTGGGGATGCCCTTGTGCACCCCATCCCACAGCCCCCCCGCCTGGCCCCCTCCTTTCCTCCAGCCAGCCAGGCAGCAGGCATGGCGCAGAGCTCCCAGAAAGCTTTTTTTAATACCGGCACATACACTTTCTTTTTTTTTTTAATGGGTGTTTCCCAAGGGCAGCCAGGGAGCCAAGTGGATGGCACAGACTCCAGGCAGCAGGGCAGGATCCGGCCCCGGAGCACAAACCCAGGCCGGGGGCAGGTTCCTTCATGCACCCCCTCCCCGCCATCGGGTAAAATGTGGGGCAGAGGCGGCCAAGGGCTGACGGGCATCGTCTGCTGCCCATCAAGCAGCCCATGGGGAAGGCGACCCCGTCCCCCACCTGCCACAACACCCACCCAGCTCCTCGCCATCGGGTCCCCTCCCCGGGCTCGCTGTCCCCCTGCAAGACCCGGGTCCCCCCGAGCCCCTCGGCTGGTGGCAGAGCCCACCCGCAGCCCCCTCTGCTCCCGCTGCCTCCTATGAGCTCCCATTAACCAGGCCATGCCTCATAAACTCCAATTAGCGGGCAGGTCATTTCCAACAGCCATCATTCCAAGCCCCAGCGCCTGCAGCTGGGCGAGTGATAGCCCCCGGGAAGCGGGGCTGGCCCCGGCATCTCCCAGCGATGCCATCCGGCACCCAGTGGGCACGGATCCCACCACGGGAGGAGGCTGCAGCCGGGAACAGACCTCCCCAGAGCGGCCGCTAGCTCCTCTCTAATTAATCCAATCACAACATCGCGTTGGCGGCGCAACCAGTGGATTAATTGCGGTTTGCTCCAGGTAAACAGCAGGCGGAAGCCGTGTTCGAACAGGCTGGTGGTTTGCTATTCAGTGTGAAAAGCCCGGCCTCAAAACTGGCCGGCGTAGAAGGCGGTGCTGCCACCAGCATCATCCTCGTCGGGAGAGCGGAGAGCTTGCTCCTCCCAGGGCCCGTTCAGCGCCTGCGGAGCCCTCGTGTCGCTCCCGAAAAACAAATCCTCGCTTAAGACTGAAAAAAACAAAGATGAGGAGGAACAACACTGGAAGCGGGAGTGCGGAGTGGAAAGCTGCCTGCTCTCCGATATATTTTTTTTAAATAGAATAAAAAGGAGATTATTGGAAACAATTAGTTGTTCAGACTGTCAAGAAGATGAAAGTGTCAGGAGTAAACAGATGCTGGTCACGATTCAGCGCTCATTAGGCAGGAGAAGGATTCATTTCACATGCGTGATTAACTCCTGGCCACTGATGATTTACACAACAGATGATCAAAAGAGAATTAATTATTCCACAAATCGGGCCGTTGCCAGCCCGGCCCTGGTCCCCACCGGTGCTGCCGAGGGCACAGCCCATGGCTCCCAAGAGCGGGGCCATCGTGGCCACGGCTGCCCCGCGGCCGTGCCCGGACCCGGCTGTGTTCTCTGTTTGCCCCCGCAGCCCCCAGCCCGCCGTCCCCACCACCGTTGCCTGGCATCACGAGCATCCCCTCGGCATCCCACCAGGCACCTCCGGCATCACCGTGATCAATGCCGAAGGGGTTTTGTGCCACCCAGCCGCGCCGGAGCGGCCACCAGGGAGGTATCGGCTTTCTGACAACCGGCCCAATAATCTCCTCTTCCGTTAGCGGTAATTAACCCAGGGAAGGTTTCTCTCCAATTGACACCTTTTCTTTCCTTTGTGATTGATGGAGTCTCTCGCCGTTACAAATCCACGCCGTAATTAAAGGAAGGAACTCCACTCCCTCTACCTGATTTATTTTTTAATACAGTCCCCTTTTGATCTCGTCTCTCTCTTAATTAAATTACGAGCCGTGAATCAACACCCCGCCACTACAAAAGCTGTTCTGCCTGGCTCGCTTTCCTCCACCGAGAGGGAAACAGCATCTCCAAATCTTGGTGACGGGGAATCGCCGAGAGGTACGTGAAACACCAGCTCTGCTCTTGTCGGATTTCATGAGGAGCCCAGGGGCCAGATCCTGTGGGCTCACAGAGAGCAAACATGCCCCCCCCACTCCCCCCCCGGGACTGGGGGTGCAGAGCAGGGAGTGATGCTGTGGGGTGATTTCTTTCCAGCCACCCCGTGTCCCTGGCGGGTGCTGGGGCAGCTGGGGGGGACACAGGACAGATGGGTGACATGTGGCAGCAGGGGGACATGGCCCCAGCCCCAGCCCAGCCATGGCTCTCCTGCACCGGGTCCCAGGCAGGGGACCCCCCCGCCACAAATGTCACCCGGGCTCCGCTGGGCTTGTTGGGCTTTGGGAACAAAGACTTGTCAGTCCCCAAAGCCCCCGCAGGGCTCCCTGCTCCGGGGCTCAGCCCCTCCTCGAGCACCCCCAGCACACGTGGTACCCGTCCCCGCCATGCCGACAGCGTCCCTCCTGTGCCGTGACACCCCCGTACCCCCCCAGCCCGGCTCCCCGGCACCTCCCCTCCCTGCTCTGAGGCCACCGCCGAGGGAAACGCAGATGTCAGCCACTTCCACACGGCACAGTCCCCAGACACACGCCGCCGTCCCACCACGGGCACCGGCACGGCCGAGGTGCGTCCCAGCGGCTGCTGGAGGGCCAGGGAAGCCGGGTGTCACTGGGAGCGTAATGGCGTAATAACTCTTTCCTGTGCAGTCCGGGTGATGACAGAGCTTTTAATGAAGGACAATGGTGTTTCGCATTTAAATATACCGCACTGTTGACTCATGACTGCCGCAGCCCCGGGACAGGAGGAGTAAATCCGGGAGGGCTCCGGGCAGCGCTCTGAGCCTTGTCCTGCCGGTGGCATCTCCTGCGGACACCCCGGGACCGAGGGCAGGGGAGGTCGGCAGAGACACCCTCTGCCTCGTCCTCCCCCCAACCCCAGCCGAGTGCAAATGAACCTGATGCTAATTTAATGAACTTCTGATGATTATTGCCTTTATTTTTAAATCTGAATTCCTGCAGGAGTCACCTTCAGCGGGAGCAGGCGGCCCCTCCCCACGGTGGCGGCGGGGGGATGAATTGATTGCCTGTATCTGATTAGCAATTACACTCGGCGCACTTCAGCGGTAAATACCGTCACCCTGGGCTGGGGACGAGGCGGCAGATTGCCGGGGTCCCCGGGGAGGGCGCTGGGAGAGCACAGGGAGCCCGCAGGGATGGGAGCAGCACTTCGGCATCCGCATGGTGGCTGACACCCTCCCCCCGGACTCGGCGCCCACACGGCACGGAGCAGGAGGCCATGGGCACCTCCTGGCTGGAGGGGACAGTCCCTTAAATAACTTGCTTCCCAAGGATTTTCGAGGCTCTGGGTGGAGGCCACTGGGATGAGCTCGCCGCCTCTCCCTCCCCTGGGATAACCATCTCCTGCTGCCGAAGCCGCTGGGCTGGTGCTTGCAGGCATTTCTGAGTTGTGTCTTTAATACGGCGCTGGAATATTTGCCCTATAAATTCTTAAGAACAGATTTATACATGAGCTATTACTGGCATTACAGCCTATTAATAAATCAGTTAAACCTACAGAAAAAAAATTGCATTCTCCCCCTTTACGTTGGCATAATAAACATGTCAGAAGGGGCGCGAGGCAGAGTGCTGCAGCTGGGGACAGCGGTGCCTGGCCACTGCGGGAGCGGGGCCACGTGCCGTGTCCGCTGGGCCACCTGCCCTGCCCCTGGAAGCCACCAGCCATCCTTCCCTGCGGGGATGTGGGATGCAGATGACTGAGCGAGCCGCCAGTCAGCTCCTGCAACAAAGCTGGGGATCCCCCGATCCGGGACACGACCACCCGGACACCGAGGACCCCGGCACATCCCTGTTTCCCAGCCGGCAGAGGTGTCCCGGGGAAGTGGAGGGTTTCTGCACTCTGGAGCTGGCACTGAGGCACTCAGGAGCGCGGAAGGGACAAGGGGACAATGCTCCGACCGCGCCACCTCCTCCGTTTCGGGAGGCAAGCTATTTGCAGAGCCGGCTGCTGGGTGTAGGCAAGCTATTTCTGGAAAAGCCTCGATTGAGAAAAGCCATCTGGAGAAAGGCGGCAGCGGAGCCGCGTCTCCGGGAGCAGCTGGCCCCGCGCCGGGATCCGGTGGGTTTCGAGGGCTCCGATGTGCAGGGAAAATGCGGAGTCTCCGCTCGGTTGCCGGCTGCAGCATCCTGTGTGGTCACATCGACCAGCTGGATGTTATGGGGGGCTTTGTCCCCCCCTAATTCAGAGCCATTGAAGGCCGGTGGCTTTATCCCCGCTCCCACCCTTGCCCAGGGCTGTTTCCAGCCTGGGGAGGTGCTCACCTTCCCCTCCACCGGGGTAAGACCTGGAGATGCCGTAAGACCAGATCCTGATGCTGCTGTGGGTGATCGGAAACCTGGCGTGGAGGGCTTGAACCCAGCACCAGCTGCTGGGGCGGGGGCACCGAGTGAGACCCTCTTCCTGAAAAGAAAAGGGCTTGAGGAGAAGTGTAGCAGGGGGTTGGTCCCACCGCTGCCCCCCGGCCAAGGAGAGGGGCTGGGAGCAGCCGGGCTGGCAGTGGTCCTGCCGCGATGGCCCCACGTACAGCACGGTGCTTCGGCTAACAGCAGGGCAAACCCCGCGCCCCCCAGTGCCACCAAGCACGAGGAGCCCCCGCAAGAGCCGGGCCATCTCCAAGGGAGGGGAGGGGGGAGATAAACAAACAAGAAATGCAATATTTTCCTCCACCGCCAAGATTCCATCAGTGCTGGCTGGCTGGGTTTGATTAAACCTCTCATTTATTACATTTGGGAAGAATATAATTTCGCTACCAGATTAAAAGCAAATAAGAGACACGTGAAGGGTCCCAGTGCATCCGTTTCCCCAGAGCCACCACGTGCCATGGCAGGACGGGCCGGGGGGGTGACGGTGGCACCTCGGGGTACCCTCAGCATCCCCATCCAGGGGCTCCCCAGGCTCCTGGCCCCTCCGCCAGCCTTTCTCTGGCTCAGGATGTGGCCTCGTGGCTCCTGCGCTGCGTGGGGGCTCCCCTGGGGGCTGCAGGCACGGGGGACCCGTGCAGCCAAGGAAGGACCACCGCAGAGGTGCTCCTCCAGCGAGCAGGAGCATTGAGGAACCTAGTGTCATTAAGACAGGTCACCTGGTGAAAGGACACCCGTGGGTCATGGCCACCCAGCCGTGATGTGCCGGTGTTGGTGAGCTGGACCATCCCCTGGGTGCACCGAGTCCCCAGGGCAGCAGAGCCCCGAGGGGGGGGCAAGGGGGACGGGATCCCATCCCCGATCCCACCCAGGCAGCTGCTGGGGAAGGAGCCCTGCTCCCCAGAGTCATCTCCATACGGCTTATTCCAACAGGAGAACGCCACTTTGCTGCTCCGGCAAGATTTCGGCTCTCCGCCTATTACTTTTAGATGAGCTGGCTATTTAAACGGCACTGAAGTATTACGGCTGCTGGGCTGTAAAGTGTCTCCGTGACACAAGCCCCCCTTCCCAGGCACTTTAAAAGGCTCTGTGTAAAAGAAATTAATAACAAAGTGAATTGTACTTGAATACAGCTTCTGGAGAGATAAAGCGGTGGTGGGGGAGCGGTGGAGGGTGAGGGAGTTTAACCTCCCCGTCCCCACCTCCCCGGGCAGCGATGGACGATGCCATCTTCACACCACCACAAACCCAGGTCAAATTAAACCCGGAACGCCCTGAGGTCCACCAGGCTTTCAGCTCAGGGTTGTTACTGCTGGTCATGAGCGTCTGAAGTCTAAAGGCAGAATGTCAAATGATTGCTTTCTAAGCAGGCTGGTTTTTCTTCCCAGCCCAGCGTTCGGAAGCCGGGAGGGATGGAGCTGCCTCCTGACACCAGTGGGGTTTTGCTCGGGTCTGGCCCAGCAGCCAGCGATCGATGCTCAGCCCTTGTGCCAACCGTCTCCAGCTTCAAGCTGCTCCTGGCTGATGGTGTTTGTTCACTCCGTGAGGGACAAAATCTGGGGAAACTCAAGCCAAAAAAATCTCTACAGCCTCAGCTGGAGGCCACGGGGCTTTCATCCTCAGCCTTTGCCAAGTCAATGCAGCAGCAGACGAACCCACCAGCTCTCCACGGAGCCGTCCCTGATCCCGGCGAGCAGGGAGAAGGAGAAAACGTATTTTAGAAAGATGCAGGTTCAGAGGGGCTAACCATGGTTCACTGCATGCCCTGTGGGCAGGGATGAGGGGCCAGCGTGGAGAAAGAGCCTTCCAAGGGCTTCAATCCCAAGGGGGATGTGGTTTCTTCCCAGATTTCGGCTGGAGTTTTCGGGGAGCGGCGCCGCTCGTCTGCAAAATATCCCTGGCTGGGGAAGCACCAGCGGTCGGGACCTCGGCGTCACAGCTCCACAGACACCACGTGGCCACCGTCAGCGGTGATTAATGAGACGTCTGAGCTGCTGCTCAGCGCTGCGATGCGTTTGCAAGCGAACAAGATACGTTCGGGGGACACTCTTGTGGGAGAAGAGGAGGGTTGGGCTGTTAACTCCAAACCTCACAGGTTTGGCCGGGAGACTCCCATTGGCGTCCGACTGTTTGGACAGGGAGTATCCAGTCCCCAGCCGGATGTCATCTCAGCTGGCATCCCTCCCAAGCACCATTTGTTTCCGATTTCTGAGGGGATTTGTCTCGCAGGGGCCCCGCAGGTGCTGGCAGGAGAGGGAGGCAGGAGCCGGTCCCACCTGCCCAGGGAGAGCAACATAACATCGTTCAGAGCTGGGATCTTACCTCCAAATCCTTCTTTGACAAGAGCAGAAATCACCCACTCAATCTTCAAACAGCAGTTCGAAGCCTTCACATCGCTCTCAAGATTAATTAGCAGCTAAATAATAATCCAGGATAAGTCTTATCAAGGCGTAAGAACTGTGACACGGTCAGTTGGTGACGTGGGGGATCCAAGGCTGGAGAAAGCTTCATGTTCCCGGTTAAATCCAACATGTCCCAGGAAAATGCAGTCTCTTCCTATAACAAATAGCAGAGTCAGGAGTTAATCCTCACTGGAGGAACATTTCAAACAAAACCCACCTGGGGCAAAGGGTCCATTCACTTTACAGGTGTTAACTCACGCGTGCTCGGGCAGGGGACCAGCAGAGCCCTGGTCACCGTTGGCCAACCCAAGCGCCCACCAAGGCAACGCGTGGCTGACCCTGTAGAGGACAGGTTGTGGGTGGCACACAGGTGACGGTCAGGCAGGTCCTGGGGCAGGAGGCTCAGGGGAGAGGCACGTGCGTAGCCTGAGGATGGCCATTAAACATAGGGACACCATGTCAGACCTGGGACAACCTCAAATGCGAAGAGTAGCAAGCAGGGAAGAGGCTCTGGAGGCTCCCTGTGATGCCCTTGTCCTATTCTTACACACCAGGGCTGGGCACGGAGCCCATGGGCCTCCAGCATGGCCCAGCACGGCTGCCTTTGTTGCTCTGGACTCCCATCTGGCGACGATGTCCCGCTCCAGTGGCCATCGCTGCAGGGTGGTCCCCAAGCCACGGGTGAAAGCCTCACAGCCTCACCTGCCTGGGGCTGCTGTTCCTTTACTTCCAACCCCGCTTTTCCCAAATACGAGGAAGAAAAATAAATAAATAACCAGCCGCAGCAAGCCGGCTGCACCAGAACATTTATTTCATATAATGCATCATTTATTTTCAATTATCATGGTACTTTCACCCCCCCCTCGTCCCTCCTTCCCCGCGCACTTGGCAGATCGCTGGTGGAAAATGCAGAGTTGCAAAAGAGCCGTGGCAGGAGCAGCGTCTCCGGCACAAGGGGAAGGGACAGACGTGATGGGGACAGTGATGGCACCTCTCACAGCAGCGCGGGGCTGGGAGGAGGATGGAAGCCCGGTGGGAGGGGGGGTAAGGACGGAGACCTCAGGAAGCATGGGTCAGACAAGGAGAGATGTCCCTGCTGTCAGCTCACCTCCGGACTAACGCGCTGAATGACAGCAGCGAAGCAGAGGCGGTGATGGGGACACTGCAGGGGAGGGCACGGGGAAGGACGAGAGCAGCGCTATGGGCATCCTCTCCCTCTAGGCACAGTGTCACGCTCCCAGCCCCAGCCAGGCACTGGCCTTCTCTCCCTTTCCCTCTCCTCTGGAGACCAGTGCCAGGCTGCAACCTGCTCTCCAAAGCCTTGGCGAGCCGGAGCTTGGGGACGGAGCCAAGTCAACCCCCAGCTGGCTGGAGGTGTCTCCTCGGGGACGGTGACCTCGGGGATGCAGGTTGAGATGTGGCTTCTGTAGCCAATAGGCGAAAAACCCAAGCCCACCCTGAGTCCCTCTATGGCCAGGAGACCTCCGAGGGCTGGGGTGGCTCTGGGCAGGACCGGAGCTGCTGTGGCCAGGGCTGCTGGTGCAACACCCCTGTCCCGCAGCATCCCTGTCCCGCAGCATCCCCGTCCCGCAGCATCCCTGTCCCATGGGGGGATGCTGCAGCTGCAGCCCCAGCACGGGGGTGCAGGACTCCCCGCCTTTGTCCCATACTCGCACACCAAACAGCTTTTTTTTATTCCCAGGCCTATCTCCGTCAATGCCATTTGAAGATATCTGACATATCATGAAGGATTTTCTAATGGGGTTCAGCAGGCTTTGAGATTTATATCAAAAAGCCCCAATTTATTGAATTAATGCTGCAGAGCAAAACCATGGCTGCTTAACAACTGGAGTATCAGTATTTTACAGCAACATAACTAATAAGGCCATTAATACAAACCGGGCTCACTCCTGACATTTATATCACTGTAAATCTCTCTCTCAGCACTGGAATTATTTATGCCATCCCAGGCACTCGAGAAGCGCTGTCGTCCTTTATCAGGCTGAAAGATTTAAACCAAGAAATGACGAATATAAACGTAATAATACTAAAAAAACAAAA
>VYZM01007723.1:111770-158248 GCA_013398915.1 Dromas ardeola
CCCCCACGGCAGCATCATTGCGGTTCTGCTTCAGTTCAAACCAGAGATCGTTTTTCCCCCCAAAGATGCTTGGTCCACCCAACAGAGTATATTGTGGCACGTCGTTAAAACCCAGGACAAACCAAACCCCCTTTCCCCAAAAGCTCAACTCTCTGGAGGATGCAGCCACCCCAAACAGCCACCCCTGGGTGACCCCTCGCAATGCACCCCCCAGCCCGCCCCCTCTCCATCTCCCCCCCGCGCCCGCTGATGCGGGGGGTGACATTTCCATCAGCCTCCCCGCTCTCCCCGGGTATCTGTTCTCTTTGATTGCTCTTGAAAGGAGACAGCATCCTACCTGAGGGGGAGATTTCCAGCCCTCCTGCGAGAGCCCTTTGCTTTCCGAGCAGCCGGAGCTCCAGGGCCTCTCGCAAACTTTATTCACAGAGGGGGAAAACGAAGAGAGATTGGAAAGGTGGAGAGAGAATTGCTTTTCTCCGTTTTATTGGAGCCGAGGCTTTAAATGGCTCTCCTTAAACTGCGGCATTGCAAAGGAGGCGAGAGCCCCGCGGAGGTGAAAGGACGGTATTTCTCGAGGCAGGGCGAGGTGCCATCTCGGTAAATATTTAATTAGGAGTCAAACTGCTAGACCAAGGAGTTCTGCCTGCGGAGATTTATCGGACACAAACATCATCTGTTTGAGAAAGTAAGCAGCTCCTCAGGAAGTATTTCTTCCTGCTCGAGCCTGACTCCACACCTGGCTATTTAAAGCCAGAGTAACCTGAGGAATCTCTTTATGCCACCCCAGCCCAGAGACGAGCCGGGCTCAGGAGGGGGTTGGCCCCTCGCTCTGCCCCAGGGAAGGTGCTCCTAACCCCCATCCTCATAACAGGAAGCATTTTCTCTCTTCCTCGTCTTTCTCCCCTCCAAAATTGAGGGAATATTGATAGGAACTACAGAATTCCTGAGGACATGGATGTCTTGGGCTTTGCTCTGGGTGGAGGTTTCCTGTCCCCCCCTCAGATCCCACCCCACTGGACATACGCTGATGGGCAAACCCTGCCAGGCAGCGTAGGAAAACAGGACACACGTATAAACCCTGCTTCAGAAGGCAAAACTCGCACTGAAGCCTAACCAAGCCAGGGTTTGGTCTCAGCAATGGTGCTAGCGATGCATGACCACAGGTCCTCTCCTGCCCAGCTGGGCTTGCAGGACTCTTCCAGACATCCATTGGCTCTGGAGAGCCCAAACGTGGGCGGCCACGGCCACATCCATCTCCCACCCCGCTTGTAGGCACCACGGGATGGGAAGGTCTAAAATCCTCGCTGCTTCCTTCAACCAACTGAGCCCAAGATGAGGAGGTTTGTTTGGGAATCTGCCCGTGCTGGCATGAGGACAGCAGCAGGTTTCTCAAGGGCACCAAGAATGGTCCATCAGCAGCTCAGGATCCCAGGAAACACAGCTCAAAGTCCTGTTAGGAGAGGGAAATGTTGTCTCTTCGTACAGCCACAAACATTGCAAGTCAAGTTTACATTTAGGAACGCTGAAGGAGGTAAAACCCAGTGTATGACTGATGGAAAACTGAGAGCTGCTCTACATCAAGCTGAGTTTGAGCGCGTCCTCCAGTGCCTGCAACACGTTTGCAGTGCAGCTCGACTCACGTCACACGTGGGAAGGACTGCGAGGATTTATCTTGTGTCTCTCCTCTCTGCCCCTGACTCCATTCCCCCCTCATACTGCCCGTGCTGGCACCAGTTGGGGTCACCTCTCCGATTCCCATTTAACATCGCAGGGAACTGCTGGCATCTCCTGTCTGCGTGTCTTTCCCCTCTTGGTCATTCGAGCAGAGGGAAGGTGCCATCGTTTCCTTCAAGGTGCTAAAGTGCTGCTTCTCCGGAGCAATTCACGTGCCACAGGCTCAGCCAGATGTCACAAGAACGGAAAGAGAGCAGCTTCGCTTCCAGGTTTCCCCCGTGTCGGGACCCAAAGTCCCCAGTCCAAACCACACTACGTCCTTGGTACTCTCCTTGCTCTCAGCCAGGGAGAGCCAACCTCAAAACACAGAAAGTTTGGCCCCAAGTTAAATTTAAAAAAAAAAAAAAGAAAACGTCCAAATCGCCTCATTGAAAAAAAAAAAAAGGTTGAAAGGCCAAGCTCCTCTCCGCTCCAGCTCCTTTATCCTCAACAGAGGAGCAAGCAAGCTCCAGGCTGTTAATGAAGAGTTGCAGTGCTCAGTGGACACGGCGGGCAGAGCGCTCTCACCTGTGGCTGCCGTTCAGATTCATTAAGCACGGCAGATTCATTAAGCCAGCCCAAATCCGCTTCCGCCAGGGCCGGGGCGGGAGCTGCTCGGGCTGTGCGGGGGATGCTCCACCGCCGCCCCCGTCTCTGGGACACCCCAGCGCCTTCGCTTGGCTGCGCGGAGCGCTCCCGCAGCCCCGAGGGCTCGGGGACATCTCGCCATCCAGCGCGTCAAGAGGATCGAAGCCAGCGCGACGTCAGGGTGGGACTCAGCAGGGAGGGAGCACAGCCCAGCCCCGGCACAGCAATACTGGGGGTAAGTTCACATTTCACCCTGCAAGGCTGTGGAAGTGTCCTGGGCTGAGCGACACAGGACTAATTTCTCTTCTAATGCTGGGCAAAACTCCACTTTTGGAAGACTCTAATGTCTGAATTTGTGAAAATATTTACTTTATAGCCAGCTAGGCTACGTGGGATTCAAGGTCTCAGTGTTTTCAAGCCTTGCCAGGTGCAGGGAGGAGGAGCAGCGAGACCCGGGCACTTGACCCGGGCTGGCCAACAGGGTTATTTCATACCACGAACATCACATTCTATATAAATTAGAAAGTTTGCTGAGGAGTTTCTCTCTCCCTTGATGGCGGCGGTCCAGAGAAACTCTTTGCCCCGGAGCCGGAGCCCTGAGCCCTTCCCTTCCTCCCCAAGCCGCAGCGCTCGCGGTGTCCCACATTGGCTGTCCCCTGCTGGGAGTGCACGGCTTCTGCTGACAGAATGGGCTGAGTATAATTCTTGTATATCTTATATTAGTATGGGGATTAATACTGGCTCGTTAGTATTACTGTTAATTATTTAGTCTTATCCTATTAAATCTATTTATATTTCAACCCTTGTGTTTCCTTGCTCTCCTCGATTCCCCTTTCTGGGTGGGGAGGGGTCGTCGGGTGATAGAATAATGGTCTAAACGACAATAAATTGTTATGGGTTTTCTCAAACCGTAACAAGAAGGAAGAAAATAAATCCCCGTCCCCTATCCTTCCAGGATCTCCTTTCTCATACCTTATCGCCCAGCTCCTCAGTCAGCCAAATAAAACCTTTCTCCACATCCTCCTGGTAACGGCAGTGACTTGCCCTGCTTTGGCTGGAATTAGCTGCGAAATCACCAAAACAAAAATTGCCCAACTGAAGAACATTTAAGGACCAAAAAAAAAAAAAAAAATGGAACTGAGCTGCAAGAAAGCAAGCAAAATCCATCACGGCTAATTATTTGCTCTTAATTGTCAAAAAAAAGATGGATTGATGGAAGGAGTTGGTAAGCAGTTGGATAGGGGCGTTCTCAAAGGCAAGCACTGTAGTAGGATCCAAAAGCAAGCCTTTTCATAATCCATGGGCTGTTAATTATCTAAACACAGGTCCCTTGGAGCTGCCTCAGTGAAGATTAATTAGTTTTTGAAATAATAGCTAAGTTGATACTGGGAAGGAGTCTGGGTTCCAAAATAATGGCTGAAAATTAGCCAGCCTGTTCCTCCATTTCTCTTTGCCATGTTCAGGAGGACATTTGTCTCTGTTGCTTTTGCAGAAAAGGGCCATTAATCAAACCAGCAGATGGTCCTTCCCAACCCTGCGATGCTGCAGAAAGACAAAAGGGAGGAGGAGGAGGAGGAGGAGGAGGAGGAGGAAGCAATCACCCACAAGTGTTTGGAAAAAAAATCCCGAAATCCGGTGATTAGCAACTCCAGAGACCATGTCCCCAGAGAGAGCTGGACCTGTTCAACGGGAGTAACTCTCCTGGAGATGAGGAACGTCTCCTGTGACAAGCAGGCACCTACAGGAAAGGGATTTGACTGTCTTTAAAACAAATTACCTGCACTAATCCCAAATACTGGGATTTATGTCTCCCGGTTCACCCAAGTTTGACGTCTAAGTTGTCACCGCCTGCCAAAGCTTTCACCCATGAGTGGGCCACAGGCGCGTGAGGACCCGTTCCTGCGTGTCCCGGGGGTGTCCGCGTGCCGGCTTGTCCCTCCGCGGCGATGCTCGCCGTCACCCTCTCCCACCTGGCTGCGTGTTTCACGGGAACATCTCCGTGTGGGAACATCTCCGTGTAGGAACATCTCCCGTCAGCATCGGTGACAGCTCTGCTGTCACATGCGGCTGAGATCATCCAAGGGGCTGGGGAGCTGTCAGATGCACAGAGCGCCACGGCACACATCTTGTTTCCTGGGAAAATCAGCCGGTGGGCGCCTTGGCTCCTCCGAGCAGCCCCCCAGTGCTCCCTGCCTCCCCGCGCATCCGACCCAGCCTTGAGGATGGTGTCGGCCATTGTCACACGCAATCCCCTGAGCCCAGGTACCCCCGCGGGTGGGACCCCACCGCCGAGAGGGACCCTGCCATCCCAGCCCGCGGTGACGGGCGCTCTGGGGAAGCGGCTCCGTGTCACAGCCCGGTGAAGGCCCAGGCAGCTGAAGGCTGCCCCATCAATCACAGCAGCCTGCGCTGGCGGAGCCCTTTGTCTTGAAAGAGCGTCTGCTCCATCACAGACGCACGGCTGACACGCGCGAAACCCTTCGCAGCGTTTATTGATGTACGTTACCTTGGATTTTATGGCATAATAAATAACGGGGGAGAGGCAGACACCCATCCCCTCAACGCAGTCTGCGCCGCATCCCCCAGCCTTTGTGGCTTCTCAAACCCAGGACCGCAGGCAGCATCTTCCCGGGATGCCATGACTCAGACACCCGCCCAGCGGCACGTGTCTGAGGGACAGAAAGGTCGTGCTCCCAGGCGGGGAGGCCAAGACCTTGTTCTCCTTCCCTTTCAGCAGCCTTTAGTAAACAGGCATCGCCAGCTACCAACAAAAAATCCTCCTTCCAAGCTGCTCGTTATCTTTGCCGCAGCCAAACGAGGGTGCAGGGTGGTTCTCCTCCAACATCTGCAGGAGCCACGCGGAGGCTCAGACCCTCTCCGTGACGGTGACGGCCATGCCCTTTGCGATACAATGTCCTGCACCCCCCTGGAGACCCCCTGCCCCCCTCCGACCTCCGAGCGGAGACCACAAACAGCCAGACCCGCTCCCACTTCACACCGTTTGTCGGCAGGACCAGACCTCGGCGGCTCGTTACGCTGCGGAGGAGGCTCACGCGGGGCTGGGAGGAGAGATGCTGTTGGATGAGAGGGAGCGGACGACAGGCCGGTGGCAGAGGGAAGCCGCTCTGTCTCCGGGAAGCTCGGCTTATCAGCGCAGGTGTCGGCAGCACGCAGCACCCACCGCCGCGCAGCAAACGTCTCATCAGTGATGGCGGGGCTGCCGCTGCTCCGCCAGCCTGGCTTCAACCAGCGCCCAACCGGGAACCGTTATCTTCCCCCCGACCCTGGCAGCAGATGAAAGGCCAGGCAGGGAGAGGGAGGGGGAACACACCTCGCGGCTGCTGGGTCCAGCATCATCCTCGGCTCCTGGAGCGCACGGGCTTCGGGCCGTGTAACCTTGTGGTGTCGGCCCGCCGCAATGCCTTCGCTAGATTAATTGCTCCCGCCGTGGGCAACACAAGTCAAGTGGATGCCGTCTCCTCGCCCATTACTCTGATTTTTCATCCTTCGCTTACTGTGAATAAAAAAAAAAAAAAAAAAAAAAAAAAAAAAGAGAGAGGAAGAGTGGCAGCCCCCCAGCCCAGCATCCATCGCCACCGTGCAAACCCCCAGAGCAGGGCGAGGAGCACCCATCGCTCACCGTGCCCTTCATGGCCCAACGAGCCCCTGATTTATCTCCAGGTGCCGGGGGGAAGCGTGGCTCGCCAGCAATCCTTAAGCAAAGTAGAGGCTCCTCTGCCTCGAGGAAGGGCCAGGTCCTGGGCCCAAGGGAAGAGCTGTTTCAGGAGCCGTTACAGAGGTGGGTTGCAGAGGCTTTGGTCACGCAGCATCCCACCACCTCCTCCCTCCTCCAGCCAGGCATCACGGCCCCTGCGGGGACACGCAGAGCGAGCTGGGGAGCAGATCCTGTTCCAGGGCGGGATGCTGGGGCTCTGCTCCACTCGGACATCTCCATGCCTGGTGTTTTCCCCATGGTCTTTCTGACCCTCCGAGTTCTCTTCTCCAACCCTTCGCTGTCTGCAAGCACAACCGCCAGCTCTTCTGGGCTCTCCAGCCCCGCCAGCACGCTGGGGCGAGCAGGCGGTCTCTTCTCTGCATTCCCTTTTCAGCTGTTCCCCAGCCCCAGGGGTGGAGATGGTTTTTCATCCCCTTTCACAAGGTGATTAAATGCTGCGTTTGTAAAAACACTTCATTCTGGGAAACAAATTATGTAAAACACGCTCAGTGGGATCTAACACAACCTGATATGATCAGCCAGCAGTGGGGACTCCTCTCCCAGGATTTACTTCCCGGGGGCTGTGAGAAGCAGGCTGGACGGCCTGCTGGCCTGCTCCGTCCTGGGAGATGGTCTCCATGAGGCACAGCACTGGGCTCCGGCCCATCCTGCTCCATCCCAGCCTCCCGGGGACCTCGGAGCCTGTCCCTCCTCTGGAGAGGGCTGGATGGTTGCCCTCAAGGCACAAGGATGGGCCAGTCTGGAGGAGGCTCGGGCATCACACGGAGCAGCTCTGGAGGTCCAGCGAGTCTGGGTCTCCTCATGTTGCTTATTTTAACACTCACGTGGGTTTTTCAGAGCTCTTCCGTTGCTGCCAGCCGAGCTGCAGCACTCTGGCACACCATGCCGGGAGAAGAGCATCTGGATGGACTTTTCACTCCTTGCCATGTTTCCAGGCAGCTCCGGGGATGCTCTACCTGCCCGCAGCCTCGACCAGCGCTGACCCAGCAAGAGACAACGCTAACCAGACAGAGCTTTCCACACCTCAGACCACTGATGACGGGAAATGATGCCGCTGGCCTGCGGAAAGGCAGGCATCAGGGAAAGGAGCTTGTACCTCTTCTGGACAGGCTCAAGGATGCTCCCGGGGAAAGCACTGCGGGCAGGTAACGTGCTGGATGAGGACAGGAACCAAGCCAGCCTGGAGCCTGCCTTGGGTGCACCACTGTGTCAAAAAAAAAGGAAGAAAAGAGAAATCCAGATTTCCTGCCCCCGATTTGCTGACTCATTAATGACTCAAGGGGCTAAATTTAGCTCTCAAAGCGCTCAGCAGCGGGGTGAGCGGCTGTTGGCCTCTCCTTAACCTTATTATCAGACCTTTTAAGTAAACCCTTCACCAGCTCAGGAGAGATTCTGCTCACGCTCCAAGGGGATTATAAACCACCTTTTGAAAGCTGGAATAAAGCACGTGGACGTACAGAGGTACGCGCGCAGCTTTCTGGTGGCGATGCACGACCTGGGAGCGGAGAGACAGAACTCGAGTGCATCACGCTTGGCGAGTCGTCATAGAAACAGGGAATTTTAAAAGCAATTAGGTGCGGGTTCATCTGCATCGCTCCCAGAGATCTCCAAAAGCCCCGGCACCGCGGGCAGCCTGCTGGGGCTGCTGTGGGCAAGGGGCTGCTCTGGGTTGGAGAGACGTGGTGGCATTAGCTAAATATCAGCAGGCAAACCCAAAATGGTACGACAGCTCGGCCTGGCCAAGGAGAGGAGATGCCCTGGGGGGAAACACAGAGCTGCGACCCAGGTTTGTTCCTGTACCAGGGTGCAATGAGGCAGTTGAAGACTTTCCGACCAAAGAGAAGCAGATATTTCTAAACAGCAACAATGTCATGTGGCCAGCAGATCGAGAGAGGTGATTCTCCCCCTCTACCCTGCTCTCGTGAGACCCCACATGGAACCCTCAGCACAAGAAGGAGACGGAGCTGTTGGAGTGGGGCCAGAGGAGGCCCCGGAGATGCTGGGAGGGCTGGAGCCCCTCTGCTGGGAGGACAGGCTGAGAGAGCTGGGGGGGTTCAGCCTGGAGAAGAGAAGGCTCCGGGGAGACCTTCCAGCCCCTTCCAGTCCCTGAAGGGGGCCTACAAGAAAGCTGGGGAGGGGCTGTTTGCAAGGGCAGGCAGCGATAGGAGGAGGGACAATGGTTTTAAACTAGAGCAGGGTGGGTTTAGATTAGACATTAGGAAGAAGTTCTTTACAATGAGGGTGGTGAGACACTGGCACGGGTTGCCCAGAGAGGTGGTAGAGGCCCCATCCCTGGAGACATTCAAGGCCAGGCTTGATGAGGCTCTGAGCAACCTGATCTGGTTGAAGATGTCCCTGCTCACTGCAGGGGGGTTGGACTAGATGACCTTTAAAGGTCCCTTCCAACCCAACACGTTCTATGATTCTATGATCATATTCTGCAACACAGTTTGACCCGGCTGTAAGCTAAGCTGCATTCCTGTAAGGTCAATCATTATACAGCCTCCCACAAAACCTTCATCGACCGTTTCCCAGAAAAGCCCAGCCCGGAGAGCCTCTCACCTCCTGTACCACCCAGGGTTCACACCGAAGCAGCGTGTGATCCAGACACAAAACACTGCCCAAACACGGCTTTTGGCTACGGCAGGGATGGAGACAGATTCACACACACTCCCCATCACGCGGGCTGAAGGCATCATCCCTTCTCTGCAGATAACAACACCACGCGCTCTGCTCTTCCCATTCCAATAGCATTGCTAAGAGCTTTTTTCTCCCCTCCCCCCCGCCTTTTTTTCCCCATATGCTAAAAATCAGTTCCTCCTCCTCACTGCTAGAAATTCCTCCGAACTTTCTCATCGCATCTTTTTTGCCTCCCTTCACAATTTCTGCATTTTCCAGGCTCCATACTGGATGAAGCACTGTTAATTTCCAGCTTCCCCTTCCACTTTCCCCTTATTTTTCCACAATTTCTGCTCACAGTGGCCACTCTGGCCAGGACACATGCTCTGGCACTGAATTCCATGGCTGAGGACATTCCTCTTCGCATCTGACAGCTTCCAGGAGGCCCCGAGAGCTGCAGAAGCGTGGGCAATACTGTGTTCGTGCCTTGCTTTAGCATCCAACCTCCCCTTTTATTTATGGGCTAGAGAAGGGGTTGTAGCTTTTACTAGAGCCTGGGCTGGGCAGCAGCGTTTCGGCTGCTTCCTCCCAGGCTGGCGAGCGAGGTGGGTACCGTACATCTGCAGAGGGGAGATAAGGTAATCGGGCACCTCGAACGCCCGGGATCTTATTAAAGGAGAGCTGGCTGACGAGATCCTATCGCCGCGCAGAAATATCTGCGACTTTATCCTCAACTGTAACACGAACCAAAACAAATCGGATGAGCAGGGCGGTCGTGTCGGGCTCTCCTGCAAGGAAGGATGGGCAGGGGGCGAGGGGAGGCTCCCCCCCAGCACGGCCAGAGGATGCGCAGCCGCAGCAGCCCAGCAAAGGGAGGAGATGGCTGGGCCAAGGCGATAAGGGAGCTCCCGGTGCTGGGTGATGTCCGGCCGTTCCACCAATGGGGCAGGATGCTGCCGCAGGATGTAGGTGCGGGGAATAGAGAGACCTCGCCAAGGGCAAGGGATGGGATTCAGCCTCGTGCAGCCCAAGGGAGCTCCTGAAAAAGCAGCCACCTGGCAGCCGCCTTTAACCTGGCTCGCAGAAGAGCCTCTCTCCAGGGACACTCAGGACCCCGAGTCACACTGTCCCCCCAGGGCTGGCCGGGGTTACTGCTGATGGATAAACCTGCGGCAGCTCACGCCAGTCTGACCACTAATGCGGGCAGCAGAGCCCACCCCTGCTGCCCGTGCTCCTGGGAGCGCATGGGGAGCCAGAGCAGGGCTAGAAGCTACAGAGCTGGGCTTCAAACCCACTGGTCCCACATTCATTCAGGGACATGGGGGACAGGGACAGCTCTTGGGCAGCCAGCATCTCCCCTGCCATGGTACCACCTCCCAGCCCGGCTCCGTCAGTCCCACCTCCTCTCCAAGGGCTCTCAGCCTAGCGGTTGGAATCGGGGCCAAGCGCTTTCCCACTCCACGCCGTTTTCCCAGGGACAGCACGGTTGGTTTGCCAAGGTTTGTTCCCACCTCTCTGCTCCAGCTCCATCCGCGGTGGCACAGGGAAGCGGGCACCAAAGGCAGCTGATAAGCAGCTGCACGGAGTCAGGTCTTGCCCTGGCAAAGCCCGGAACAACTTGCACACAGGCAAAAGCTCAGATTTCCAGCTCCTTTCGTTCTGCCCAGGAAGCGTGTCCTGACACCCGGGACCCCAATTTGTCTCAGAAGCCACCATGTGCAGCTGGTTCCTCTTGGGAACAAGCAGGAGGCGGGCAGCGGCGCAGGAGGGATACCTGCCAACAAACACTGTCACGGCCGAGAGGAGTCACGGGGAGAGGAGCCGGTGCTGCAGGCTCCTTTCTGCCAGGGCAAAGCCTGCTTTGACCCACAGCGATTTAGCGAAGGGGTTTTGGAGGACGTTTAGAGCCTCACCAAGGGGCAGGGACAGGCGCAAACAACATCCCAAGGAGTTACAGCGCTCTCCTTGTCAGATTAAACTTGACAAAAGCCACGTGAATAACAGCAATAAATTCTCCCCACCCTTCACAGGGCGGGGGCAGGTGTGCAGGAGCCTGCTCTGAGCCCTCCTGGGAAGCAAAAGAGGATGCGACCTCCATGTTCCCGCTGTGCCCCCTCCAAAAAGCCTGGGAAGAACCTGCCGGCTCACGGCACAGGGTCGCGGAGGGAACAGGGGCCTCGGTGCCACCTCCCACCCAGCCACGGGAACAAAAGGAGCCCCGTCATCCTGGCTGTCATCCCGGCTGCTCTGTGTGTGTGCTGTGTGTGCTGGCAGGGGGGTGAAGGGGGTGCCTCTGCCTCCCCGCTGCTCTGCGGGGCACGCAGGCAGCCCAGCCCCCGCAGCCAGCGCGTGGGCAGAGCGTGGCAGCATCCCACCCATGGGTGGGCTCCGCTCCCAAAGGGAAGCTTTCCAGCAGCGTTTGGGAACAAGGCCGTGCAGGCTGCGAGAGCACGGGGGGAGGAGAGCTGGGCTCGGAGAAGCAGAGAGGGGAGAACAGGCCAAGCGCTGCAGCAGGGAGCGGACTAAAAACGGCAGTGGAAGGACCGTCACATCCGTGCAGGAGAGCTCAGAGCTGCACATCACTTCAGGGAGAGGCGGACAGACACAGCTGCTAAGAGTTCATAGAATCATAGAACGTGGGGGGTCAGAAGGGACCCTCAAAGGTCATCTAGTCCAACCCCCCTGCAGTGTGCAGGGACAGTTAACTGGGAGCAGCAATACTGGGGGGAAATGAGTAGGCACGGGGAGGCAGGTCCGGATACACCAAAGCAACGGATGCAAAAAACCTTCTGCCAGCTCATCTCACCCTCTGCAAACATCACCCCGGGAGCACCACGCTCCCCAGCACCCCATGCTGGGGACCACAGCCTGCGCCCAGCCCCTGTTCCAGCAGGGCAAGCAAGCATCCAGCACAGCGGGCAAAACACACACCTGGGAAAGTATAATGCATCAAACCGGCCCGAAGTATGTTACTGGCTGGCATTTAGCAGCGGTCGGTGTCTCTGTGTTCCCCCGCTGAGGCTGACAGCACACACACTGCCAGGACAACTCCCAGATAACAAGGTCGATGTTGACCAACCTACCCTGGGAAGAAGCCCTGCAGCCTGAGATAACATCCTGTGCTTGTCCAGATGGGATGATTACAGAGAGAAGAGCCTCATTTAAAGCAGCCCTGCAGCTTCTGGGCTCCACAATACCTTGCCCAGAGTTAGCTCAGGCACCTCTGCATCCCACCGCGGTGGAAGCAAGGAAGCCCCTTTGGATGAAAGAGAGACCTGGAAACCTTCAGATGAGGCAGGAGGAGGATGTTACTGCCTATTACCTGCAGCTGAAGATATGCTACCTGACTTATCCAGGGCAAACAGCGCTTGTCGAGAGCAACGTCCTCATTGAACTGCTGTATTGGTCAGTCTGCATTGACGAGGGGAGCGTTGTGAGAAGCACAGTGCTGCTGCAGAAGTCAGGTGTACCAGCTCCACCCAAGCTCTCAGAAGCTGTTGGGAAAAGGAAAGAGGCAAAAGTGCTGACAAGCCAGCATCGTCTATGGTAAGGAAGAACAAGGGCTGACATATAGCTTAAACAACGTATTAACCAACACAGTGAAGGAATGAAAAAAGCGCAGAGGATTAAGGAAGAAATCTGTTTCCCTTATAATTTATAAACATCCAGAACGTGATACTCTTGGACCTAATATCACCCGGATGGGACAAGGTAAAGGGGGTGCACCCACTGATCTGCACGCAGATCATTAGATCGCTTATACTGATTTTGACACTGAAAGGTAGCAGAATTTAGATGAAATCATGGAAACGGGCATACCGAAGGGCCAGGGCTACTCCATGGTGGGCCGGGTCAGGCTCTCACCACAGCAAGTCGAGTAGATCATTGAGCTGAAGGTACATCTTGGACCCCAGCAGGTCCGGGGTTCCCTGGAGAGGTCCCAGGGCAAGTGCCAGTGACCCAGCTAATTGTATGGAGTTAGTCTGCACATGCTACCTCATAACAAATGACCGTGCTCTGTAAAAACCTTCTCGAACCAGCTGTACCATGCAAGTGTCCTCAGGAGCCAAAGTGCTTAGCAAGATCAGCATGAAGCTGGCACTAGAGGCTCCTCCTGAAAGTAAGACTCCAGTGGTAACGCTGACCTTACGAGGAAGAGGAGACATCCAGGCAGGAGCAGCACAGAACCATCACCCCACGTTGAGCCTCTTTCAGCAGCAAGAAGGGCACGTCGGGAGATTTGGTATCACGTCAAGAGCCGTGGGTCCGGTCTCATGGTCAACAGGAAAGCAACATACAGGAGACCCATATTTCAGTGAATTCAGAGGACCAGGTTGTATTTCGCATCGCACATCCCTCTGCCTGCCTTCCCACGGCGGTGATTTCTCTTCTCGGGTTAGCAAATACCACCGACCACGGAGCCCAGCCTCTGCAGGCAGATGGCTTTTTACCTTCCCGGCAGCACGCTGATAGGGAAGTGGTGGGGCACAGATGCTCCTGCCTTCCCACGTTCAGCGAGAACATCGGCTCCGGGATGGCAGCGCTCGCTCGCGTCGGTGCAGAAAGCCACTAAAGGCAGCAGGAGGCAACGGTGGAGGCAACCTTGGCACTAGGTGCTGGGAAATGAGCTCCACGTTCATTCCCACGCAGCCCATCGCTGCTGTCAGCCACGGATTATTGGAATCAGCTCCGCTCCGCAGGGCCACGGCTGCCCCGATGCCCCAGCCCCTGCCCTACGAGGGGATGTTCAGGCATCGAGGGGTGGCAGCAGGCACAGGGTGGCAGGAGAACACGGTTCTGGCTTGGTAATGAGTTTTGCATTGTGCTGCATTAACCCAGACTAAATTATCTTTTACGCTGCTGTGCTTCAGCTAATAGAATAAATAATATAACCAGCAAGCAGCGGCAGACAACTTCTTTCTTTCGATAGCTGTCAAAGGAAGACAGACCCTTTTATTTCAGCCCCTCCGCTGCTGACGTGAGGGCAGATTTCCATATACCCCAGGAACGAACCTCCGCTGCATTCGGCGTGTGTCACGAGCACCAGGACAGTCATCCTGGCTGGGTGGAGACGAACAGCCCACGTTCCTAATGGAGCTCCTGGCTGGTTAAGGAAAGAAAAGTCTATTTAAAGGAGTCGGAGCCTTTTTAACCTACCTTCCTTTGAAAGGAAAAAAAGCCCACCTAAATATATCTTACCAGAATTAGAGCTTTTAACCTGTTTGCCTCCTGCGGCCCATTGTCCGCCGTGCCAAGGGCTGTTTCTCTGGAAATGGCAGCGCTAGCTAATTGCTGTTTGAAGCCTTTCCTCCCGGCGAGCAGAGCAGCAGCCTGGGAACGCCCGCTCCCTTCCCTGACAGCGCTCCGCACAACAGGCTTTCCAAGCCATCAGCGGGCACGGGGATGGATCCGGCTCTCCAGAGCAAACCACAGATGGATCCCGAGGCAGAGGGGGGGCACCTGGACCTTTCCCCATCCCTCCCTGCTCAGTCCACCACACACACCACGGGCATGATCTGGAGATGGCCACACCAACCCTGCCTATGGGTTGTGCCAGCATCATCCCCCCCAGCACGACATCCGTGGGGCAGCGAGGGAGCGCGGGGCCGTGCATCTCCGGGAAACTGCCTTTTTGCTGCGGTGACAGGCCAGTTCCCCTGCCTGGAGGGGATCCATGCCGGAAGGCAGTGCGGACAGACAGCAAATCCCCCCTTCTCCCAGAGCAGGAGGGCTGGCAGGCTTCATTAACACACAGCCTCCAGCACCCCGGGATGTCTACATGACCCTCCCCAAAGAGGGACAGGGTATGGCCCCTCTTCTCACAGCAGCATACAGACCGATAAATAGCTATTTCTCCCCAGACAAGCAAGATTTAAACCAGAAGCGTTTCCCTACAGAAACCACCCTAGGGTGGGTGCAAAGGGGAAGCTGCTGGGGACAGCCCTGGGGACCAGTGCAGCTCCAGCGGGGCCCAGGGGACGCTCTGGCAGAGGGACGAGCCTGCAGCCTTCCTTACGGATGAGGAGTCAAGGCAGCAAGGAGAGAAAACTGTAAACAGGAGGAAAAGCACATGTGATTTCGCGCTGGGCAGATGAATACTTTTGCCTAGGCTGGTGAGAAGTGCAGGCTGTCAGAAGGCAGAAACAGGCATTTCAGTGACAGCTATCAGTAAGGGTTTCTTTTTTAAAGTAATTGCTACAGCTCAGGGGGAAAAAAAAATATGCCTTATCATGAGCCAAGATGATTTTCCTTCAAGAAATCTTTGAGGTTTGCCACTTCCACTGCGCTCTGCAGAGGAGAGAGCCCTTCTCCCAGACCGCAGACGGGGCTGGGGAAGCCACTTTCTGGCAGGGCTGGGGAGGAAGGTGGCACGGCACTGCCCTCTTTGGGTACATCCACCCACCGATCCCCGGCTTGGTTCAGACGTGATGCACAGCCGGATCTTTTCTTCCTGTGCTGATAAACACCAGCGATTTTATTCCCCGTCGCAGCGGAGGTGAGGTCAGAGATGCACACGCACAGCAGATACTGGCTCCGGCAGCCTCACCGTTACCAACCGATGGCCAAGAGGTCCTTTCCTCCCCCACAACTCACCCAAAGCCCACTTCTATCCAAGCTGCTGCTGTGCTGAGCATTGCCACCACTGCTGTGGGGATCTGCTCCGGGTGGGAGAGTGCCCAGAGCGGAGCCAGGCTCCCCGTCTGCATCTCCAGCCCTGTCTGGGTGTCAGGACCCCGGCAGCGCGCTGGGTAAGAGCACGCGTCCCTTTTGCTGGCCCTGTGTACACAAAGCAGCTGGTGCTCTGCTGAAATGGCTGCTGAGGCTTGGGGTGACTGTACGGGGGCTGCAAAGGACCGCTCAGATGGACAAAGGGCTGCCAGGATCAGAAAATCCCAGTGCTGCAGAGGGGCAGCGAATTGAGTTCTTGGTATTGTAAGAATCTGGGAAAACTTTAGGTCCTCTTCCATCTTGTTCAGGCTGTGGCCACGCTCCTATCATCACGCTTGTGATAGCAACGCTCTGGCTTTGAGAGCACCACATGGAAAGAAGATGGAGCAGCACGAGGTGCATCCACACCAGCGATATCCAGGCTGCCCTCCACCCCGCGTCCTCGCACCACAGCCAGGAGAGGATCCCACACCAGCACAGGGCAACTTCGCAGAAGTGGCAGAACTGAGGACCAGTGTGCAACCATCACCTCTTCCCTCGTTCCTGTGGGGTCATGGCACGTCCTTTGGACTTCTTGTGAAACATGAGGAGGCATCATTAGGAGAATAAGATGAGGGCCTTAAAAAAAAGAAGTCACAGCAGAAAGCCCTGACCTGTAGACATTTGTGTCCCCCCCGACTGCTGGGAGAAGACCTGCCCGACCCAGGCTACGACATGAATCATCTGGAAGAGGAGACCTCCCCGCTTCATCCTGCCATGAGCTCCTCGCACAAACCCCACAGAGGGCGGGGACCAGGTGTCCGGAGAAGCTGGGGTGTTTGGATCCATCAGAGAAGCAGTGGGTGCAAGAAAGGGACCTTTTGAAGAGGCTTTGCCAACTGGGGCCGGGTAACCGGAGTCAGAAAACTGGTCACTGATCCAGCTCCTCTGTAGATAATGGTTAATAAAGGACTTGGTTCGTTCAGTAGTCCCAAGGGACTCCGTGCTAGGATCTACCATGGGTTACAAGAAGTGCTACGCTTCCAACCAGCTTAGGGAAGCCCACGGCAAGGAAGGGGTAATTAACTGGAGAGAAAAGCAGCAGGAGAACCGAGATGCTGGAGACTCCGATGACAGCTGGAGCGGGAATAGATCCCAGGGAAGGGAAAGGCAAAGCGCTGTAGGTGTGTGCACTATTTCCAGGAGGGAGAGAGAACAAGAAAGGAGGGATTGTGCCCAGGAACAGCGTCAGAAATACAGCTGAGAGGGAGCAGGAATTTTAGAAACACACGTGTCCGCAAACCAACCTGAACACAAGCACAACAAGAGTAATGAAGAGCTTATTGCAGCACTACGAACACTGCAGCTATTTTTAGCACCATAAAAGACCCCAAATTATAAGCAGAAATGCTGCGAGACTTTGGGAGAGAAACAGATCCAACACCAGCACATTTCCCTCGAGGCCAAGGGAAAGCTCAGTGCCTTAGGAAAAAGAAAAAAAAAAAAGTGAGGAGGAAATACCCAATTTAGGCAATTTAAGTGGAAAGCAACTCTCCAAACCCCAAATTCACCCCATGGGACTCCGTCTCCTGCCCTTGGCTGCCCCAAGCCCTTCACAGCTGCCCTGAGAAGCGGTCCCGTTTTCCCAGAGGAGATGGCCAGCAGTGAGGACAGGCACCAGCCTCCGCTCTGCCGGGTTATTTGCTCAAGGGGCCTCGCAGCCAAAGGCTTGAGTTCTGCTGCCAGTTGCTTGTATCCGTAGTAAATTAGGGAGCTAGTTACTTTTTCCTCTTCTATATGAAAAGGCCTTGGCAAACTAATTGCAAAATCTTAGGGTAGAAAGAACACCCTGGGGCATGGTGGAGGCAAGAGAGGAGGATGGAGGAGAGACCAGCAGGTTGCTTGGTCGCTGCAGATCTCACCTTCGCGTGGACACAAGGAAGGGGATGTGTTAAGAACGGTGGGCAGCAGTAACATTGGCATCTCCTTTATCAGGGAGGATGGGATTTCTCCGCTTACCCATGAAGAAGCAAGCAAAGGCTTTCACTGACAGAATTCCCTTCGGACTGGAAGGAAATGCCCAGGGAGGAAGGAACCCCTCCGCCTCCCACACACAACTCTACACCACGGCGTGGCTCAGGTCTGCTGCCAGTCACAGACCAAGCCCTTCAGCCTGCTCCCGGGCTCGGGGATCCCACCGGGGGAGAAACATATGCATCCGTATGCAAAAACGTCCCTGCAATTTGAGTCAAACTTCTGGATGGGTAAAGCTCCTTCAGCCTTGTTCTGCCCCAGCCCTCCGCAGCGGCAGGGCTGCTTGGGTTTTCCAAGGAGAAAAGCCGCCTGCCTTCGAGCTGTATTTGGATGGAGACTATTTTGGGGCTCTTTGCTGGCACACGATGCCGCTGTAAGCAATCACCTCCGAGGTTAATTAGACAAGATGCTTTGGTGAGGTCTCTGGAGGAGCAGGATTTCCTTTCCTCCGCGTTAAGCCCTTTTATTAACACTCGGATAGATCTCGACATCGCGGTGCCCCTGCGACGCTACCCATCATACCGCTGGCAATAACGGCAGCTCTATTGCAGGAGATTAGGGGTGTGCTACAGAGAACTGCAAACAGCAGAGAAAGCAATAAGAGCGGAACAAGTTTAGAAATCGTCAGCGATAGCAGCCGCCCCAGAAGTCACAGCCACGCTCGTGCCCACAGCAATCAGCCCAGCGCTGCAAGAATATCGCAGGATATTAGAGTCACCGCCACGGCAATCTCTCTGGCTCGCACCCCTACAAATTTCACAGGGACTAGAGATGTCTCCGAGTTCTAAGAGGCACCGTGAAAAAAAAGCACAGTGCTCTCAGTTTAACGCAACACGACTATTTGCTTGCAAAAATGACTTGGCTTCTCTGTCCCTGAACCTTGCAGGTGTTTGTTTAACAGCCTGCATAAATTGAGGCTAATCACAGCGCTGCCAGCTGCCGAGGAGTCCGACAGCCAGGAGGACACGGCCCCGCTTATCTCCAGCGCAAGCTGAGCGAGCTGCTCCCGAGGGTGAGAGCTAATCTATTCAGCCCTAAACGAAGCAGCCGGTCTCTCGCGGCTGCAGCCCCGCCGGGGAGAAGAGGAGGACAGGGTCTGAATGGGATTAGCGCAGAGGAGAGAGGGGATGTTGGGGCTGTGCCTCGGCTGCTGCCAGGGATGCGCCTGGGGAAGGGTCTGCCTCAGCCGTCCCTGCGATGCCGAGGGCCAGGCTGGAGGCCAGGGATGTCCCCCAGGGTCTGGTGGGGGAGTGAACACGTCTCCAGCCTCGCATCCCTTCTGAGCGGAGGGAGATGGGCACCGAGCTGGCAAAGCTAACGTGCTCCCCTCCACCTTGCTTTCGTCTTGCTGTGGAGACATGCCACGGGGAGGGAAAGGACAAGGGCACTGGGAACCGAGCACCACTGATGAATAAACCATTCAGATCTGGCTCTACACATCCCCAACACGCATGAGGACATGAATTATATATCTAACGAGCCAACAAAAGCATTTTATCTAAAGCATGCTTCTGTCACGAACCCAGGCTTCTTCAGCGCGTGAGGCAGTTTCCAGATAGTGCCGTTCCCCAAAAGCCCAGCGGGTTTCCTGCCTTCCCAACACCCTCGCTGGCTTCGTTTATCCACAGCTCTTTGTGACAGGGCACAAGGAGAAGGCAGGGACCCGGCAGCCGTGGGTACCGCTGGACACATGCACTTGAGTCCCAGCTCGGAGCCCTGGCAGGACAGGACGGGATGGACCATCCCCCAAGGCAGGTTGTCAACCTGCAGCCCCAGCAGGCAGAGCCCAGATGGAGAGCGGGGCCATCTCCATGCTGCAGTGCAGTGAGAGGAGGGTCTTTCTCACTTCCCCCTCCTGTTAAACAAGGAGCAGGAGTCACTGGGCACCCTCCTTCCAGCCGGCCGTTTGTCAGGACATGGTGCTGCACCCAAGGGCAGGGACGCAGCTCCAGCACTCACAGCCTCCTGCTACTGCCTGGGTCAAAGCAAGATGTGGGGAGGACCCTGCTACCTCCTGAAACGCTCTAACAGCGGGAGCCAAAGCCTCCGAGCACCATCCTGGCTCTCCGCAGCATCCCACCCAAGCCAGAAGCCGGGCACTGCCTGCGCTGTGCAGCTCCTTCCCCGCAATGCTGACACCTACAGAAACAAGCTGCTCCCCTTGGGCTTGGGAAGCATGGAGAGACCCTCAACGCAGTCCCCGTCCCTCCAGCAAGCAGAGGGTCCCACCAGCTCTCCTGCCGCAGAGCCCGCTGCAGCCGGGTTCCCATCACAGGCTGGCATGGGCTAGCAGCCATAGCATCCTTCGCTCTCTCTTTCCCTTGCTAGCCCAGTGACATCTCCCAGCTCCTCTGCCCTGACCTGGGCAACCCTCGCCTCCGTGGCTTCACACACACGTCCGTGCACCAGCGACTGCTCATTTCCACGCCACAAAGCAGGGCCATTAGCCAGCACAGCACCGGCTCAGACTTAAAACCCCAGGCCCACACACCTCAGTGAGCTCTACCGGGATCGTCCCGACACACGAAATCCGCTTCCCCACGCGCCCGTACGTCCAACAGCAGAAAAGCAGAAGCGACGGACTCGTGCTCTTGGCCTGGCAAGCGCCAATGATTTCTGGGCAGTCGTAATCGTTTCCGATCAGACTGACATTCACAATGACTAACCCCGTAATAAGGCCGTGGGGAGGCAGCTGTAAAACACTAATCACACGCCCGGCCCTCGCTCATTAGCTCAGCCCAGACCTCCCGCCAGCCCGGTTCCCCTGGGAAGGCATCCCACCGCGACGCGGGGGACGGCTCAGCACCGCCAGGGGCCAGCCCCCTCGCTCCCCTCATCTCAGTTTATTCCAGCCTCGCGCTTTCTTGTTATCACAAGAGCCCGACTCCATTTCAGGGGTTTATTACGCACGTAGCTTAAGCTGCTGAAGAACACAGCGGTTAGAGGTTTTAAAAGCAACCCTAACAGCGCAGCCACTTATTCCTGCAAAGTACAATGGTCTTCAGAGAAGCTTTTCATTAGCTACCCATATTTAAAGCTGGGCTCCCTACCCCTGTGTTAAGAAGCAGCAAAACCGTGGTCCGTGATCAGCCCTTTGCTGGGGAAAGGCACATGCCTCAGCCCCAGCTGGGAAACCAGCTCCTGGGTGAGATTTTGGAGGATGCTGCGTCCCAAAAGCAGCTCCCAGGCCTGGGAGATGTGACAGGGACCGTGGTCAGGACACAACTCGGCTGAAGGATCAGGGGAGGCTGGGACTGCGCAGCTCTGCGGAACGGGGGTGGTGGAGAGGCGAGGGTGGGGAGGGAGAGCGGGGTAGGTCCCTACCCCAGAAACGATAATGACCTCATCCAGCCATCTCCAAGGCTCTCTGCAAACCACCTTGGCGCTTGGGAGCACAGACGCTTCCCCCTGTCACCCCTTGGCCCATGGGACCAGCCACCTTCACCACCACCCCCTGCCACCGTGTCACAGGAGAGCACGCTCTGCATTGCTTAAGCACACAGGGAACAACTCAAAAGAGGGAGAAAAGGGAGAAAGTGGCAAACACCCTGCTCTCCACCCGTCTGCTGGACCCTGATGTCCAACCTGATCTCCCTGCCAACTTATCTGCATCCACAGCCACCTGCGTGGTCCAGGGGGAGGGTGGGAAGCCAGCACCCCTGGCTCCGAGGCATTAACCCCGCTTCCCAGGGACCGGGCGACCCTTCCTCAGCCCACCCCGCCTGCGGAAGGCCAGCCCTGCTTCCCCGGGGGCTGCCAGGGTTATCGTGCTGTACGGCTCTGCAGCTCCCCGAAGGCTTGGGCTGCTCCCTCCTCCCCTCTCGCTTCATGGAAATGCATAGAAAGATCTCAGCGCCAGCCGAGGAAACTGCCTTCCTTTATCTTGCCGCTGCATTGCCCAGGCTGACCAGGGAAGAACACCACAAGCCGCAGCCAGAATACAATTCTCCTCCAGACAGCGGAGTTCAGCAGTGAAGTTGTCCGCAGCCCCTCGGCCCCTCAGCTTTCCATTTCGTTTGCATTTCATTTTCTGGAGCTGCCCGGCTCAGCGTCTGAGCACAAGCCCTGCAAAGGGCAGGCGATGCTCCGGGGCCAGACTCCTGCTCTGCAGGTCAGCCACGGGGAGAGAAGGCACATCCCCTGCCGCCCCTGCTCTCACCGCATCACGAGGCATCACCGAATGCATGCGGAAGAGGTCAGGCTTAAGAAACAAACCCAAAGCCCCTCCAGCAGCATCCCGGCACTTTCAGCCTAGGAAGAAGCAGATCACGCTTCTCCATGGATACCCGGGACCAGGATGTTCAAGAGGAACATCCCAGCAGGCGGGCAGTGGTCCAAACTCACTGGTTTTAGGCACTTGAGAAGCCAAGACTCCCCCCCACGAGGCTCCCAGAAATTATCCTGACTCTCCCTCCAGCACGGAGTTCGCTGTAGCATCACAGGCTCTTCCTGCAAGATCCTCGGTAACAAACGGCCCAGCAGCATGCCAGATGGCTAATAAATCCAGACTTCACACACCACCCGCTCCTGGGAGCGCTGAACACTTTCCGAGCCTACAAACAGGCATTATAGATCAAGCTCAACTGGAGACGATGGCTGATGGCTAAATCCATTGTGTAGAACAATTGCTTCATTAGCAGGCTGAGCCGGGTATGTGGCCAGGGAGACGGGGCCTGCCAGAAGATAAGACAGGGCTATTTTGCAATAATTTGTCTGAGTCTGCATGAAATGTCAGGAATACAGTGGTGCCTCTGGAGACGAACCAAGACCAGGATCTCATCACGGGTCCTACACAACCTCACTGGCCCCCAGCCCTGTGCCAGGGGCAGGGGAGCAGCTCTGTTTTGCCCTTTTCAAGTGGCCCGTGGGAAGCACGACAAGGTGAAGCCAATGGTTCGACTCTGGATGAGGTACTTTGATCAGTCTCCAGCTTCTTTCCCCAAAGAGCCACCTGGGAGACTCTCCTAAAGATGTTGCCGGTCTTAGATGGCAAGAGGCAGCCCACTGGTCCACGGACAGGAGAAGGGAGGGTTTCTCCATCCCCAAAACATAGGAGGCTACTCCCCTCCCCTTGCCACAACCCAGCCACAGGTCGTCATAAATGGCGATAAAATAGCTGTCGAAGCCTCCCCTGTCTCTGCCTGGACACTCTCCGAGCACAGGGCTGGGGGGCAGCTCTGCCCCACAGCCCACCTCATCCTGGAGGAGCTGGTGTCTCCCAGGTAAACGGCAGAGCCTGCTTCGGAGGAATTAGTCACAGGGCTTCGCATGTCAGCTAAGCTTCAGTACAGCATCGCTGCAGCTCTGAGCAACAGCCCGTGCCCAAGAGAGGAGAAAGAAAAAATAGCCTTGAGCCATCACGCCACAAAGATCCCATCCCCTGTGCCGGCAGCTTGAAGGACAAGCACGTAGTGCCTCGTTTTCTCTCGGCCCCATTGATTTTCTGCAGATCTACACAGAGAGGCAGCTCGTTCAGCCTTGCAGCAGCACTGGGGTGGGATGAGGATACCCATATCGTGCTGGGGGCAAATGAACCAAAGCCAAAGAGCATCACAGGATGGTTGGGTTAACGCAGCCACGAAGAGCGGACGGGCGTTCCTGCTCCTTGGCCTGTTCCCATGCCCTAGGACAGGGCCTGCTTTGAGCAAAAAACTAAGGTGGCTGGGGCAGAGTGAGCTCCTCGATGAGCTCCCCGTACCCCCGGAGGACAGGTCGTCCCCCCCACCGAACCAGCCCTGCCTGCCTGGCAGCCACGTTCACGGGCTTCTCAAGCCTCTCAAATCCCAGGCTGGAAAAAGCAAAACTACTACAGCAATTAGCAGCACTTGCTGCTGTCAATGGGAACACTCTGTAAATAAATTACATTTCGGAAATTAATAAGCATTGCCTAAGTGAGGTTTAGCATCCAAAATATGTAAAAATTCTTACAAGTCAAGAGAAAAAGAGGGAGGAAAGACACTGACTTGGCTGGAGAGCCCTAACCCAGAGCAAGCAGCAGGCAGAGGCACCCGAGGAGACTCACCCCTGCCCGTTATCAGGTTGCCCCAACACCAGGATCCGTACATCCCGGGGTCAGACTAATTTCTCCTGCCAGCAGAGCAGCAGTATTGCAAATGGCTTTTAAATATCAAGCTTAGAAGGCTACGAGGGGACCTTACTGTGGCCCACCAGTATCTTAAGGGGGCCTACAAGAAAGCTGGGGAGGGGCTTTTTAGGACGTTGGGTAACGGTAGGACCAGAGGGAATGGATTAAAACTAGAGATGGGCCGATTCAGAATGGACGTTAGGAAGAAGTTCTTCACCATGAGGGTGGTGAGACACTGGAACAGGTTGCCCAGAGAGGTGGTGGAAGCCCCATCCCTGGAAGTTTTTAAGGCCAGGTTGGACGGGGCTCTGAGCAACCTGATCTGGTGGGAGGTGTCCCTGCCCGTGGCAGGGGGGTTGGAACTGGATGATCTTTAAGGTCCCTTCCAACCCTGACAATTCTATGATTCTATGGAAAAAAAAAAAAAATCAGATAGCATTACTCAAGCCTAGGCCTTAGCACATGAGCCAGGGAAGACTTTGGCACTCAGCATTTGCAGGGGATGAAGCTCAGTGTTCCTCTCCTCCTCCTCCTGGTGGCTGCCAGCCCTTTGGCGTGCCCCCACCGCTCTGGTGAGAAGCGGGCATGGATGGGCTGTGGCCACCTGGGAGCTCTCAGCAGCTCGGCTGTGCTTGTGCGGGGAAAGCATTTTGCAGCCAAGCTCCCGCGGCACCACAGATTCCCAGCAGACGACTCCCCTGCCACCGCGCTGGCAGCTCCCCCAGGCCAAGCCTGCGCTCCATCCAGCCTCCCAGCAATCTGTCCCCTCCCAGGGAGCAACGAGTTGTCCAGATCTTTGCCTTGCCTGGAGAAAGCATGGACTCGTGCCCGATGAGAAGCGAATCTGAACGCATAACTTCTGCATGATACTGGTATTTTGAGCTCCTCCAGATTAGTCCCATCCGCCTCCCAGGCACTCTAGGGTTCCCAAGGAACTCCATCTCCCAGCCTGTTAATGGGAGATGAGGAGACAGGCAACTGGGATGAGAGTGTTTCCCATTCCCACACCTCCAGCTCGCTGGGGCTTTTGCCCCCCGTCCTCACCTAGCATCCCTCGGTGCAGGCTGATGGCCACCCATCCCAGCTTGCCCTCAGTGGCACACACAACTAGCAAAGCTGTGGAGTCACCGTCCTCCGCCCCGCTCCACACGCGGGTATCTTGAAGGTTAAAGCAATAATCCCCTCTTCCCCTGCCCACATCATTAACACATCCAGGTGAGCAGGCAGACACAGCCCCCTGACACAGAGCACTGGTTTTTCTCTCCGCTAACTCCTGGGGGGCTGGCGTGTAGAGGAACCTTTAATGAATTCGACATAACTCCTAGCACAGAGCAGCTCCACTATTTGATGCAAAGTTTAATTTGATTTCTCACTTGAATAGCTGAGACATCCTTGATACACTTCCTACAGCTCCTTCCAGATAAATCTGCTGCATACAATTAGCGCCAGGAGTCACCTGCATGTCAGCAGCCCCCTCCCCTTCGCTCCACTCTCACCTCCACCTGCACCTCCCAGGGCTGCAAAGCCACCCCGGCTCCGGTCTCTGGAAAGGACTTTCCAGATCATCCACTCTCCTTTAGCAAGGGGAAGGCTGAGGTTAAACAGTGGCAGCAATCGACTCGAGATGGTGAAGCAGGCAGAGGGCAGGGCAGGAGCTGCAGCCAAGTCTCAGGTCACCACCAGCAACCTCTGCGGGAGAGCAATCACGGGCAGCAGCATCCTTTTCTACCCCAAGCTGTTGCGCTCCTCCACAGAAGCAGTTGCGTTTCAGCTACGAGGCTTGCATCAGCCGTACAGCGCTTGAGGAACAGCAGAGAACAATGCTTTGAAAACAGGGAGGAAACACTGATGGCTGTGGAAGTATGGGAGGCACAGATGGGAACGTGGTGTTGGGGGGGCGGGCCGAGGAAAGTCTTCAGGTTTTTCTGGCATCTGCTGCCAGGACATACCACAACTTCAGCCCACAGTCCACAATGCCTGGGAACCACCGACCTGCTGAACCAGGTTCAGACCCACAGCTTCCCAAAGCCCAGTGGACCAATGTTGTCCTGTACCACACAGCTAGGCACAGGGGAAGGTCTCGCCCGAGACTTGAGAGCCCCCATGGGCTCTGCCTCATTCAAAACCCACCGGTGATCCGGCACAGGCAAGATTGGCTTGGCTGAATCTGTCCCTTCCCAACGCTCTGAAGCACAACAGTTGATTTAAAAATCTTAAAGCAAACGGCTGGGGAGTGACAGATGGATTTGCAGGCATTAAAGCCCCAGACCAAGGAGCAAACACACCTTTGATTGAGAAATCAATGCTTGGGTTTTACAGCATTTCGCACTAAGCAGCAGCAGAGGCGAGCCCTGTGTGCATCCCTCCAGGGCAAGGGAGGAGAAACCAGCAAAAAGCAGAGAAGTGAGACTCTCTGATGCTTCCCGTGGTCATACCAAAGCCAGAACAGGCTTTGGGGACTTTCTGTCCAGGGGGCATAACATGTTTTCACAAGAGATCCCTCAGATGATAAACTGATAGGAAAAGGGTCCATTCCATACCTCTTTCAGAGAGGGCTTCACCTCGCTGTTCTCCTGCCTCGGGTATGGCTTGGGCACAACCATCTGGGCTGGTTACATCCAGGTTGGGGAGCACCTGAGCACAGCACCAAGGGGTACGACGCCGAGGAACCCCACAGACTGACACGTCCCACCCCATCTGAAGGGGGAGGATGCACATCCCTTCCCACCAGTCGCGATGAGGCCGGGGGGGACCTGCTGGCTCTTGGACACCTGGGGGCCAAGCAGAGCAGGGTTGTGTATTTGGAGGCTTATTCCCAGCACACACGGTGCTGCCGGTGCTCGGCATCAAGGGCTGGTCTCTCTTCGCCCCTCAGGGTGTTGTAGTAAAATTGATATTCATTAGAAAAATGAAATGTAACCAAAGCAACCAAGGGAACATGCCGGTGCTGCTAAAAGTCATCTATACAGCCCCAACCATATTTCATTAATTATAGAGAAATAATAACTAGACATGATTAATCTGAGGTTGAATGAAGCAACTAACTACTAGACAATGTAGCTTTCTTAATAAGCAGGATATTTCTGTCGAGAGAATGATGAACTGTAGGCCAGGTCAGCAAACCGAGAAAACCACGTGGAACCGCCAAGATTAGAGGAGAAGTTGGTAAAGGGTAATTTTGGCAGGGGGAGATGGCAACCACTGACTCATTGACCACCACCCCAAATGATACCGCCTACTTAAAAAAGAACAATGGACAAAGAACTTAAAAAAGAACAATGGACAGAGTCTGTGCATTAATTTCCTTAGGAAGTGAAGAAACCTTGACCAATCATTAAAGCAAATAACAATGGATATGTATTAATCGTTAGAATATGTAATAATCAGTGTATAAAAAGGGAAATTTTTGAAACTAAGGTGTGCTCCCTTGGAACGAGCACCCTATTTCTGCGCATCAATGGAATAAACTTGGAATAAACTTGGAAATACCTCTGCTGGGTGTGTTATTGGCTCGCACACCGGGTAAAGAACCCAGATTTGGGACAACAAGGGGGCTCAGCCATCTCTCCCAGCCCATCTCACAAGGTGATGCCCACCCAACGCAGCACGCAGCCCTGGGTGCAAAAAGGTTGGTCTAGAAAGGGAAAAAAATGGGGAAAAAAAAAAAAGTAACTCCAGAGAATGAGATTGATGAAGATGCCGGAGGGAAGGAGCGAGTCACACAGGGAAGAGGAGGAACACAACAGGGGTGTTACACGCGAGAGAGACATGCTGACAAATTAAAACAGACCACGAGAACCCCTGATATTTCTTAAAGCCCTTTCTTTCTCTCAGCTTTTTTCTTTTCTTTTGTATGTTGAAAATTCATCTTCAAAAGCAATCGCAATGGCCCCAGAGGGAAAAATACCCCAGCACAAGGCAGACTTCCCTCTAGGCAATGTGAATCTGTATTACCCAAGTAAAAAGGCTTTCATCTCAAAAATCATTCGTTTCCAGAGCACTTGACCCAAAAGGAAGCCTCCTTTATTTCTATAAAAGTCACTTTCTCTACCGAAGTCCCGGGGGCTCAGAAGGGAGCCGGCAGGCAGCTTTCCGTGCTCACCGCTGCCTGCTCAGAGCCCTTCTCCTGCCGGCAGCAGCGGGCGATGCCCACGCTCTGCTCCTCAGCATCCCCACCGCTGCCCCAAGGAGGGCACGGGGCACCGACGGGGCAGAGACCAGCAGCACCAGGGTGACAGCAGACCCCATAGCCGGGAGCTCAGGGACCCCCCCTTCTCCCCAGAGGGCTCCTCTGCTCCTGCCAGGCTCCACAAGGCCCTTCTGCCTGGAGATGGTGGCAAAGGAGAGCCTTTCTCCAACCGTTTCTGTCCTTCAGCAGGAGCCAGCGCAGCAGTTGCAGTCATTGGCGCCTGACTTGTTTCTCTTCAGAAGCTCTAAGCCAAAAGCAAGCCCTCTTCCCCAGAAGGAAGCCACGGACAAGGCTGTATCTGCAGCGCCCAGGTGATTTTGGACAGCTCGGCGGTGTCACCAGACATGCCGAATAGAAACCGGCTCGGGCAAGCGGCGGAGCCAGGGATGGGGGAGATGGATTCCGCCCAGGGAGCTGTGGCGGCTCCACGAGAAGCCAGCTGTGATCCTCACCTCCAGGAGCTCACAGCCCGCAGGGATGGCCCCTTGGCGCCCTCATGCCTGAAATGGAGAGGAAAAGCGGTACTAGCGATTCAGCGGGAAGAAGGAGAAAGGCTGTTTGTCAGAGGCAGAACGCAGCTGGCCGGGGTGAGACCGGAGCTCCTGGCTCCCACAGCCCTCTGAGCTCCGGGGAAGATGCTGCCACGGAAAAGCGTCCCTGCACCAAAGCTCCTGGCCCAGCCGAGTCCTGCTCAGGTGCCACGGGCCACTGCCGGTGGGTGACAGGACAGGGGACACCACGTGCTGGGAACATGCACCCCCTGCTCTAGCCTCTAAAGGGCACCGAATATCAGGCGATCTCATTCACATGGGACACAGCTCAGTAACGAACCTTGCGCTCAGTAAGGTTTAGTCCATCGAAAGTCACCATTTCAATGCTGAGTTTTGGAGCACTTGACGTGCAGCTGAATGGCCCGGCCTTGGGTCAGGGAAAGGACAAACAGGACACTCAGCTTACAAAATTCTAGCAAATTTCTACCCCTTCAACTGGGGAGAAGAACTTGAACCCCAGTCCCCAAAGTGCTGAGAAAGCCCAGGGACTCCTAAGGCTGGTTGCACGAGAGCTCTGTTAATTCTGTGGGGTTTAAGCATTTTTAAGCAGCCCTTGGGTGTGTTTTGTCTGCCTTTTGTTGAGAACCGAGCAAGCAGCTCCCAAGAATAAGCTCTGCTCTCTCCTAAACAGCAGCACCCACATACACGTGTATGGGCTTATTTGCTGGGCTCAGCCATCCTGGAGGGAGCAGATTTATCAGGCAGGACCGGCACTAAAGATAACGGCATCGGGGATGATTCCTTCAGCTGAATTGCTCACCGTGCACTGGGAGGTGACATCCAGTGCGTGATACCTACAAAGCTTTATAGAATAAATACAACGTGCTTCCATTTATACAAGCCATCTCTGCAGAAACATTAAAAACTAACGGTACGGCACTAACAGGGAGGAAACAGGAGGAGCCAGGATATCTGAACTGCCTTTCCAGCGCGGATGCAGACTGCTGGAGGCACTTCGGAGGCAGCAGACGCCCTCGCACGTCGACGGTACATCGCTCGGTGGATGTAGCAGCTTCAGCATCACAAGGCGATGCCGTTGCCTGCGTAGGCTCAGCATCCCGCTGACACAGCCCAGCAGCATCCCAGAGCTTACTCCAGACCTTTTTTACCAGTACCGACAGAGCGCAGTCCCAGTCCACGACACCGCGCGAGGCGAACCGAGCTCAGCTCTTTCTGCCGGCACGGCCACCCAGAAACACAGCTCCCGCTTCGCTTCCCAGCCGGAAGATAGTACAAAGCAGGCAGCTCCCCGCCAGGCAATCGGGAACAGATTCCCACCGCATATGAATTAGCAGCAGGGACAAACGAGCCTGCTCACTTCCCAGGCGGGAGCGGAGTCACAACCTGCCTCATTCTCCTCTTCCAAAAAGCAGGTACCACCGTGATTTCTCTGCTCAAGCCATGCCACCCCCAATCCTTTCGCAGCAGCACCGAAGAAAGATGCTCAGGGACGATCTCTAAATCTGCATGGGTGGTTGCTAGCTATTTCAAGTCAGGCTGATTTCTGCCTGCTTTTGGCAGCTTTTTTTTTTTTGGTGGGGGGGGCGGGGAGTGGAGAGCATTTTTGTGGTTTGAAGCTCTCCATTTCCTTCAGCTGACAACCCCCCCAGCCCCTCCTTTTCTGTATACCCCAAGGAAAAGGCAATGAAAATCTTTAAGGAGAATAACTTCCAAAGCTCCCAGAGATGAAAAGGTCCTACTAGACTAATTTTTAGGAGAGCATGGGATGCAGGGAGAAGAAAGCTTAAGCTAGGCAAACTACAGTAAAAAAATGGATCTATTAAAGCGGTGGGTGCTACCAGGGAAGTGAGTAAATTCCCGCAAACCAGCATAGCCAGGCGCGTTTCTGCTAAAGCGGATCTGTCTTGACTTCTCCGCATCTTTCCCTTCTACCTGCCCAGCTCCCGGCAGCTCGGCTTGACAGCTCTAGTGGTGCCATCCACTTCATTGACCTGTGAGCTGCCACCTGCTCGGGACGCGGCCACGGCAGGTTGGCCATTGTGTAAGAAGCAGCAGCAGCAAACATCAAACCCCAAATAAATTTTCAGAGGCCGCGGAGCAGTGTAATTAATCACAAGGTCTTTCACGAGGCAGCAGCGGGGAGGCAGGCAGGGGAAAGCAGAAGGCAAGGCTGTGGGAGGGGGGACATCAAGGGGGGGACATCAGGGCCCCCTTCTGCTGCCTGTCCCCAGAGGTGACACAGGAGCCAAGGATCAAGAGGGAAGGCGGCGGCTGGAACCAAGGTCAACCTCCATTTCACTGCTCACCCATTTCTTGACCCTGAGCAAGCGACTCCCTCCCCAGCGTGCTTCGTTTGGGTACATCCTTAATCAGCAAACAACTCACAGCCAGTAAGGTTAAGAGCGCTCCGGGTCCAGTCCCCGCTGTGCTGAACTCGCATCTTCCTCTGTCCCACATTTCCTCCGAGTCTATCCCAGAGCAGCCAACTCGGAGTGAGTGCAGGAGAGAGACGTCAAAGGGAGAAACAGCAGGAAAAGCTTTGTTTTTCCTGGACCAGCTCCTTCCAGCTCCTGACTTGGCAAACCCAGCGGGGAGGAAGAGCCGAGGTCTGTGTATCTCACGGCCATCTTTGCCCTGCGACTGCGCTCCTTTGGGATGCTGGTTCCTGCTGCCCACCTGGCAGCTGAATTGCTGCCTGAAGGCACGCAAAGGCGGCTGGTGACTGCTTGGGGAGAAAATAGGAGGCCTCAAATTTTACTGAGTTTAGGATACAGCACGTGTCTATGTCAGAGCACCCTGTTGCCCGACTGCAAGGCTCTCCCTTAACAACCTCCCCCTAAGTTCATCAGCAGAAGCAAATGGAATATCTTGGCCCTAGGAGAAACCCCGTACCATCTCCGCTTCAGAAAGTCATCAGGGACTCTCGGGGACACTTGGACTCACCAGGATCCCAGAAATGGCAAATTGGGAGCCAGGAGGACTTCTCTGGAGGGAGGTGACTGATGCCTTGGCTGAGCCCTCTGCTCCTCTCTCGCATCTCCCTTGGCCAAGGACAGTGGTCAACATGAAGGCGACTTCAGAGGTCAGTGCCCTCGTCTAGAGAGAGGGGGACAAGAAAAAAGTTTTTCTTTCCTGCCATTGAACAGGAGCCAAACAAGACTAAAGCACAAATCTTAAAAGCTCTGGTGGAGTTGAAGTGTCAGCGTTCCCCCCGAGATCAGCCCACCCGAGACATGCCTCTTCTTCCTCCCTCACTTCAGCCCCCGCTCCCTGCTCCCTCCGGATGGCTGCCATCCCTCCCGCTCTGCTGTCTCTCCGAGCCACACCAAAGCACTGCTGAGCAGAAGCCCTCCTCAGAAAGGGAAAAAGAAAGAAAATTTCCAGCCTTTGAGCCATGCTTTTAATATTTCATCTTTCTTTTTCTGCCAGAAGGAAGTAAATTCCTTATGCCAGCTGGGCTGCAATCGCACCACCACATCTCTCCGCCTTGGAGAGCCCTGGCTGCCAGCCCCTCCGGGCAGATGGTGAAACGCAAGGCTCACATCCCCGCCACACAATGCCCTCCTGCTCCCGCCCCCCCGCCGTGGTGGCCAGGTGATGGGGTGGCCACAGCGGGGATAAGGCACCGAGGGGCTAGGGAGGGCTGGGCAGGCTGCTGGGAACAGCAACATTCAGGAGAGATCCGAGTATCGCAGAGGAGCCCTGCACCGAGCTCCACGGAGCCACCCAGACATCTCAACGGACCCACTTGTGTGGCAGAAGTTGTTGGGAAAGGTGACAGGTCGGCAGCCACCCGGTCACACTGAGTGACATCCATCAATCACCCCCATCAAGCTCTGTCTCAAAGCCAGACGCCGTCCCACCCCTATGCAAACTATCCATCAAGCATCATCTGTATCAGGCCAGTTTTTATTTTAAATTTAATGCCTGTAAAGTATTTTGGCTTTAAATTATTCTGCAGACTCACTCAGTTCAGCCGCGCTTCCCCGTCTAGACAGAACAATCTTGTTGTCAGTGAAACAGATTCGCCCTGACATCCCCGTGGTGCGCGGTGATGCAGTTGCTATTTTAGAGAAAGGCAGAGAGCTAAAAAGCTCTTTCTTTTACAGTTTTGAAATGTGATTCCTGTCCATTCAACTTCAAACACACACCTCAATAAACAATGCCACCGTGTTTGATTCGATCGCTCTCCCTGTCGGGAAGCGGCACGGATGGAGAAAGAGGGAATGGCTCAGCGTCTGTGGGATCGGACATCTCCCAGTTCTGCTTGCAGCCTGCCTGCCCTCCGGCAAGAGAGGGATTCCCTCTCCTGGTCCGGCTTTTAAACCTGCCTGTATGGCTTTCTCCTCCAGGCTGCAGACCCAGGACTGGAGCCTCCAACATCAGAAGGGCACGGAGCTGTTGGAGCGGGGCCAGAGGAGGCCCCGGAGATGCTGGGAGGGCGGGAGCCCCTCTGCTGGGAGGACAGGCTGAGAGAGCTGGGGGGGTTCAGCCTGGAGAAGAGAAGGCTCCGGGGAGACCTTCCAGCCCCTTCCAGTCCCGCAAGGGGCTCCAGGAAATCTGGGGAGGGACTCTGGATCAGGGAGGGGAGCCATGGGATGAGGGGGAAGGGTTTTAGACTGAAAGAGGGGGGATTTAGATGAGATATTGGGAAGAAATTTTTCACTGTGAGGGCGGCGAGCCCCTGGCCCAGGTTGCCCAGAGAAGCTGTGGCTGCCCCATCCCTGGAGGGGTTCAAGGCCAGGTTGGACGGGGCTTGGAGCAACCTGGGCTGGTGGGAGGTGTCCCTGCCCAGGGCAGGGGGTGGCACTGGATGGGCTTTAAGGTCCCTTCCAACCCAAACCATTCTGTGATTGCGTGATTCTGTGACTGGAGTGCAGACATCTCGTGGTTCCCCTCCGTGACAGCCAAGGTCCCTGTTCCCAAGCACTGACCTGCCTGGTCCTCTGCAGCTGGGGGACAAGCCTCGGATGACTGGCAGGGATATGCAGGAGAGACATCATCAGCCTGAAAGAGACATTAAACCAAGTCAAAATACATTTTGCAGATCAGCTTTGCCCCCAGGTTTCTGCCAGCGCATGAGAGACTACAAACGCTTCCTTTATAATTAAACAAGCACTTTTCCTCCTTGTGAAAAACCTGCACAAAGGCAAAGGTAAATCAGAGCGAGCGTTTGGCAGCACTTCGTGTCTAGTCAGCCCTGCTGTAGCCTGTGGTACTTGGAGAGAGAAAACAGCCACATCAAACCAAAAATAATATTTTCCCCCTTTTGCTCTGCCAGTGACAGATCCTTGATGTCTGCAGTCAGAAGTGACAAATACCAGTTGGAGATCTTTTCGTCTCTGCTGATAACGCAGCCGTCTGCCCATCCAACCTGCAGCACGGCAGCGATGTCTTTGCCTTGTGTGACACAACCCCGGCCAGGGCATCACCCCGAGGAAATGTGCAGCCCGCAAAACTGAGCCCATGAGAAGCTAGACACACAATCACACAGGACCAGAGGGTCCTCCATCACAGCAAGTTGAAGGTCAAGAGCTCAGCCCCAAGGATGCCTCTGGAGGGTGCTGGTGGGGACGTGGGGATGGAGAAGAGTCTGAATGCACCAACAGGCACATCTGCAGGTGGCAAAGGGCCATACTACACAGCTGACGTTGTTCCCCAAAAGCCTGCAGACCTCCAGGAGCTGCCCGGGTCAAAGCAGACTGTATCAGCACGTCTGCATTAACAGTTGATCCCAGTGCTGGAGTATCACACAATAAATCAGCTGCAGGTGTGCTATACAGAGAAAGAGACACTTGCCTCTAAATACTCAAGCAGAAAAATGCCTCTATATATTCAAACAGGAGAAATGAGAGCAAGAATGAGCTCTTTGCAGAGGCACCACCATCCAGCAGCCTAATGGGAAGAGCTAGAAGAGAGAGAGCGAGCTGCCTCCAGCCACCTCCGCAGGCTGCCTTCCCACCCTCCACGTGATTTATAACCTCATGGATTCAATCCCTGTTCCGACCTCCATGGAGATATCAAGCCGCTCACAGGAGAGAGCGGAAATCTACCCATCCTGGGAGCAAACCAGCTCTGTCCTTTAGGAAAACCCTGCCTGTGTGCCTGCTTCTGCCAGCGCACGCTTGGGCGAGCGAGAGCCAGCAAAGCTGCTCCTCTGGAGCGTCCACCAGCACGTCCACCACCAGCCAGGAACCGTGGTGCAGCAGATGGCCCGGGGACCCAGAAGGGCAAAGCAAAGCAGTGGAAGATTTCACCATCCAAGAGACGGGTTGCACAGAATCAGAGTAAATGACTGACTGTACGGAAGAAAACACCACCAGGAAAGTACAGGAAACAGCATACGGATAGTGGCCCTTCCCCAGGTGCACTGAGACCATCTCACACAAGATTCTCCACAAGCACATAGCCTGATGCCCATAGCTGGCTGGAAAGCATCCCACAGCAGCAAGTTACACCCTGTGCCTCCTCCTTCACCCGATAGTATTATTTTACCAGCTCATTAATCCCGTGAGAAGGTTTTGCCCCACGTCCGGGGGACCAGCAATCGCTCTTTTGATCAACCCTGTATCTCGAGCGTCTGCTCTCCGTTGATGGAGAACTGAGCCAGCTTTCTGGGGAGGCATTTTCTCCCTCGTGCACCAGCCCTGTTGATGCCCAGATGCACAATAAACAGAGTTACAGCACCAGCAGTGTGTTTTCTGTCCTCCTGGGACGGAGAGCGTTAATGCATGGGCTGAACTGGGGGTGGGGGGAGTGAAGTGCTGAAAAATGATGCACTCAACGCCTCATTATCACATCCTTAATAGGCTTGAAATTGCTATGAGGGTCTCTGTCATTTCTCCTCCCCCCGGGTCGCAAGGAGCCGTTGCCGTCTGTCTCAGCAGCAGGGCCTGGTTTCCTCACCGGAGCTGCTGGCCACCCAAGCAGACAGGGCACCTCCACGCTTGGAGCCAGCGTCTCCGCACCGGGTGTTCCTGCAAGGAACTGCAGGAGGAACGGCCGCGCTGGCTCAGCTCAGCACATCTGCTCTAAATCCAGTGACTCCAGGAGGACTAGCATCAGGCATTCCAATTTTACTCCTACACCCTGCTACTGCCCTCCCCAGACCGTGCCTCAGTTTCTCTGCCTGTATGAAAGAGTTGTAACATCTCCCACCCTCCTCAACAAAAAGATCTTTGGCTTTTAATTTTTGTTGTGCACTCACAGAGCGTCGCCGATAGGTTTTTGGGGAATTTTCAGCCAGTTCAGAGGTCCTGATGGCGCTTCCAAGATCACCCAACACCTGGGCTACAGCTCTGCTCAGGCGTATTTTCAAGGACAAGTCAGCGCTTCATCCTGCACGTCCTTGTGCTCTTCTCCAGTGGGAGAAGGGTGCGGACACAGGCTTTGAGCAGCCTGGGCTGGTGGGAGGTGTCCCTGCCCATGGCAGAGGGCTTGGAACCAGATGATCTTTAAGGTCCCTTCCAACCCAAACCATTCTATGACACCAGCCGCCAGCCCTGGCCAGGTCTCCTTCAACACACACCAAACAGCTCAGCTCTCCATCAACGGAGAGCAGATGCTCTAGATGCAGGTTCGATCAAAGGAGCAATTGCTGGTGCCCCAGACCTGGGGTAAAACCTTCTCGCTGAATTAGTGAGCTGGTAAAATTACTACCGTGGGGTAAAGGAGGAGGCATTAGCAGGTCCCATGTCAGTACGGAGGCATTTAGCTACCACGGAGCTGGTGGTTGCACCTTTAAGCATTTGCACCTCCGTTCCACTTTTGACACCTGCCCTTTAGGGATTTGATGACTCCCAAGAAATGCCAAGCCGAGAAAGTTTTTAAGAACTACCAAACTGCCTTTTTAAGAGGCAGGGGACATGCGCACCTAATCCAGTCTTAAAACTAATGATTTAGTTTACCTTAGGAGAAGCAAGCCAGCATAAATTAATACCTCCCAGTAGTATAACATAAGCATGTTTTATCTGGAGATTATGTTGATTAAATCATCAAGTGCCATAATCTTCCCTTCCTACCTCAGTAAGATAGGGAAAGGAAAAAAAAAAACCCAAACCCTAAAAATATAGATATAGCCTTGTAAACCACAGGAGGGAACTGCACATTCATCTCCAAGCCCTCTCCTCGCTCGCTAAAGCATGCGCCCGAGACTCCCCACCCTGGAAGAAGCTGTTCCAGCTGGTGCCGTACTAAGAGGTAAAACGAAGCTACGTGTTCAGAATCGAAGAGCTGCCAGGAGATGGAGGCTGGAGGAGCTCAGAGGCAGCACAGGAGTTACACTTAACAGGGTTTCACTCTGCAAATGTAACTGCAGAAATGAGATCTGACTCCTCAGGGCTATATATCTGCTTTCAGGATACAAGACACCGAGGCCACTAGTCACGCAAGCTGGAAATTCAAGTGGCTTAGATCCACCATGCAGGGAGACAGCGCCTTTGCAGAGGGCAAAAACACAGCAGCCAATTTAAAACATCTTCCTCCCACCTCCCCAGTCTCATTTCTGCTTGTTCCTACCTCTCTTTTGCTCTACACTGAAAGGAAGGACTCAACCACCCACCTCGATGAATCAACAAGACCCACCTTGACTTTTTCCCCAACAGACTTATCACCTGCTGAGGGTGGTTTTTCAGACAAAGCCTATTCCGGTGGGACTCAACAGCAAACACTCTGCTGCAGCTTTCTGCCAGGTAACGGTGCGCGGGCACTTCACATTTAATGGCTTTGTCTGCTGGCTGTTTGGATTGCTCGTGGAGTGCTCTAGAGCCCTTGGGCAGGGCACTTCAGAAGCACAACACCTTTTATTTAAAGCCAATTCAAACCCACGGTGGCGAGTTTGTCACGCTCCAGGGAAGCTTTCAAAGGATCTTGTTAAGTTTGTGGCAGAAGAGAAGGGGTCCAAGGCCAAAAAAAAAAAAATTAAATCCCTACAAGAACAGAAAGCTCCCCTGGAGAAAGCAAACTCTAAACACTGTTTATACTGACCCTGACACCACAACAGGTCTCCAGCAAGCAATCGGTATTTACAAGGCCAAACCTCAACGTGAGCAACATCGCCTCACCCTCCTAGCCCGTTGTTACACAACTGGGTGCTAGTGTTTGTGAAGTAAGTGGATTTTGCAAAGGAAAGGCGATTAACAGATGTAGTTTTATTTGCTTACTGGAAAGTTGGAGCAAGCAGCAAGCTTCTGCCAGCAGTGCTGCAGCAACTGCAGTCCCCTGCCTCCATTTCCTCATAAATGGAATAGTTACTCCAGTGTTGTAAAAGCTTGGAAGCCTTCAGAAGAGAAACAGCATTACCTGGAAAATTATTTTAGTACCAAAACGAAGTTATCAAGAGGAACTCCACACCCAGTGTCTCATGGAGAAAACACATCTCCATTCAGATATCCTGTCCCTGCAAGGAAAAAATAATATACGTATGGTGTAAAGGAACCACAGTTTCAGGTTCCACATTTTCTCAGCAAGAAGGAACAGTGTGCTGACTTTCCAGCCCTACAAATCTGTAAGCCGCAAGAAGTCTCCTGACTTTTTTTTCATTATTCATTTCTGTGGTCCTCTGAACCCGCATGATGATTCAAGGAGCAGAGGACGGTTGCGCTTCTTTCCTTGAACACCTTTCCAATTAAAACTCAGACCAAGCCCCATCCTCACCTAGAAGCCAACCACTTAGGTCTTACCACGTAAAATCGACTTCCCTGAAATGATTCAGGCAAAAGAATGTAGTTTCAGAAAAATCCTTCACCTCCTTCTGATGTCATTTTACAGTAGAAATAACCTATTCTGACCCTCTGCAAGCATCTCTGCCTTTCCAGGTGTGAACAGCATCTCCCTTCTGGTCTTCCTACCTCTTCAGTTCAATTAACGGTGCCCCCAAAAGGCTGAGGACTTCATTACTTCTAAATGAAACATCCTCAAACACGATAATGCCACTTATCTTCTCCAGGACCCCTGCTCCAGACAAGCCTGACATTTTGACAGCATCTCCACACTCGTTTTCCCTGAGCAAATGCACCATTACACAAAGTTTCATTTTTTAGGATGGCTAGAAAAAAAATCTCTCCCTCTAAGTAAACATCAAACATCTATATACGCTGCGTGGAATTGCATGTCAAGCCACTCAATAAGACCAACTTATCTGCCAGGAACGAGCCTGACAAATCCTTGGTACCTTTTCTCCCCCCACTTTAAATTGTACACGGAGACCTCGAAGTCTAGAGGGAGGGAGGAGGTTCCACTCACCCATCAGCCTCGTCCCGCCAGCGCCACCTCTGCTTGTGCTTCACCCCCCCTGCTGAGGCAGCCGCCTTTGGAAAGGAGGATTTTGAGAATATATGGAGAGAAAAGCATTACAAAAGAGACACAGAGGTTGCTGTACCTCTGCCCTCATGCCCAGAGCCGGAGGTGCGCTGGGAGGGCGCGCGCTGCCTGCAAACGCCACCTTGGCCACGTCTCCTTCTCTCGGAAGAGCAGACCCCGAGAGGACGCTCGGCTCCTCGGTGACACTGGGCATCGGAGCCACGTCACTCTGCTGCTGCTCACTCACAGCAGCTCGTTCTTTCCTAAGGAGGAAATTCAGTATCATAGAACGTGTTGGGTTGGAAGGGACCTTTAAAGGCCATCTAGTCCAAACCCCCTGCAGTGAGCAGGGACATCTTCAACCAGATCAGGTTGCTCAGAGCCTCATCAAGCCTGGCCTTGAATGTCTCCAGGGATGGGGCCTCCACCACCTCTCTGGGCAACCTGTGCCAGTGTCTCACCACCCTCAGTGTAAGGAACTTCTTCCTAATGTCTAATTTAAAACCAAATGTCTAGTTTAAAACCATTGCCCCTCATCTTGTTGCTACATGCCCTTGCAAACAGCCCCTCCCCAGCTTTCTTGTCGCTTTTCTTGTACCCCTTCAGGGACTGGAAGGCCGCTATAAGGTCACCCCGGAGCCTCCTCTTCTCCAGGCTGAACAACCCCAGTAGAGGGACTTACTCCTTCAACGCTCCCAACAGACCAGACCTACAGGCGCTTGCATTTCTTTCGAACTCATTCCGCCTCTCCCCAGGCTGGGGGCAGAAAGCCTTCACGACAGATCAAAGCCCACAGGCAGCTTTTCCTCCTGCCTTTTGCGAGCCTTTAGCTCCTTCCAGCTTTGCAAGCCTGGAAAGCCAAAGGTGGTGGGCTGAGGTGGTCCTCAGCAAGATGGACTTTGTTGTATTTAGCTAGTGAGTTCCACCTTGGAGGGAGAGACCTTCCCTTCCGGGGGGCTCAGGTCCTCTCTGAGCCGTCTCACACAGAACCCCCCTGCTGGCATCTTTACAGACCCCGTCATTCCATACTCAACATCCTGCACAAGCAAATGATTAATTATCCCCAGTGAGTTGCCATCTGTCAGCTGATCACTGACAGATCTGATTAACAGACCGTCCCCATGTTCTCAACCTACTGCAAAGGAAAACATGCTCTCTTCCAATGGTTTATGCTAACACATTTTTACTTGGGATTTGCAGCCAGCTTCTCGCAGCCAACTACCAAATGTAGCTGATTAGCAGTAACTCATTATCCAGAAATCATCTCGTCACCTGCTCGGGGCTGAGCCTTGGCCCGTCCAGCTGGATGGAGAGGAGACAAGAGGGTAAGGCTGAAGAAGAGATTACGCGCCGAGAGGCGCAGATGAAGTTCTGACATAGCTGAAACCCTAGCGCAAAACCTTAGGGAAGATTAAGCGGCCCTAAAATCCAGAGTGTAAGCTAAGTTAAGGAAGAAGAAGGGCATTTCTGGCTGAATGAGGACACAGCTCTCGGTCTTTGGCAGATCATTGCACTCCTGTGCCTCAGCTTCCCCAGCTGAGCAATCAAGTACGTTCTCATTTACTTCTCCCTGTAGAAACCTTTGAGATTTGCGTATCAAAACCACTATAGGGGTAAAATCACTGCCAAGACAGGCAGCAGCAGGCACTGGATGCCCTTCACAGCGCTGACCATGTGGGAAAGCAGGATGCTCTTGCACTGACGCTGGCTTCTCCCACCCGTTCTGCTCAGCAGCAGTCAAGATTGCCACAGCAACAGGAGCCAGAGGAGAGAAACATTTCTCTGGAACGCATTTGGTTGCTTTTTAGTGGGTTGACATAAGAGAGTTCGTTTATAAATACGTCAAGAGCATGTCGGTGTGAAATTGGAAATGAGAGCGGATGGCAGTGCGGCGAGCAAAGTACACGGGGTGAGGAGATGAAACACGCGTCCACCTGAGCGAGGTGCAGAGCGAGAGACCTACGGGAAGAATGCAGGACCTCGGCACTGATCAACTCCATCGACTGGGAATGGAAACCCTTTTCACTAATGCAAACAGCTTCGTGGTCCCTCGCCTCCACCCTGTCCCGGGGCCCGAGGAGCCCCAGAACGTCCACTGTGGTGTCCAGGCACCACGTGGCCGAGCTGCAGCTTCTGCTTCCCCTTGGGAAGGGAAAGCCCACGGTGCTGGGAATCACAGCGAGCTGCTCCGCTTCCAGCACCGTCGCTGCTCCGTCAGCCCAGCCACACAATGAGGCAGTAAATGGGGACAATAAGGTCATGCAGGAGATGGAGGTCTTCCCCAAAACACATTTAAGAGGCTCATTAAACCAGTTAATAGCGCAGCAGCAGCACTGATACCACGCCATAGCTTTTCCAGTTTCCTTTGTAACACCCTCCCAAAAGGTTCGGGCATTTAGCTCGAGCACTACGTGGCACCTCAAAAGCCCAATCGAGGGAGCCTCGTCAGGAGCTAGAGAAGGCAGCTCCTCCTGAAGACACAGAAGGTGACAACCGCATTGTTCTTGCGAGAAGAGTGAGGCTTTCCTCGTGCTCTGATGACGATGGCTGGGTTGAGCAGCCCGTGGGCAAGCAGGCAGGCACAACTCGCCCTCACCATCCTTCTCAGCACCCCTCGGTCCCACTAGAGCAGCGCATCATGAGGCATTAGAGAGAAACCTGCTCACTAAAGAAGAACTTGAGGAAGCAGGGCAAGAGCTAAACAAGCACTTTCAGATAAACAATATCTGCGTTCTGAAGTTGGAAAATAACTCCAACTGGACCTGTTGGAGCGGTGCCAGAGGAGGCCCCGGAGAAGCTGGGAGGGCTGGAGCCCCTCTGCTGTGAGGACAGGCTGAGAGAGCTGGGGGGGTTCAGCCTGGAGAAGAGAAGGCTCCGGGGAGACCTTGGAGCCCCTTCCAGTCCCTAAAGGGCTCCAGGAAAGCTGGGGAGGGACTCTGGATCAGGGAGGGGAGCCATGGGATGAGGGGGAAGGGTTTTAGACTGAAAGAGGGGAGATTTAGATGAGAAATTGGGAAGAAATTTTTCACTGTGAGGGTGGTGAGCCCCTGGCCCAGGTTGCCTGGAGAAGCTGTGGCTGCCCCATCCCTGGAGGGGTTCAAGGCCAGGTTGGACGGGGCTTGGAGCAACCTGGGCTGGTGGGAGGTGTCGGGCTGGAACTGGGTGATCTTTAAGGTCCCTTCCAACCCGAACCATTCTACAATTCTCTCAGTAGCCCCTGGGAAGCACACAGCTCACTGGAGTGAACGCTGCAGCAGGACACAAGTGACAGGCAGGGTCACAGGACCAGGGGACCTCCTTGGTCAGCAGAGCCGTAACATCCTGTGACCCCCAGTGATAAACACAGAGAACCTGCCTGGACCACGTTCTTCCAATGCTGGCCTTCAGCTGAGACAGCACACTCACTCAACAAGGTGTTTAGCAATAAAGAGTCAGAAGCAGAGAAAATGCTCACTATAATAAATTAATTTAAAGGAATGCAGCAATGCCTCAGGATTAAGTAAACATGCAACAGCAACACTGGAAGAGCGTGTTGTAACGAGGTGCAGTTGGTTGGCTGAAAAAAACAAGCAAGATCACAGCCTCTTCTGGGCTTGTGCCTCTGCTCGGTTGAGTGGCCGTATCCGTTAATTAGATCCCCATTACACAGGTGGGAAACGCGCCCACCAGAAGCACCGTACTGCTCTGCCATTCAGCCCAGGACTGTGACAGATACAACAAAGAGCTGAGGCATAATCGAGATGGAGTACCTGTCAGGCTCTCCGACGGGAAGGGAAAAACCCCTCCGCTCCCAGGCTTTGCGGATTAATACCTTTAGTTACATCAAATGGCAACCAGGAACCGGCATGCCTTGTGACGACTACAGCCGCTATTTAAGGTTGCTCGCATCCACGACAAAGCGAGTCTATTGATGTGTTCCCCAAGGTCTTTAGCGCCCAGGTAGCAGAGGGCAGCCACGCGCAGAAGACGCTCTGACAGGCCAGTCCAGAACACGTACTGCTGCATCTTTCTGGCTCCTGACGGCTCTCAAATTCCTTCAGAGCAAATTAAACCCTTAGACTTCTTTGAAAAAGTGAGCTTCAGAACAGAGAGGTACCAAACCTTGCTAAATGCTCCAGAAACTCCTCACTTGACTCATCCCAGCCATTCCCTCCAGGAACCGTTCAGTCCTCCCACAAGGGGCACCTCCCTCGCCCAGAGGCACCACAGCAGCGGTCCGAGGAAGGGAGCACCAATACTGCAGCTTCGCACCCCAAAATTTCTGCTAAATACTCATCTGCACAGCGCCTGCAAAGGACAAGCAAGCACCCGCATCTCCTCAGAGGGATGGAATCCCTGGTGAGCACTCGCCGGATTGCCGGCCAACCGTCCCTTCCTTGGGACAACGTTTGTCCATCTTCAGGCAGAGACCAGGGGACGGACGCTTTATTCCTACATTTCACCCAACCTCTCAAAGCTCTCCTCAAAACAGTCATTTCAATGAAAGAGGAAACAAAGCCATAGTTTTGAATTCTCTTCGGGGAGAACAAGAGCCAGGGCTGGCAACCATCCCACCACCTTCGCCTCCTTATTTCCCTTTCCTCAACTGCAAAACTTCATACCTCCTACAAAATGAGATCTAATCAACACTGGAGTGCTGAAGTTACAGAGCACACATCTCTCAGTCGCAAGTTACGCGTGAAACTCTTCCACCACATCTTATAATCTTCAGGACAGTCTTAAACCAAGGGGGTTTAGTAATTCCCAATTTCAACAGATGAGATTTATTTTATTTTTTTTTTTTTAATACCAGAGAAATCCTTCTCAGAATATTTGCCTCCTGTGTTTACACTTAATTTCGTGCAACTGTATTACATGATTTAGTATCATTAGTATTCAGAGTTTTCCCCATTACACGATGCCTCATGATGTATGAGGTTTGGAATATCGCTTCCTAATCACATTAGGAAAAAATATTCATGTGACTATTACGCACTGTTACTAAAATTTACTTCGTGGGCAAAAGGGTATTTCTTCCCTGTAATGAGTAATTCTTCGGTATTCTGACACGATCAGCAGCTACCTTCAACCATTCGTTTCTACAGAAACCAATTATTTGTCAGACATCCACTACTTCCCTGAAAAAAAAAAAACAAAAAAAACAAAAAACTCCACCTACCTTTTAATTTGACGAGGCAAGCAGCCACGGAGCTACATCCCTGTGTCCTGAGCCAACCGCTCTCCGAGCCCACGTCAGTCCGTGCAATCCAGCTGCTCGCTCTGACACCTTTCGGTCACCGATTCCAAACAGGATTTAAACCACCAAGCAGAAACCTTGATTTAAAACACCGATTTTAACCTCGATTTGCACTTGTTTTCATTAAAGACCACTCGCTTTCATTAATTGGGAGAGCCATTAAAATAGCAGAGATCTGCAGGCAGCCATCGCTGTCAAAAGATTCCTAAGCTCAATCAAAATAAGGAACATTAATAAAGCGAAATGAAGGAAATACGTTTCAACACTTTCTAGTCTGATTTTTTTGTTTCCCCTCTCAAGATTTGGGGCAGAACATGTGGATGCGAATCCGAACTAGATGCAAAATGACAAAGCCACCTTAGGCATACGAGGCAACTGATAGGTTTCAAATTTAAGATTGATTAAATAAATCAGTAGCTGTTTCCAGCGGGTTAGTTCTCTTGGTTCCAAAGCCCTAGAACGCCTGGCTTTGCTCAAAGCATTGCTATTTTGGAAGCAAAGGCTTTAGTTTGCTGCTCTGCGTCTGGTTTCTTTAACCCCCATCCTGCTGATATATATACACCACTGAAAATATTTTGCATTTATGCCTTTTGTCACCTAAATGTTATTTAAATTTTGGTCCCAAGGTATCTCCTCCCCACTCTCTCCCCTCCACCTATTTCTTAACATCGGATCTGAGGCAAAAAAAAACCCAACTCTTTTACGGGTTTTCTTAGCTCTCGGTGAAGTAATATAAACCCCAACAGTTCCTTTACGTGCATTTATTAACTAAACTGAAATCAACAATATTGTAGAGAAAAGCATTCATGCATAAAAAGGAGGGATCTAAACACCAGCATTGATTCCGCTGTGAAGAGATTGGTACCTAATGTGTGACAAGATACTTTGGCATCCCAAATTTGAGCTGATGTTAAATGTCAAAGGCGTTTCCCAAACTCAGCATAACATTAAAATAGTGGCTTTTTTTTTTTTTAACTGAATGAAATGTGAAGTTTCAATGAGTTTTCAAATTAATCATAGAAAAACGGAAACTCTTTTTGTTTTCCAAATACTTTAAAATATATTAAATTTTTAAGTTTTAGAATTGGACAAACTAAAACTGGTTAACAGCAAATCTCAGGCACCCATTCAGAGTTGCTTGATAATTTAGCATTTGCTATTCGCTTCTGTGGAACAAGAACCCAAGCGGTGTTTTAAATTTCTTTTTCTGAAAGAGGAAGAACCTCAGTTATTCACAAGGGTCACAGCAATTTCTTGCTCTTTCAGGCTTTATTTTCTTAAGTTCCCCAGAAACGCACAAAAAAAATTGCAAACAATCAAGACTTCTGGCATGAGATCACTTTGTCTCTCTACAAAATTCCAGCCAAAGCACATGAGCTAAAAAAGACAATTTCTTTTTATTAGATTCATCCTAGGAAAATGCCTCTTTTGAAGCCTTGCAGCGAGTCTGATGTCAAAAAGGCACTGGAGGTTGGTTCGCTGACCCGGCCTCCTGTCCCTTTGAACATCTAATGGCTGGGGAGGGGAAAATCGCCTTTATTTTGTACTTGATCAACATCACAGTCCATTTCTCAGGGCAATGAAAAACCTGCTTAATGTGAGTCAACAGCCAACTATAATTTAACCCTCAATAAAAGTCTATTTTGGGCAGAAGGTCCACTTTTCTTTAGAGTGGACCTTTTCTTACTGTAACCAGGAGTTAAAGCCATTTCTTAAATTTACTTTAAGTGCTGTCCATAATGAGGATTAAGTCTTTTCATAACTGTAGCAAAGCCATTTCTGTTCACTGAGGGCTTGAATTCTTCAAAAGACCGATGCTAGACAGGCAAACAGCAGACAGAAAAGCCAATTTTCTCTTAGAATTTAAGCAAGACCTTGTCCATCTCCTTGAGCAACTTGTCTCTGTTTTTCCAACCAGTGGCAGGAAATCTTCATTTCTACAGCTGATGTCTATACTCTTGATCTCCACATGCCTCATCCTCGCAACAACACATTTCGAGCATCCTTCTAGGATTAAAAAATGTACTGCTTCCCTGAGCGCACAATAAGGCACTGCATTTTTCTCATTTCCAGCCTTGTAAATGGCACAGGCCGTTACAGAAGAGCCCGCTTGAAAAAACAGGATACAATATTCATGTGCTTTGTTAGAGGAGACAGATCTACTTTTTATGGTGATCAACTACAGCAAGAAAGATTTTCATTTTATTAAAATAAGGAAGGATGAAGTAGTCTTAAAGCAAAATACCTTCAGTGTAGCAGTTAAATTGGAGCAAAGAGGGCTCCAAGTCCACACTCAGGACTGCCACAAGCAGAAATTATAGGTCGAAGGTTGATGCAGGTGAACTGGGGAAACTGGAAATGGGCAAGGAGCTCAGAGAAGGGAGTTGTACAAACCTCATACATCCTTCCTGGAGATCCAAGATTGGCGTGAAAGAGTAGAGCAAGAGTTTGAGATCAAGTTTTGACAAGTTCCACGCTGAAGCACTACCTTCAATCAGAACCAGTTCACGTACCCATCTCCCCAGTCCATCCCACAGCACAATTGCGTTTCTTCCTTCCCACCCTGGCTGCCCACTGCCCGCATTCTTTCTTAGTTTCTTTTCTCCCACTACAACTTCCAGACCAAAGCTACACTCCTTGATCATCTGGTACGACACAAGGCGACTCCTGATGACAACAGTAACTTTCTCAGCACAGTTGGGTGTCCACAGGGGGGAAGAGGGAGACAGCGCAAGATTCCCGCAGGTATTTGCTTCCAGAAGACTATTCAAATTCTGATTAGGGTGCGAGCTAGAAACGTGCGTCCTGTCCCATCCCAT
>VYZM01007723.1:160494-181356 GCA_013398915.1 Dromas ardeola
AAAAAAGACCAAGGAAGAGCATACAGTCACGCAGCTGATCGTCGACGAATGACAAAAACACCTCGCTGCAGCTGTCCCAGATAGATCCTCATCTTTGTGCTGTCACTGGTTTTCCGCACCCAGATCTGCATTAAAAAAATAAAATAAAAAAAAAAAAGGGCAGTGAGAGATATTGGGGAGCAAAAGGGAAAACCCACAGTAAGCAATACACAGACAAGTAAGTCCAGGGATCCTTATTGCCAAATCTGAACATCTCTGTTATTCAGGGTGCACAGACGATTTACCTTAATCCCTTCTCCCTCCCCGCCACCAGGCATTTGCAACCTGAACAGAAAATGAAATAAGGTTTCTAACTTTGCCACCTTAACTTGCTGCTCAAAACACTCATCAAGAAAAATTACCCTTTCCAAGCATCATCAGGAAAGCAAGTTTCCGTCTGCCACAGCTCGCAACAGAACTCTGGCATTAAGCTTTACCTAATCAAGAATAAGTCTCTCTAGATCCACAGATCATAAAATTATCTATCCTGGGATTTGCCCAGACAAGTAACGATTAGTCAAATGAAAAGCTTATTCTGATTTTGTTCAGTGAAGCATTTCTCAAAATGTATTAAATAAATTGTATCTGAAGATAAAAGGGCATCTTTAAAAAACACCCGCATGGAAGAATTCACATAACTTGCTGATATTCAGTATGTTTCAAAGGACAAATTGCTTCCACGGAGGCAGCCGCTCAGGATTTTTAAAAAAAATAAAAATCACTTTCAAGAAGTTTAGACCCAAATACCTGTACTTTAAAAATCAAATCTGAGCAAAACTCCTCCACATTTTATATTCTAATGCATTTAAACGTATTTAAATAAATGCATGGAAAATAAGAGTTATCCAGCTCTTAGCACTAGAGTATTTTAGGACACAAGGCCAATATTGCCTACTGCAAAGGACGAAAAAGTTAGTGTTGGCATGCGATTTATCCAAAACTTCTTTTTTTTAGATATCGTATTAGCTCAGGCCTGGCACAGTAGATAGAGTTAACTTTATTATTTTAATTATAAATTGACTTTACTAGCAGAAGCCCTCAATATAAAATAAATTTAATATTTGCCTGCATTTGTACAGTTATTTCCCCAGAGAAATTAGAATCCACCGTTGCCGATAATCATCTCTCTACCGCAACATTTCCAAGAATTTGGTATGTTTCACTAACCAAAAGAATTCTTAAATCTACAAGCGCTGAGCAACTGTACAGAACAACAAACACGTACAGCTTTACATTCTACCACAACACGATGGAATGGTACATTAGTTTTGCTAAATTAACTGCTTTGTTAAGTTCTATTCAGAGGAAATTTAAAATTCAGTTTTAAGTGACCACACCAGTGAAATTACTTATTAACACTAAAATGTGCCTCACAGTTCAGAAAAATAAAAACATCAAGACATATTGAACTCAAAACTGATGTTTTAGACTTACAATGCATTTTGCAATCGGAAGATAACATCTATTAATTCTAAAGAACTGAAGCAGACGGTAAATACAAACAACCAAATCCACCTCTGAATTTCTTTTATTCCTAGACCGTAAAACGAAAATAAGCTTCCTCCTTTTTTCAACTTTCAACAAATTGAGATTGCTGAATAAACTCATGGGAATAAAAACCAAACAACCCATGAGAAAACCCTTTCCTGCACGTACCGCAGGACACATCAAGTGTTAAAGAATTTGGGCCTGGGGAGATATTTTTGGTTTGTTTTTTACAGGGGATCATCATAGCTCGTAATCTGTATTAGAGAGGCCCATAGCCAATTACAAAACTCAAACCCAGTTTCAGAAAACTGATTTATACCTTCATATGAAGAAAGATGCCTCTGGTTCACTGGTAACTACTTACATTTTCGGTACAAATATTTTCAGTAATGTATATATTTTTATATATATATATTTGAAAATATATTTTCAAATAATTTGACTTCCTTTAGAATCGCTATCAACTTTTGATTCCAGTCTACAACTGGAGACCTCAAATCTCAGTCTGCCTTCTAGCTTCTAAATTCAAGCAGGAACCAGTAAGATCATAGTTTGGCAACCAGGCTTTTAAATGTGTGATGAAATCCGAGACGTGCATGTTGTACTCCTAAGAGAGCACCTTATCATTTCAGTATTCTGTTAAGTATTTATCTCCCTTGGCTTTATATTGTTGCAATGAACCATCACAACTGCCATGCCCCCTCCCCAGCCTCCCTCAAAAAAAAAAACCCACAAAGCCAAAACAAAACCTACTGTCTCACTTTAAAGTGGAATTCATGCAATAAGAATTAACGGATTGCATTTCCTTCAGGTTTCAGGTAAGATGCTCCCAAGAGATTGAGTTTTAATGTTATAAGTTAACAGTAATAACTTTAATCAAATTAGCAGTACTATATTTTTAATGCAACCATTAGCATGCTACTACTACTTTATCTAAATAACCAGCCGTTGAGCGTAACAACTGTTATTGCAAAGAGAACAGTTGCGATACAAAGCATATCCCATATGCAACTCATTTTGTTGACAATAAAATATTTTCCCTTAGCTGCCAAAACAAGTTAAAGTTGCTTCATTGGCTGATAGAAGAGAAATGCATTCATGTCTATAATTTCTTTCCTTGAAGTGTCTGGAATCTGCAAGGAAAGAATAAACCGCTCCCTTTGCCCCACTGATGGGCTGTTCAAGCACTAAGCTTATTTCGCAGCAAGATTCACATCAATCTTAGGCACGCACATCTCTTCACCTGCTTCTCTAAGCCTTGCTCATTAGCCACAAGGAAACTGTCTCAGACAAGTGACTCACCTACCCCGTCTTCCGAGTTGGTGGGATTTTTTTTTTTTTTTTTAATTTTGCATTAATAACAAGTGTATGTTATGTTCTTGAAATAATGGGAATGGAACTTATGAATGCAGTGCCAGTGAGATGCAACACGTCAGTTCTCCCCATTTTCCCCGCCTGCCAAAATACTACCTGCAAAATGTAGGTTCGTGCTTTAGAAACGCAGCAAGTCTCTTCCCACCTCAAGAAGAGATCTCTCAACTCACTTTTATCTTGGATTCAGCTTCTTTAGACACCAACTACATCTTTTCTGAAAATATTTTCTCTTGTTCCTTACCAGACAGCCATCTACCTGCCTACAGTAACTCACAGCTTTCCCCACTCCCAGGAAAAACAAAGCAGCCACTACCTCGTTGGCGCCCACAGAACTGATCACACAGCTGATCTTAGTGTTCTCTTTAGACTCCAGGTAAATTGCCTGGCTCTTGTGGTACCTGAAAAAATAAAAATAAAAAGGAAACACATGAAACCATTAGCTGGCCAAAGACTGAGAAAAGAAACAGTAGTGAGACTGATAAAGCCAGGATTCTACAATCATTTGGATTCGAGTAAATATGAAGTTTGTCTTTCTTTCCACACCTCTTTCCCCATCTCTTTCCCCATCTTCACCAACACAGCGGTGGTCTGATTCTACACACACACTTTGCATTTAAATGATGCTTCAGAATGCACGCAAATCAATTCGCATTCAATTCTGTACGCAGGTTACTGAAAACAGGTTTCACATCTGAAAGCTGGAGGGGCAGAGCACGAAGCCACAAAAGAGGAGAATGCCAACTCACAATAAACCCACGTTTCCAGAGTTAATCAAACTAGCCCTTCCCATTTTAGACACAGGATGGGTTTTAGAAGGCAACTCCATATTATGCCTGATAAAACGTGGCAGAGAAAAATCACAGCTACTCAAAAGTTATTCACATTTCACAAAGTTACTAGCGCACCACCAGCACAAAAAAGTGAATTGTTCTCACTCAGTGCAGTCTACGTATTGTTTAAACAGAGACCTCAAATTTCTAATAGTGTCTTATTTTGCGAAAATACCCAAAATGGTAGGTGATGGGTAACTGACTCTGTAAGAAGCTGGATATAGCTACCGTAAGGAGGCTGTCTCTAAGCATATCTATTTTTTCCCCTTTTAGATCATGTTTCAGTCATGCTATATATTTTTCCTAGTGCATTTTGTATAAAACAAAGTAAAAAAAAAATTCCGTAACTCTGAATTGCTTGACTTCATGGTCTCACCTTCTTCGCAGACCACATTTCTGGTAAGTGCTGCAAAGTCTGCTAGACAAAACTCCCCAGTTTCTGTTTATTCTGCCTCGGAGAGTTCCATAGGCAGAAGTAATTATACCGAAACAGATTATTTGTAAGTAAATAGTCTTAATCAAGAGAACATCTAAATGGCTTATAGTTCTAAAAGCATACCTATATTTCCACCTTTACCCTAATTGTGATGCCCTTCATATTTAATGGGGCAATCCAAGCTGCAGGATCACCGCACAAATTCCCTCACTAACTACTCAGTATGCAACTCCCTGCAGTCCGATTGGCTGACAGCCATTTGTCAAAACACATGGATTTGCATAATCTTTACAGTTATTTCTACAACAACCATACTGTAAATATGGAAGCCTTCCAATAGTTTATTCCATAATCTCTTCCTACTGGCTCATGTACTTAGCATTTTCACGCTGCTTGCCAGCGACAACAACGACAGTGACACGTTTCATTCCAAACATATTAATTACCAATGGGCTGGGCGAGGGAATAAAAACCCCCCTCAAGCTCTGCAGCCTTTAGACACTTGTGCCCAACCATTATTCTTGCTCCTTCATTTTACCAGAAAGGATGTCAGTGGGTTTCAGGGCAGTGTAATAGCAGCCATGATACGAGCCAAATCTCAGTTTACAGAACCCAGATGATCATTAATTGATATAAAGGAACAGTATAAACTACTACAAACCAGACGTCGCTAAGATAAGGAATAAAAACCACAGTCCGGCAGCGTCCTACCATGCCATGCTGTGACTGCTTAAGGAGAATTGAGGACCTTGATAGAATCAGTGCACAAGCTTCCGAGTGCAGAAGATACCACTGCAAATGACAACTCTCAACTGATATCTGTGCCTGCCCAGATAATGAAGTAATTTTTCCACTCAAAGCTATTTCTTCCAATTTTTGATAAGCAGTGAATTCCAAAGCTAATGACACAGACGAAGCTGGCTCCAGCCCTGGATTTCACACCACAAGTTCCTGTCCATTGGTAAATCTATGTTAACTACACAGAGAAAAGGCAAGGTAATAAGTTAGTTCAGCACTTTTTCCTTGAAGAGTTGTCTCAACTGTCTCATGCTCCATGGACGCAGAGAAAGAGCTCAGCTGAAGGCACAGTAGCCTGGTACATCCCAGTTCCATGTTCACATCTCAGCCTTTTGCCGCGTTTATATACCCACAGGGGAACAGAGGGGTAGAACTGAGGAAAATACTTCAGATGAAAAATGCAATGGAATTTCAAGTTGGCTTTCAAGAGGAGGAAAGCGCCAAACAACCCCTGCTTTTGCAGGAGGTAAAATACACCACAATACTGACAAGTGACGCAAGCAAAAATAATTCCACTTTCTGCTACAAAATATTTTGCTGAAACGTCAAGATTTTCAACCTGCCATCTCCATCAGAAGACTGAAGGAAATCGCTCTGCATTATTGCATGCAGACAAAGGTAAAAGCAGAAAGATGGCTGTTTTACAGCGAATTGTATTTTAGGATCTGACAGGGGGGCACGGAGCAAATTGACTGAGGATAAAACACTGAAGACTAATTCCACATCCATCTGAAATTCCCTACACAAAAAGCCTTCACTTTGGAGAGATGTTTGTGAAATGTCTCTGCAAGACCTTAGGGAGTCCATTACTAGCCCTAAACATTCACTATTTTGAGATAATGGCCCTTCACGGCTGCTGTCAGGAAACAGCGAAAGTATTCACTCCCAAGCTGCCAGTTTTATTATTTCTGGTGCACACCAGCAGCTCCAGCCTTAATACACCTTAGAAAAAAAACTACCCTCCCACTATCAAAAGTTATTTCATTATTTTAAAATACCAGCTAATTTGCACAAGTATTATTACTATCAATCAAAAAAAAGAAGTCTAAGCAGGATTATTACAGCCAAAAAATGTAAAATACTTCTCTTAAAACAGCCTAAGAACAAGGAGGACAGGAAAGGCAACAGCTAGAATTCCGACAGTGAGACCGCCTCATGACAATGAAGTTCAGCAAGATCAAAGTATCTGTTAGCGTTTTATGTCCCAACCGGATACCTTTCAGTACGTGCGTTTGAGAAATTCACCTGGGCTCAGTGAAGCTCTCCCAGTTTTAAATTTCGTGGGAGCTTTACTGACAGATTACTCCAGAATCCATCTTTCCTTTTTTCATGCTTAAAAATTCTGAAGAACAGTTTATTCATCCAAATATATCTTAGAGGATAGTCACTTTACACCAAAAAAAGTTATGAAAGCAAAAAAAGAAGAACTTCATGAATCTCTGAAATAACATGTAGCCTGTTCAGTTCATGTCTTCTTTACGCTTCACAGAAGCTGAAGCTCCAGGCAGCAGCTTTTATCAGAGTTGTATACACTGAACCCTCGATGAAACCTCACTGTCAGAAGACTAGCAGAAAGAACTGACCAGCTGCACAAGACGGCTGTTGTGTAGAAAACACGCTATCCTTTTCTGTGATAAAATTATAACCTTGTCACTTGTTACTTTGAGCCACCAGAACACCAAAGTAGGCTACAAATAAGCATACGACTTGCAAATTGATTTCTGCTCAAGGAGTACTTGATTGCCCCCCTTGATTATCCCGTTTTGCATGTCTCATGGATTAAGTTTAAAACCTACTAACATTTCTCCGCAGAATGTAATATTTTCCTTGTGTTTTGTGAGGCTTGCACAGCTATATGCTCATAAAATTTAACAGAGCTAAATCAAATCAGCAATTCTGAAGTTGCTTCTCCCATGGGGGTTTGATCTTTAAAGGTTATTTGGATTTGTTATTAGAAACATTTTTCATTCTGCTCATCTGGTGCACAACATTTCTTCTGCCACCTTGTGGAACCACGAGCTAGTGTTCTACAAAACTGAACACCAGGACAGTGAATACTGCCGACACCTCTGTCCTGACAATCGCAGAGTACCTGTATCCCAGCTGCCCAGCTTCACAGCTACGTCACGCTGCGTCTGCTGGTGGCTCTCTTAACGTCAGGTCTGACAAAAACGTTTCCCAAGTGTCACAGTGTGCACCACTGACTCCATGGAAAAGATTTAAGTCTCCTCCTATTCCAGTCAGTAGTTACTCCGGGAAGCCTATGAGGTCGAAACACTCCATTATCACTTCTGATTCACCGAAGTCACTATGATTAGCCCTCAAAGGAAGGGCTCTGCCCAAAAATGTTTTGTTCCCGAATTCTTTCATCAAAGCAGTTTCTCTCCGCAGTCTTTGTCTCTTCACTGCACAAGGCTCAGACTGCTTTTAAAACAGAAGTTTACCAGGACTTACCATCTCTTATCATAATAGAGTTTTCCATCTTCTATTCGGGCTTCAAACCGCTGTGCTGGAGACTCTGCTGGTGTAGCTGGGAGGTGTTCGGGAGAGGACGGAGAGGCTGAGAACAGGAGAGAGACTGTGTTTAAAGACTAGCATGCGTTCACCATGCAATAGCATAACGGACTGCAGAATTGCGATCAATAATGTCATCTTAAGCAGAAATAACATGCACAGAAAGCTACAATCTCAAATTTCCATCAGAAAAATACTTAAGTTAGTCCCACTCTGTCTTGAAATAAAGTGTACAGATACATCTAGAGAAGCAAAAGCATAAAACCCTGAGTTCTCAATCCTTTCATCTACTTGACAAGCAGGCAAGCTGTCCTGATGCATCCGAATATAACGGTAACACCTCTTTACACAGTTAGATTGTCCCATGCCTAAATGTTTCAGTCATCCATGCGCCTCCCTTCCCACCCCTGACAAACTTCAGAACAGACAAAGAGACTCCACACACAGCATCCATTCGCCACAGTAGCTACACAAAGAACAGCAATTATACCGTCAAAACAATTATACAGTCAAATTACACAGTCAGCAATTATACAGTCAAAAAGCCTACAAGAGAATTCTCTGTTCAAAACAGCATGACTGTGAACAAGTTCCAATGCAACTGTTAACTCACCTGGTCTCTTGGGTGATTTAAGCTACATGGAAAGAGAGCAAAGAAGCGTTAGAGATCTGGCACGAGCCACAGAAGTCTGCAGTAATTATTTCAGATAGTCTTACTTTCATACTCTAAATCATCTTTTCTTAAAATGTACCGTCAAGTAGCATAACACATAACCAGAACGGCATGCCACGAACAGCCAAAGGTGTAGAGAATCAGTATCATGATACAAAAGGTCTGCAAACTGAACTCCTTCAGGGCATTCAGGTAATCCACTAAAACAAGTCAAAACCAAACCCATCCAACACATTATATTCCTTGAACATGATCCAACATTTCCCAGGGTACACAAAATACAGGAGATAAATCATTAGACACCTCGACAGCTGGCACAAAAAGCACGCTCCACTACCATCCGCAAAAGCCTTAATGAGTAGCCTCTATTATAACAAATTAGACAAGCCTTAAAGCATTTAGCAGGAAAGCAATAGGTTAATAAAACCTAGAAAACGCTATAAACGTACTGTACCCCATGCAGTTTGCTGAAGTATTGCAACAGTGGGGAGAGAAAAAAACCCACCTAAAAACACCCCCCCACACGCTAAGGCCTAAACCAGAGGCAGCCTGTGATCTCACAGCAAGACGTGTTAACATCTGCTCAGCCGTGCGGAGGAAGAAAGAAACTCCTTAAGATAGCTCATCACTTGGTTCAGACAAAAGGTTACATTTTTAGATGACAGTCATTTTAATTAGGTTAATTAAACCTATTAAAATAAAAGGGAGGAGATACCATCTTGCTAAATCTTTTATTGTGTTACTTCAGAACACCTACTGGGATCAAGTAGTCCCACATCTCAAAAAGGAACATAAAACAGAGCTCTGTTCTCTTCAGGGAAAGCATTAGCTTTGTCTTTAAAACAAGGAAATACAAATCAAGCAATAATCCCTACCTTATTCAGTGTTCTCAGGTCCTCCATTATTTGCTCATCAGTCAACAAATAATTTAGCTGAGGTATCCAAAATTAAGGTTCCCAACTCGACAAGCAAAGCTAAAAATTAAAGGTCACTGACATTTCACTTGACTAAACGCAAGCCAAAAGGTTTCTGTAAAATTGCGTAAGATTTTAATAAGTGTCACACGAGCTTTTTTTTTTGTCGTCTGACTTAATACAAGCCCATCTCCACAGAGCCTCATATTTAGCAGCGAATAGAGTGCAAAATCATTTTAACTTATTCAGACATAACCATCAATGAAAAACCTTTAGTGCATTGGCATTTACTTCATGGAGACATCAAGCACTGGCGTTTCCAGTGGTTTTCATCTTGCATTTCTGCAGAGTACAATTTGGGAGCTGAAACACAACAGACTTGCTTCAGATTTTGTACAATGAAGCCGAATCCCACCCAAACCTCAGAAAAGAAACAAATCATTTTGCAACTCAGTAAGCAGGAATAGAGAGATAGGGAGAAGAGGGGAAAATCCCACAAAAAAAACCTCCAAAAAGAACCAGAAAATAAAGCCAGAGGCACAAAACACATCCTTGTGTGGATGAGGATGAATAAGAGCCTACCATTCACCTGAATACAAACCCAAAAATCTCAGAACACAGAAATTAATATATTAAAGCCTTATTAAAGCTCCGCCGTCGTTTTGTGGAGTTTCACAATAGCATCTTCCTACTTCCCTTTCCTACTGATCCTCTGTCCCTTCCACACAAAAAAGCCCCAAGTACACAGAAGGAAAACGATACCCAGACAAAGCAGTGGATCCTCTCTTCAGCTTTAATCTACAGGGTTTCTTCAAAACAGCCGTCAAGTCAAAAGTATTCAAAATACTAAGCTCAAGTTAACAATTGCTAGGCTGCATTTTAAGGATTTTGGTTCTGATGGACTTTAATCCTCCCCCAAGCGAGAAAAGGTGGATGGAGTTTCATACCATGGCTGCTGTATCATGCTCAATTAGTAGGTCATGTTCACTATGAAACTCATTTATTTTGGATGAGATAAGGGCACTAATAAATAGATTTTTTTTTTTCCTGAAAGAGCAAACAGAATCTCCAACCAGAAAAAGGTTAATTAAAACTGGAGATGCTCGTGACCATCCCGCATGAACTCAAGAAGTTCAAGGTTTGATATTGCCTTCAGAAAAATATGAGTCACTCAGAAGTCATAAGGTAAGGTTTTTAATCTGATTTAGGCCATACGAGCTTGGAATCTAATAAGGCTCTGCAAAGCAAGTATCATTGCCTTCCTTTCCAGGTGAATTTAATATACAAATAGAAAAAGTGCCTATCATCAGAGAGCCAAAAACGTATTTCCAGAAGCCAAGGAACATTTTAATTATAAGAAACATGCAACAAGGCAGAAGAGAAGGATTATATACACATGTTTTTCTCTCTCGTGATATATAAAACCAGGATGGATTTTCATCTCTTTTTTTGTTCAAAGAACAAACCTAGCACTCCCCTCTTTTGCTATGCATCTCTGGATTAGAGATCTGAAGCCTTTATCAGAAATGGAAAAACTAGTTTGATACGACAAATATGATCTTTCTGGCAAATGTTGTGTCATATCTTGAAATGAGAAAAGCTTTGGCTCATGTAAAAAGCCATTTACTATCTATGGAATCAATTACCTCAGCATTTATATATAATGTTCTTTTAAAGTTTTTCTTTGTGGAAAAAAAAACGCCTGAAGAATTCAAACTATTCTCACTGACAAAAAAAAAAGTTATCTCATGACACTGTAAAGTTAAAGTTAGGATACTGAGGGATCTCCAAAGACTGGTTGCGTTATGTTAGTTTTTCACACATTACACAACAAATTGTGCTTCAGTATTTCCTAGATTCAAATCTGATCCTAGCACCTCATTTCATTTTCCTTCCTATATAAAAAACCCATAGATGCAGGTGGCATGCTGGCTTCTAATACAATAGCCCTCCAATGACTCTGTAAAAGGATATCAGGGGCAGGTTTCCTCCTCTTGTCTGGGATAGGAACTGGATCATTTGGTCGCCGCCTCAGCTTCCTTGTCATAATAGGCTTCACTTCCATCGAATCTGTAGAATAAATGAAGTTGGAGAGCTGATAAGACCAGAGGGAAAGGAGTAAGAAGCAGCAGCTTTCTACACAATGCACAAGGAAAACAATCTTTCCTCTTTCATACAGAAAATTGGATTTATTTTTTTTTTTTGTGATAGCTTCCAGCATCCAAGCTGGAACTGCTGACAGTGAATTCAAGTTCTCTTTCATACTAGGTCACTGTTCAGAAACAGCATTGCGATGCCACGGCTACAACTTTTGTGGGCTGGAAGTGGCACAGGCGGTTTGGGGGCAATTTGACAGCTCCTTCAGGTACAGATAACAAGCACAATGATGCCGCAAGGATTCAGGGCAAATTTCTTTAGTGCTAACGCTATCTGCTTTGGAACAGGCCATTTAAAAGGCAAAGTTCACGGAGTCCTTCGGTAACAAAACGTGGATAGTTAATAGCATGAAAAACACAGAGCTCTCTCTTTCTTGTCTTCAAAGCTGGAAAAATAGCTTTGTCAAAGGAACCCAGATAATTACTGCATTCAAGATTGATACAAGTCCACTGGAGCAATTTTAAACAAATACTATTTAAATTCAGATTATCTCAAAATGTTTCAGATTATGATTAATGAAGTGAACCTAATTAATAACATGCACAGCCGCAGCTGACAGGAAATAAATTGTAGCATATGCACTGGGGAAAAAGAGAGAAAAAAATGTTTAAAATTGAAACACAAGTCTCATCACCAAGCAATTATCCAAAATTAGTTTGTCCAAATGTCTACAGGTAGTCTTAACTGAACTACGTTACTCAAACTCCTACAAATCATTCCTTAATTTATGAAGATATCTCGAACTGATAGGCAAAAGAATACATCATCGCGCCTCTCTTTCCATGTGCTGAGAATTATTTACTCATCTTTAAGTGCACCTGAATCACATCCCAGGTAGCACTTAAGTCTGCAAAGCCTCTTTGGCTCCCTCTAGACACTAAAACGTTGAGCAGCTACACATGTTCAAACCACACCAAATTACTTTTCTCCTTATCTCAAGGGTGAACAAGGATGACCATGCTGCACATCAAGGGAATAAATATTATGATAAAAGCTTTAAAAAAAAAATAAAATTTAAGTGCCACCCAACGGGTGCATGCCAAAGGAAACCTTATCTCTAGGATTCAAAGCTGAATTTGAAAACCACTGAACATTAACAGCCCTGCAGACACTAAAAATGTAACTTACTATGTTGAGCATAAGCAATTCTTCTCATTTGCTAAGACTGATTTACAAGAGCCTCAGAAGAGGGGTTTGAAGCACTTACTCAAGGCAGTAGGCAGCCAAGTCAAGAAGGCTTTTTCTCCTTTTTAAAAATTAGTTTCAAATGAGTTGTCACAGAGCTGTTATCTATAATGCTTAAGATGCGAATAAGGCAGAGAGATCAATTTTCTTCTCTATCTTAGCATCCTGTATCTTAAAATTGTGACAAGTCAGCACAAAGATTTCAGAAGAAAAGAGAGTTTGAGAGTCTTACATTTACTATTAAGCATCTGAAGAACTCTGAGATTCTCAAGAGTCATAAAGACTTTAAAAGGAAGTTTTGAAGAGCTGCTAAAGCACAAACAGATTTAACCTGAAACATAGTCTGGCATAAGGCTTAACAATTAAGAACCAGACCAGACAGTGCTTCAGAACAGGAGGCAACTATTGCAACCTCATGAAACTGCAACGCTCCCACCACTCACAGAGGAGCCTATTCATCAGGTTGATAACTTGCATCCTTGTATATGCTGAACTTCCATAGGTTTTATAAACCATCTAGTCAACATGTTCCAGTATTCTTGTTTCTTAGCCTCCAGCGCATGTTCACAACAAAATCCTCTACTTCTAAAGAAATCACATTGCATTTCTGCTAGTCTGGAAGGAAGGAGATAAGGAAGGGCTGACACACGCAGAATGGATCTCTTCTCCACAGTTACATGCCTTTTCCTGGAGTTATATTTGATGAAACAGGTCATTTCTTCAGGACACATAACAATGGGGAGGCACATTTCCCTGAAGAGGATTAATCTAGACCCCAAATCAGACTACTAAATACTTCTTTTTACCCCTCCTCAGCCTCTGAAAATCCAAATCCTGATGCGAACAGACATCCCACTGCTAGAGAAATTGTATTCCTTCAGACTCCTAAAACACTGGTATGCAAATTTCCAAAGGTAACATCTAGTTGGATCCTGATCCAAGAACGAAAACCTGATTGCAAGATTAGTACCGTATCCCAACTTTGCAGCCAACAGACACAGGCATAAGATAACAATAGGAAAGTTAAGGCTAAGGCACAGTTTGTAAGATCGAACTAGACTTCATAATTAAAAAAAAAAAAATATTGGGGAAACAGCACAACCCAAGGTGTTTTCCAGACCAGGTTAGCCCTAACAAATTACACAAAGCCAGGAACATTCTTGAATATGTCCAAACACGTTTAAATTCTTGCTACTGAATGGCAATTAAATTGTTAGCTTACATACTTCTATAGATACTATGCAAGAAAGATATAAAAGGTCTAACTCTCAGACAGGCCTCAGCAACACAACCAACACTGTCCACAAAGTGAGGGAGCTGCTCTTAAAAACCGAATCAAATCAGACTTCTGGTTCAGTATCACAGCAACACAATTTGTGAAGGAGGCTAATTACCCCTCTACTTGGCTCCACTGTGTCAATTACTGCAAAGAGCATTGCCAAGGCACCAAGGGCACCAACTGGTCTCATCAAAGAAGTCTGTCCATTTAACACCCATTTTCCAGAGTCTGGACACAAGGGTAGCTCACAAATCTATTTTTCTGGCTTTAAGAAGCACATTTCAACCTTTACTGTTTGCCTTTCTTCAACTTTTTGACCGCCTATTACTGGATTAAAAAAAAAAAAAAGGACAGAGTTTACAACCTGGCACTGCTCGTTAGATCAATATTGAGCCATCTCTCAATAGTTTATTGCCAGATCACAGGAACTAAAGCAGCCCCTTTCCCTGCATATAAGAAAGCCTATCCATTCTGCTGCTTCACTGGCACTATTTTGATTCCCCTGTTAGTAACTCAGGTCACTGAATTCTATTACGAACATCTTTCTCCATTAGAAGACCCCCAATTTGTGTTCTACAACTGTTGGCATTTGGAGAGCTTTAAAGCCTTCCCACTATCTGTCTGTACAAACCAGTACTGTTACCTTTATATCTTTTTTCTAAGCAGTAGCAGAGTGGATAAGACAAATGACAGATGCCTATCTTGCTTTTACCTCCTGTTAATTCCATGGTCAGCTTTTCATTCTCAATCATCTTCTTTTTCTCTTCCAATTCTGCAATCAAATTTTCCTTAAGCTCAATTTTCTTATCTTCAAACTCCTTCGCTGCTGCCTTCTTTTCCTTGACATAATTTTTTTCCACCTGATCTGTCTAATGCAAACCAAAAGAACAAAAAGGTTAACTAAGGAACCAATGGCTCGAGTTAATGATATCACAACAGCTTCTTTCAACTGCTGTATTGATTAGCTTTTCAGTTCAGAACTGTAGCCAGTTCTAAAGATTATCGATATTCATAATCAACAGAAAACCATCTAAAAAATATTAAGTAAGCAGTATTATTTGGCAAAAGAACTAATTATTTTTAAAAAACATTTTAACGTTGCATAACATATGAAGCCTCTAGCAGAGAGCTCTTCAGATTTATGAACAGCACTATCATTTACCTTAAACAAGCCAAATGCACAGCCAGCATACAGCAGAACCAGAGTAAATATTTCTCTTAATTCTATTTTAACGACGAAGTCCAGAAGTTACTTGAAGTAATACCAAGTAATACCAATGCTACATCTCAAGTGTAGTAACGCTAGCTAGAGGAAGGAAATTTCTTTAAGCCTTCTGGGAAAACAAGCACAAGTACTAGCTGATGAAACAGGAGGTTTCTACCTCTCCTATCTAGTTAATATATATTTTGATAAATTAAGAGTACTTACTTCCAGCTGGAGGAACAGTTCTGAAAGATAAGAAAGACTTAACTTATTATCTTCAAAGATGCACAAAATTACTTCCCTAACATTTTAAGTCATTGAATATGGCAGCCAGGAGAGGCAGTGAACTAAATAGTCTATGCACTCATCCAGCCTCTACTCTCACTTTGCAGTTTTATGCTGTTTTCAGTGAAAATGAAAAAATGATGAAAAATGATGAAAAACTATGAAAAAATTCCACAAAAATGCATTGTTAATTGAAGTTTTCTATAGATTGTCAAGCAGATTTGCAAAGCTCACACAGCAGTATTCCATACTATTCGGTTCACCTATTGTTCCCAGCAGTACTAAGCATGTAGTCCATCTTTCTTCCAGTTTAATTACAACCAATTAATATCAGATACAAACTTTCCAGACAGAAGCTTGAAACACGTAGCTGAATGTATGGCTGGCAAAAATTCACAGTTTAAGACAACTTCATGGATTTCAGCAATGGCTGGTACAGAAACGATTCTGCAGCTGTTAGAAGATTCATTTTCTTAACCCACACGTGTCTGATTTCAGGCTGTTTATGCCCAAGAAAACAAGCAAGGAAATTGTTGTTTCACTGAAGGTTAAGTTTAACACATGACAACGATTAGTTCAAATCAGACCTATCGATGAGGCAAATGGATTCCTGGGTATGAAATAGTCCTGCTACTGATGTTTTCCAACTCCTAAAAACTTGCAATCAAGCAGGATGGGATCCTTCTTGTGTTTCCCGGAGGACACAATGCCCAAAACAAAGTTTTTACTCAAGGTAGTGGCAAGAACAGCAAACTAACACAACTGATCAGTCCTCAAGTTACCGTATTTCACCAGCATATTAAGCTTTGGCAATATCTAAGTAGTAAAAACTTCTGTAAAGATTACAGGCTTCAACTATATTTTGGAGAATACTGCAGTAGCAACACTGTACTACTGTGCCTTTTTTTAAAAAATAATTTTAAAAACCAACAAAATAAAAAGCAAAGATGATAACGGCCCAATTAAAAAAAAAAATAATTAAAAAAATCAATCAAAACTTTTGCTTGCAAAGAGCTCTACCAACTGAGCATGAAAGCAGTGTCATGGAGGTAATCAAATACAAACAAACCTAAACTATTGCTTTAATATCTCTGAATTACCAAACATCCAAACCCAAAGCCTCAACTCGGGAAGGGTAAGTATAAGAGACCATTCTTCCTGTAGTACTAGGCAATTGGATTTTTAAATCATAAAATTGAAAGTTATCACCATCCGCCCTCTTGTGGAAGAAATATGTTGCTGCAGCACTGGTCTGTGCCAGCCAGAAACACACGTTTGCAGTTAGGTTTAATTTTATCAAAGCAATCCTATATTACTAGAATGCAGCTCTAATGTACATCAAATTCACCTCAGAAGACGGATTCCTGTTAACAAGAAGTAGTTCAATTCACTTAAATTCCTCAAGCAAATCTTTTACCATCCCAAGCATTTTTAGAAAGACATAATTTATACTATTCAAAGGTTGGAATATTTTAGCCACTGCCTCTCTGTCATATTTCCCAGAGTAACGGCCTAGGCATTACAGGATTCATCCAGCTTTTCTAAAAGAAGAACAGCTACACGATGATCTCCAGAGGTCCCTTCCAACCCTATGATTCTATGATACATTTCCCATTTCCACATAATAGCTACTATCAAAGGCCCTGCTTCAGTATCCAAGATAAGAACCTACTGGAAAGAGAACAAACAAGAAAGAGGGAGGGCAAGCAAACGGATCTGATTTCCAAGCCATTTCTCTGCAGTAACACAATAAAGGCTCCCCGGATGGGCCAAGAGCTGGGCACTTTAAAAATTAACTTGGGCCTTCGCTCTTGAAACAGAGCGCCAGAACACAAAGTACCAGCAGCCCATTCAGTGTCGCAGCTATACAGAATAACAGCTTCAGCAGCAAACCCTCTGTACTCATTCTTCCAAGCCATGAACCAGATCTTTGGGAAAGCGCATAGTCTTAACTTTCCATTTCTGCAAACTGAAAGAAACGGCGCACCTGAAGGTTTCAGCCAAGTTGCACAAATGAAGCCAAAGTGGGAGACTGTAGGTTAGGCACGGTGCCAGACAAAAGTGAAACCAGTTTTTCACTTGCTCTGTTCCACACAAATGAAGACTAAAACTGTTTTGTAAAGAGTCAGCAAACAATGTCGATTAAAGAGGGCGGGAATCAAGATAGATCCCATCATGCTTCGTGCACTCTCAAAAAAAACCTACACCATACCCTTGGAAGCAGAAGAACCCTTTGTTCCAGAAGTTCCTTTTCTTTAAAGGGCAGAATTACCATTATTTTTCTTCATGTGTTAGAAAGGACATTAAAGCTATACGCAGTGTCTTAGAAATTCAGCTTACCTGCATTTCGTATCCTTTCTTTGTACTGCTGGTCCAACTTTTTCATTCTTTTCTGATATTCCTGAAGAGTACCTAAGTTGAAATAAATTGTGGATCCCCACTGGAATTTTATTTTTTCCAAGTATTTAATTTTCTCAAGAAGCCAAACACCACTTAAAACACAAATACTAATATCTGAAATCAAAAAACTACAGGTCTAGTTTGCTTATTTTGATAAGCACATTCCCTGTTTTTTTCAGAAAGCCCACTATTCCTTTTAAGAAATGCTTTAGTACACACAGCTTAACTAAAAGTGTTCAGAGGGAAAAAGGATGGAAAGCCGCTGACATTTCTCACTCAGCAGCATGACTGAGAGCCAGCATTCAGTGAAGGATGCTGCTTACATCTTTCAAAACCCTCATCCTTCTATGACCTCTGAAAAGTGCTGAAAATTGTTTTGAAGAAAAAAAAAGCTACCCCCTTCAAAGCTCACCTTCCTGCAGCTGCTGTAATTGCCTCTTCAGAGATGCCAGTTTGTCCTGATACATCCTGCAAAGATAGAGAACTCACAACTTTACTTTGAAAAACAAACATATATTGTTTATTTCACCATCTGTTTCGGTTACAATGTGTTTACACAGGATTAAAAACTTTTCAGAAGAACTTCAGGAAACAAACAACAACTAAAATAATATTATTCAAACGAAAGGTTACCATTCTGTCTAAAAATCCTGCCACCCCATTGGTTTTACAATGCACCCAAACCAATTATTTTGGGAGCAGTTTTGGGTAAAATAGGAATTTATTTTTTTTTTTAATGTTGAAATCTAAAATGATCCTTAAAATGATCTACAGATGCCAGAAAATTTACAAAAGAACCATTCTGCCACTTTGTCAAGTCTTAATATTTGCATATTAGTTCCCTAATTATAAAACAGAAGGCATTTCCTCACATAGATCTTGACATTATAAAAAAAAACCCAAAGTCTACTCTTAGTGCTGTTGCAAACTTAGAATCATAGAATGGTTAGAGTTGGAAGGGACCTTAAAGATCATCATCTTGCATTGCCCTTCTCACATATCTGTGGTTTAACCCAGGCCAAGTCTTCCTGTATAAAAACATGCCTCTGCCAGTACGCAAGAACACAAAATGCTGCAAATACACCTAAACAGCAAGGGAAACTATTTCAAGTCTCCAAAAAGCCTGTCATCTTGGACAGGACTAGCATTGTATTGTTTAAGGGATTTTAATAGGCATCTTGCTTGGCTTAAAGTAGATCCTTTATTTTATTTAAAGGATCTGTCCGCAGCAGGATTCATTTGCAGCAAAACTCAGCTGCTCCCAGAAACTGGTACCTATCTCTTTGTCCAAAACAGTAGCAGCACTTAGTTTCTTGAATACAGAACACAGAAAGTAACTGAGGAGAGAAAAAATACAAGTATATGGACTCTTTAGCTATTACATTGGGCTACGCACTTAAAAACTCCAATCTTGGCCCAAAACATTGCAAAGTTTTATGCAAAAAAAAAAAACAAAAACACCAAAAAACAAACCAATAACCCAAACCCCAAATAAACAAAGCACTACCTTACTTTTGATTAGAATGAGTTACTTACTGTTCTTTCATTTCTACAAAGTCCTCTTCCTCATGTTTTGCCAGGTCAGTTTCACTGGCATCCTCGGTGTCTAAGTGAGGTAAAGAATGACTTGTTAAAACTAAACAAGTATTTAAAAACCCCAAAGTAGTAAACTATTTAAAAAAAAAAAAAAATCCCCAAACCTCAGGCAATTTAGCCTCAAATACACAACCTGATAGGCCTCTGGAGAGATGAATTCAGAAGTTAAATGAACCATCTCATCTCTTTCCTGCAACTGCAAGTAAATCTATGTAAATCCTCTGGTAGTTTTGCAGTGCAGCTTACATCAAGTCTAAACAACTTCAATTTCAGCTACTCTGGTAATTTCTTCCCAGTTTAAGACAACAGGTTTTACATTAACACTCACACATACAAAGGTGAAACAGAAACAATCTAAAAAGCCATTTCACGGACTTTTTCCTACAGTTTCGCGCATGGCATAATATATAATATGGAAGACAGCGACTGAAACAACTGTAACTTGTTCTGTATCTTGACCTGAAACGCTCCAAAACAAAAATACTATGACTAGATGCCTTTAGGGTCAACCACAAAGGTTTTGCTAAAGATAACAAAGTTATTTGCTGTGATGTGAACTTGACTTCTCCCTCCATGTAACAAAGACCAGCACTGCCATAACGATAGTCCCAATTTTATGAATAGATAACATAAACTATAAACAAATTAAACCCGTATGGGATTGCTAGTTTTCTCCTATGCCTTTTCAGGCTTCTAAGATATGGGTAGCTAAGAATTAATTATGTTTCCTCCTCAAGGAAAGGTCAGTGCCTGCAGGCTGGAGCTACGGTAGGCAGGGTACAGCTGTAAAACCGAAACGACAGCTGTATTCCCTACACATGGACAGGGGGCACCAGACTCTTAAATCAAACCTTTCTCAGATTTTCCTTTAACTATGAACAAATGCTTTAAGCTCACATGTATTGAGATAAAATTCAACAGACCAAAGATAAAACAAGAGATGTCTAGGTCACAATAAAGGACTTCCATACTCATGTGCAGCCACAAAGAGCCCCCCACTGACCATCCTTTGGGAGGATCTACAGGTCTGGCTCCAGCACCTCATTCATGAACGTACCAGACGTGATGGAGCACTCTGGCTGCCAGAGCAACAGACACTGTAGAAGGGTCATTCTTCATCTCCCTTATTTGTTATTTTATGGATTCTACACCCCAGAATACTCTGGGTTCTACTTCCATTTACTCTTTTCCACTGCTTCCCTGGTCCTTCTACAAAACCCCTCTTTCCTCAGACATCCTCTTGCACACCCTAACTTCTGTCCACGCTTTCTTCTACTTTAACTGCCTCCTTCCCCTCTGCCACTTCACACCACAGAAATATAACCAAACCACATACACAGAAATACAACCAATCTTGATACACCAGATTTCCCCCCCCTAGTTTTAACCTTCTGCCCCATACACCCAATCCCACCCCCTCGGCGCTCTCCCCTCTCTCACTGCCCCTCCTTCCCCTGGGAAACCACTTCAACCCCACCTCTCCAACAGCTCCGCTTTTCTACTCTTCCACAGCGAACCCCAGCATTTTAACAGGCACTTTTCTTCGTGTTTTCTTGCTGCTCCAGACCACTTCACCAATCTCCACCCAGGCCTTCCATCCCCAGACACTCTCCTCCACCTCCCCAGCGCTCCAGTCCGGAGCGTTCCCCTTCTTCAACCCGTCCCCCCCGTGAGAGCTCCCCCTCAACCC
>VYZM01007723.1:185909-197796 GCA_013398915.1 Dromas ardeola
GAGGGGAGAGAGGGGTTTGGGGGGCGATAGGGAATGGGGGGACAGGGGCTGGGGGGGAGGTGTGGCAGCTTCCCAGCCTCTAATGCTGGTTTTTGTAGGACTTCCGACACGCAGCTGCCTTTCGTGGTGAGCTGTCCCGAGTTTGCTGGCGCAGGAGCTCTGTGGGAAGTTAGAGGTACGGGGCAGCAGCTCCGGCGAGTGTCAGTAACCTGTGCGGGGGGGGGACATGTCTCGCTGGGAGAGCGGACGTGAAGAGAGGAGGGAAAGAGGCTGTGTATCCTTCACCCGCAAGCCAGGGACACTTCCAGCTCGGCTAGACGGTGTTTGTCCATAAAGATTACCCCTCAGATCTGTCTGTGAGCAAGTAATTTGAACGGCTTTAATACTGGCCTAGTGAAATTCAAGTGAGAAGGGGAGCTTGGTTGCTGTCAGCTTTCTTTAAACCGAGTTGGAAGTAATTACGTAGGTCTGGTCTTTGCAGATGTATCTGTTCTCTTAATGACATCAAGAAATGATTTACTGTAGGTGCTGAATGTCATCTAGCAGTACTCATATTTGCGTGGGAAGGAGAAAGAAGGAGGACACTAGGCAAGTACTAAGCCCTTAGAATTTTGTTAATATCTATATCTCCTCGTGTTTTTTTGTCTCTTTCCTCAGGGACGTTAGCGGAATTAATTCCCTAATGCTATAGCCATGATACTTCTAAAATTCAGTAGCCCTGGTAGCATCCAGGTTTTCCCTGGTCATTTACTCAGCCTGGGCAAAATCGAGCAGCTCGGTGCCGGATTTGCTGTCCACAACCAGGGTGTTCTCCTCTAGTTTGTGCTTCCGCAGTTGAACACTGGTCTCATAGGTGTGCGGAGTACTCGGGCTCAGCACACAGTCTAGTGGCAGCTGCCATGTTTGTTTAAAAACAGCAAAACAGGTGGTGCTGGTATGGCCTCCCTGCTGTGCAGAAGCCGCCTTGCAGGAGGACTCACCCAGGCTGTGGGAGGGCTGTGCTCGCTTCCACTTTCTGCCCAAGAGGATTTCAAATCGCATTGCCCACCTTAAGGAATAGTGATCTAAATAAGAGGGTGAAAGTGGTTCAGGGTTATGGATCGATGGGGGATGCTCCTCACCTCTCCTGTGGACGCCGTTCCACGGTACCCAATGCGATTAAAACTTAACTGGGTAAGAGCACAACAAGGCTATGACACCATTGACCGCAGTTTATGGTGCTCGTGTTTGGGTCAGGATAAGTGGGCTCCAATCTGTTCTCCAAGGTCTGCTTACATATTTTCAACAAATGTTTAGAATGCTACAATGCTTACAGTGATGTAGCTTATTTTGCTAGTGGTCATTAGTTTAATGTATCTTGTGCTAGATTTATTAGAGTACGTGTGTTGGTATTTCTACATTGATAATGGATTGTTCGTGGAGAGAAATAATACACCGTGCTTGTTCCTCTCTGTGCCTGAAACTGTATTACTTCTGGTAGCTAGCTAGTTCTGAGTTCTTGGGGAGTAATGTAATGATATAGAGAGTGCTTTAAATGTAAACACCTGTTCACAAACTCTCTTGTAACATTGAAATTCATACAAATGTCTGACAACTTGTTTCTTTTATGCGTGCACAGTGAGGCTGCAAGCTGTTCCTATCTGCATTAATGTATATTTTCTTCAGGTTTTGTCAAATCAAGATTTCTTATTTACCCTATAACTCATCCTGTAACTTCCTCTGGCATCTGATTTGAGGAAAACTTGAACTAGGTTGTTTCCATCTTCCCTTCCCAACCTGCAAGTTTTCAGATTGCAGACTTCTGTATGTGTAGTACTTACAGTGATTTTATGTACTTCCCTTTTGCTTTGTTACGTTCATTGTTGGTTAAAAAGAATCCTTGCAAGTCATAACTTTTCAAGATGAGATATTTCTACGTATGTGTATTCTAAATATGGATCTGGTGTCAACAGGCTTTTGCTGTTAAATTTATTTTTCATAATGTGTTGCAGGATGGGGTGGTCTGTTAACGGAACTGGGGTCTGTCCCTTCTGACTAATAGCTGACTCCTGACTTGTAGCTGTTGTGCCTGTAAGAAAAAACCCTGTCTGTCTGTAGGTGGCCTGGAGTTTGCTGGGCTGAGATGGGCTGTTCAGGAAAGCCTGTGGCTGGGGAGCAGAGGGGTAGCAGTGTCAGGGAAGTTGCTGCGCAAAGGGTGGGGTTGGACCAGGAACACAGACCAGTTGTTTTCTCCATTTACGGGTTTTTGTTTCAGGTTGTTCTGCAGCCTCGTCAAATGCTGCAACATTCAGGTTATGAGAAATGGGAGGGGAGGAGGTCTTCATGAAACACTTTCAATTTTATTTTATTTATTTGCTGGTTTTACTGGAAAAAAAAATCTTTGTGTCTCAAGTTAATGTTATAAAGTAGAACAAATCCTTTGTTTTAAGGTAGAGTTCAGATTATTTTAACAGAACCTTTCTATGGTTCAGTCACAGCATTTACAGCAAACTGTGAATAAAAGTGCAGCCTTGGTATCAAAGATATTCAAGAAGCAGATTTTTATTAACTTATATTTCAGCACATGCTCAGCTTTTCTAATAGATGTGTTTTTACCCAACAGGGAAAAAAAAAAATCAAAGTAGTAAACCCAAAAGTGTGTTTTATTTTATAGTCATTATTTTCAAACTACTTCCTTATTTGAAGGCCATTGATTAAACCAGAAGGATTTGATTGCCTTTGGCTTAGCGCTGTGTAATAAACATTATGCAATTGCATTGCGCCTGCTCGTTCATTAGTTCTTTCAAGGGTAGCTCAGTGAGTTTTCCTGCCACTGTGGTGTTATCGCTCCCTGAAACCACTGTGGTAGGTTTGTTTTAATGTATTGAGTAAAACATATTTTAGAAAGATTTCATCTGATAAATTTGGGGTTCCTTAGGTATTTTGGGTAAAAAGAAGGAAAACCCTCTTCCTATTTTTACATAGGTAGCACACGTTCTGACTTTTCATTTTGATCTGCTGGCTGTATTACAGCAGACGAAGCACAATTGTACAGTGTGCGCCACTTAAAATCATCATTGGTATTGCGTGCCAGGAACTGTAATCTATGTTGAACCTCAGTTCCTAATTAATGAGGAAGAAAGCTGAAATAGAAATTAAACTAAATTAATGGGGTGTGGTCATCCATCTCCTGAGCTACTGAAGGATGTTGGAAATCTGAGTGCCCTCCTAGTTATTTATGATATAGTGGCAGCTTCTGTTCGATCTTTATGAAGTCCGACTTCACTTTAAAGAGCAGTGCTTCTAATGTGATGTGTTGCCTTTATTCTGTTGAACTATATCATGAGTATTTAATTTTTACTTCCCGTTGAAAATACGAAAATGTAGACTTGTGAAGATCAGTAGGTTTTGCTGTCAGATTGAAGAAATCTGTAATACTACTATTATTTTGTTTTCTGAAAATAAATTGTTTAGCTGAAATCAAAGAAACTTTTGAAATTAGGTTGTCTAGGTGGTTTGGGGAACCTTGTTCTTATTGAGGATGGCGAAGAATGCATTTGATTTGAGCGGTTTGGAAGTTTTCTTGTTTATATACTTATCCTTGTGTTTGTGTTGTCTTACTGGACTTTCCCTTTGTGCAAAAAATTGTTAGTTTAATTTGTAAGGGCAGGGAAATTTCAAATTTAATATAGGGAGCTTACAAAACAAGTTTGTCTGAGTTGGTAATGAAGTAAGTACTTATGCCCTTGAACAGGTAATAGCTTGATGTTGATGTAATTACTATTTTTTCCCCACCCTGAATATTAGGTCAAAATGGACTCTGGTTTATTTCGAATTTAATGAAACCAATAGTTAGTTATGTGGGAACGCGCAGTTGCATGCCTTCCTCCTTAGCTACAAAAGACTTTCAAATAAGGACATTCTCACAGTTTGTTCGGCATATTAATTTCAGTCTGTCTTTCTGAATATTGGTATAATTAGGCAGGGTTGGATCGTGGGGGTTAACTGGGCAAAGCTGGAGAACATAGGTCATTCGGGTGAACGAACCTTCATCAGGTTGCCTTTAGAGTTTTGGACTAGTGAATTCCCCCCCCATTTACACCCCTTTCTGCTGTCGCTCTGTTAAATATTGGGTTATCTGAGAGATGAAGTAATTCCTCAGAAGGAGGGCAGATGCTGACCTTGGTGCGCTGTGTGTTCAACCTTCATGACTTTGCTTTGGTACAGGCAGCTTTTATGCTGCGGGTTGCACTGTCTCTGAAGAGAGAGGAAGCTCTTCGTACTTAAATCCAAGAAAATGGGGTTAACATAAATAAAGTGACAAAGTCCTGGATAAATTCCTGTGTAGGAAGCTATACGCTGCCTGCTGAATTTCCCTATAGCCTAAAATGCATACATGGTTTTGTTTTTATTTTTGTTTTGTTTTTTTACTCTCCAGAATTACTGTGATGCAGAACGTGGCAGATGCCATGTTCCAAAGTAACTGCTTTTCAGCACTGAGAGGAATGAATCCTGTATGTAGTATGCATATTTTCACATACATCAAGCAGTTCAGGATGAAAGGTGTTATGACTACCAGATACTATCACCATTTCGTGAGCAAGATGTCTTTATTAGATTGGAATTGATGGATGTATGCCAAATTTTGTGCATAGTGAGTCTGCTTCTGGAGAGACGCAAATCGTGTGCTCACTTCCTACGTTAAAACACTTTTTTTTCCTTAATTTTAAATAAGTGATCTGTGATTCTGTTGCACAGAATCTGGCATAAAATTGAGCAGATTTATTTAGGGTTGCCCTTGAATGTTCTGAGTGTTTAAGCCAGATTTACCAGAATATAGTCACTGATGATTCATGTTGAGATGATGTTTTTCTTCCTTGTAATGGAACATATGGGAGTACGTAGCATATGGTACAGCTGAAAATTGTTAAACGCAGAGCACTGATTTATTACACAGCAAAAAGAGTTTGGATTTTTAGTCTAACGCTGAGCAGAAAGCTTTGTAAACAGCTCTGGCTGCTATGCACTACTGTGGTGTAGTGGTAAATTTTCAAATAATTCCTTTAAATTCTCCAACGTTCTTCCAAAAGTTGTGTATCTGCCCGTTGTACTGGAATGAAAGTGTGAACTCACTGGATGTTTCACTAAAGGAGATGGGATTTTTTTTTTTTTAAAAAAGACTGTCTGAAACAGCTTTGAAGGTGTTGCCTCAGCAGCTCTGCCTTGACAGTTCACTCAGCCTTTTAACCACCCAGAGGGATGTTTTTCTTAGGGCTCAGTCTCGCTGAATGGGATGACAGCTTAAAAACTGAAATCCTTTCTGTCTTATATGGGAAGTAGAGGTATTAAGAATGTGTAAATATATGGTTTTCTTCCAGTCTTTGTAGCCAAAACCTCTTCCTTCTATTTTGTTTTTGTTGTTTTGGGTTTTTTTGGTCTCTACATGACTTTTGGAGGGAGTTTTTTTTGGTGTGGTGTGTGGAGGGCTAAAATGTACACCATGATCCTTCCAATGCACAAGGAAAAGTGTACTAAAGTGCAGAGAACGTGAATTCCAGTTGCCTGTTTCCTTGTGCTCCTCTGTGTTTCTTAACTATTCATCTTTTAGATGATTATAATCTCTTCAGAGCAGGCATCACTTCTGCTGTGGCTTTGTAGGTCTTGCTGCAGTGCCACCAAAGCTCACAGCTGCTGTAGTAATATAGATAATAAATAGTTGGTCATAAGGGTAGATTGATTAAGCTTTTTCAAAAATGATTTAAGCAATAAGCAGGAACCTTCATTTCAAAGTTAGAAGGGTGTTTGTGTTTGTCTTTTTTTCTAATGAAAAACTTGACTCTAATTTATTTGTAAACATTAAAGTAGTGGTTAAAACAGACGTTGTGCCAAATTTGCTACTGCTTTTGTTAGGCCAAAGATACATAATATCTTTAAGAAATAATATATATGCTTTCCCAAATTTGTAAAATTTTTGCATAAAAATCAGATGAGTCTTACTTCTTATGCGGTTTATGACCATCTGCCTTTCAGGTTAGGGTTTCTTCTGTGTTTGTTTCTACTTATTTCGACTGGTTCAGGTAAAGTTTAAGTATGCTGTGTCCTTAACAAGAAAAAAAAAAGATTTGACATCATTAGAAACTGATGCTATTTAATAAAAGGAAGTAGAATCTGTCGTTGAGGGAATTAACTAATGACCTCTTGTTACCAACATCGCCTTCAGGATCTTAGATCCTCCCTTCGCTTGCCTCATTCTTAGTCATAGATTGGAAAAGGAAAACAGGCTTTTTTGCCCCCCCCCTCCCAGCTCTTAAGCAGTATCTCAACTTCAGATGAACTGATCGCTGACCTAAACCATGTGAATAAACTGGTCAAGAATAAACTGGTCCCTTTCCACTTGCAGAATGTAGTAGTGTTATTAAAACTTAAATGTCAATTAACTCTAGTTCCCAGTTTTAACCTGTACACAGAATATTTTTTTAAAAAGTATTGGCCTCAAAAGAATTTTAATTTATAACATTTTTAATCTTAACACTGCTTGTGGTTTACAGTTTTAACTTTAAGCTTCTTTCAAAGGAGGGGGGAAAAACATTTCTTATCTGGAAAGTATGCGAGTGGCAGAGCAGATAAGATAATTGAGACCTAAATGTGAGCTGGGATGGAAACAGTTTCTGTTAAGAGTCAGGTCTCATCCGCTCTGCCACAGTCAGGCGGTGCTTTAATGCATACTAATGCAATGAGTTTTGTCATCCTGGGGAGAACGCAGTGGATTTTGACTCTCTTGTTGCTTTTGCATTGAGACATGAACCTTTAGCTGAAGTTAGAGGCTTGTATTTTCATAGTCGGGAGTCTTACATTCATTTGGGAAGCAGCCAGCCAAAACCAGGAGGATTTTATGGCTCTCCTGCCTGTAACCACATTTTGCTCCTAAAGTGAGGAATAGAAATAAAAAAAAACTTTCCAACTTGTTGTTCCACTCGGGCAGTTGTTTCTCAAAATTGCTTGTGTACGTTTCTGCGTGGTGTCTTTTCTCTGTGGAGGATCCCCACGGAAGATAACAAGCTTTCCATTTTCAGCTCTTCCCATGGAGGAAAAAGCTCCTGTTATGGCTGTAAAGGTTGTGTTCAGCACTTAATGGCCCAGGTGGGCAAGAGGTAATAATGAAGATATCTAAAACTAGAATAAATGAGTAACTTTTTTACTACACAAAGTGTTATTTTTACTTTGTTTACTTTAACTCTGCTTTTGCAATTTTCAACTTTGTATCTTAGGGTTGCTTTACCAGAAAGTACATAATTTCAAATGAAATTACACTCTTGCGAAAGCAGACATTAGAGGATTTTTGGTACAAAATCAATATTGGGCTTAGTATTTTGCTGCTGGAAATGTAGTCTAGGAATCAGACCTGCTGCAGGTGTTGGAAGCTGTAATCCACAAAAGGACCTTGTTCTTTGTAGCACCATAAATCAAAATATACTTAACTTAAGCATTTGAGAGCTGCAGAAATTGCAAGTATATGTGTGATATACAGTAGGTGCTGTTCAAATCCTAAAGGCTGACTGAATATGAACTTGTCCAAGTGCTCCAAATTTCAGGTGTGTTGGGCACCTTTTCTACACTTCAGGTTTCCAGCTGTATGTTACAGTGAGATTTCTGCCAGTCTGATGGTGATAATTTAGTGCCTTAGAATAAAGTAACAGAAAGTTGCTGACTAATGCTTGTTTAATTTCTTTTTCCAGGCTACCTGAGTATTTTAGAACAACATTGTTTATATTTTTTAGCAGTCGTACTGTTTCTTGATATGCTGAGCCCAAACCAGCCAGAGGTGGTTAAATGAGGCTGCGGTCTGATCTGTTACAGAGCTTATGTGGGATCCAGGCTCTGGGGACATCCAGAGAGGCAGAGGGACAAGAGCCCCGCTCTGCTGAAATACAGGCTGGTGGCTGGAGCTCCAGGCTACCCGTGCGGCTCTGCTGGTGTTTAAGGTCAACTCCTTGCAAATATTTTAGGAAGGCTTATATTCAAATGCTATTTATAAGACCAGACTAATTTCTTTCTTCATAATGATGGCCTTTTGGCTGATGGCAGGGCTGGAATCTGGAAGATCTGGATTCTGTATGCCACTAGTCAGATGCGTATCCATAGGGAAGTCGTTTGCTAGCTTTCTGCCTCAGTTTTTTTATCTGTATTTAAATGGAGGGGGGGGGGAAAGTTGACTAATGCCAGCCTCACAAGGTTATGAGAGCGCAGTTAGTAGCCTCGTGCTGTGAGATCTTTGGAAAACACTGTAGGAATGTTCAAGGGGCTTATTATGGGTAAGGCCCTCGCAATGAGAGAACTGGTTAAGCCTGGGTTATTGTTAGCCCATTCATTAAGGAGTCTTAATAGCTGAAGCTATGATAGTAGCTGTTCCTGGCTTCACCTTCAATTACACCGGGTAGATACAGACTGCTGCAGTACTGGAGCGCTGCACTGGTCTGGGGAAGAATTAAAGCATATGCATTAATGTTTGAGTCCGCCTTGAGCGCTTCAGTTCTATTTCACGGCTGGTTTTGTATGCAGGTCATGCCGTAGCCTAAGTGAATTTTGGCAGTTTAACGTCACCATGATTACTTATTCTGCCACTAAGGAGCCCTTAGCACCTTCTTGCAGAAAGAAATACCATATATTCAGCTGAATTTTTCCTCTGTATCTGCCTAACTTTAATCTGCCGTGTTTTCACTTTGTAAATTGAACAAAACATTAAAAAAAAATTTTAGGCCACAGAAATTTTAACACTTAGTATTAAGAGGTGTAAACCAGATATTAAAAACCTCTTAAGATTTGGCGATTTTTCAAGCACAGGTTGTCTTCTGACAACTTGTGGAACTTTTGCATCAATGCTCATATGTTGTAGTTTTTTAAAAATTCATTTGATAGCATGTTTATAAAATAGCTGTCAGAATTTTATCCTTTCTGGACAGCGTTACAATAAGCAACCATACAAGAAAAGGAGAAAACCTGCTTCAGGAAAGACTAGATACCAGGGTTTTTTCCAAAACCAAATAGTCTTGTTCAGTCATTAGCAATGGTATCTTATTAAATTTTAATAACTGTCTTAAAATTCAGCAGTGTCACACTTGTATACTTGAAGATACAGCCTTCACAGCTGAGGTCTAAATCCAGATGTTTTTATTTGTCTTTGGAGTTTCATCTCTTTGATTATATATGTAAGATGTTTTCTGTGTCTTGACAAATATGAAATGTATTGACTGTAAGAAAAATACAAACTCGGATTCCTATTGAAACACAGGGCTTGAGCAGGTAGGGACCAGGGGGTTGGGAGCATGGAATTGTGAATTTTGAGTCATGAGTCTGTAAATGAACGTGATTTTTAAGCTGATGTTACTGTTGAATTAAAACCAGCTCTTACTCTAGCCTCTCCTTTCTCCTACTGAGTTGTGTTGGCACAAACCTTTGTGCTACCAGAGTGTGATACAGATGAGGAAACCGATCCAGCTGCAAAATAACCATGTGTGGCAAAGCCAGTGGTCCGGGGGTAGGAACAGACAGATGTGGAGTGAGCATGGGGCTGGAAGGCACAAACTTCCCCCTAGGGAAGTAGGAGCAGTACTGCTAAATTATACTGTGAGTTATCTTTCCTAAAAACAAAAATAAAAATACACCGAACAAAAAAAGACCCCATACCACTGTTGAGTTTAGGTTAATGAGTAAATTAGCGAGTTTCACTTTCTCTTTCTTGTACAAACTGCAGGGGAAGACTTGAATCGAAATTAACACGCCCTCCTTTCACTGTATTTTACCTTGTTTTCTGAAGCCCATTTTTAGGAAACCCATATTTGGTGATTTATATTACTTGCACCTGCCTTTTTTTTTTTTAAAAAAAAAAAAGGGGGTTGTGTTGAGATATGTAATATGAACAAGGAAAGGCTTTTTTGAAAGGCTAACATATTTTGCTGCACGTTAGTTGTTCAGTGTTTTATAGCCTACATAGAAAAATATCCCTGCCTTAAGAAGCTGGGGGGAAAACCCCAAGCAGTATATTTGACTCATAGACACCGCGAATATTGTCTAGAAGATGATGACATGTAAGCAAACAGGTATTGCCAAACAGAGTTTTATTTCATACTACAGGTACACAATGGCTTTTTACAATGTCAGGTCATGGCACAATATGGTGGGAATCATGTGAAGGTGAAAAGTTATTTCTTAAATATTAAGTCCTACTTGTTCTTGTGTGAGAATTGCTTGCAGTATATAACCAAGAACCTGAAATTAAAAAAGAAAGTACCAATGCATATTAATTTTCTTCAAGTATACTGTTTCATTAATACAAATCAGGAAAGTTTCTGTTTATTTGCTTTTTTTCTTTAGGAAGATCTTTAGTTTAGGCAAGCAGTACAGCACAACAGAAATCTTTGAGTGCTGTGAAGCCCGCCTGGCTTCCAAAGCCATCCGGGGAATTTGTGGTGAATGTCTAAAGAATGAAACATCTCAGTTAAAGAACGTTTGTTTCTGGTGGCAGGGCCTCCCCATCCAACGAGCATGTGCAGCTGCTGCCAGCGAGGTTGTGGGTAGGAGTCTCAAGGGTGTATAGAGAGGAAGTCAAAGAACTTTCATATTTATGATCTCTGCCTTCCCGGTTGCCTTAAACAAAAAGGACGGCTTAATTTGTGTCATCATTCATAGATTAAGAACTCTTGCGAAGTGTCTGGATGAAGCTCCCTCTGTATCCTGTGCTATTGTGTTCCTGCGGCTCAAAAGCTGTGTAGGAGATGGTAAGATTGCGGACGTGAAGAGTTACTGCTCTCATCTTGGGTGCTTGGCAGAAGGAACTTCCTAGTGCTGACTGCTAATGTGGCAGAACTGCAAGTGTTTGCTACTACTGTTAGTAGAAGGGGGGTGTGGGGTGGAATCTGCTTCCCCCCAACTGGGGATTGACTTAAGAAAACGGTTGCAAAGCTCAGACTGCCTTAATGAAATGGGTTGCTGTCCTTCCTGTCACCAGGGGTCTGTCCTGTGTGGGGCAAGCAACTAGGAGGAGTTGGGGTGGTTGGTTTGTTCTGGTTTTTAAAACACCAGAGTATCTAAAACCAAGCTTTTGCACTTTGGTGACTGACTGGTGGCCAGGGAGCTGCGTTTATATGCACTAGGGGAGATTTTGATGACTGTTTGGGGATGTGGCACACCCTGCCCAGGCTGTGCCCAGCAGGTCGGGTTCCCTCTGGAGGTGGGATAATATGAGCCTGAAGCCATCTCCTGGGCTAAGTGGGTTTTTAATTGGTCTTTTTAGTGTCAGGGTGCCACTAGAGCACAAAATTTCATTAATAACTGTCGTGTGACTTATTCGGCCTTCCTGGGGGAAAAACTGTATGCGGTGTAGAGGGGATTTTCTGTTCATGAATTTGTGCATGCTGCCTCTGTGAGACAGGGCCGGTCAGAGAAGAACACATTCCCTTTTTTCTGGAAGCTTGCAAAGATTTTGGAGGGTCTTTGCTGCTTTTGTATATTACTCTGATGTCTAGGACCACCTTTTGAGAGCGACATCTGCACAGTTGAGTTTTACGTTATCATAGGTTTCCTTTGTTTTTTCTCCCCTGCCTGCTATTGCTGTCCTCCCTCCTTATGTTTTATGTGTTTAAAAAAAAAAAGAAACCAAACAAAATGAACCCTCCAACTTTAAAATGTTGCCTGTTTGGGAGGGTTGATTCCTGTATGGACGTAGCAGCAAGATAAATGAACATGCTGATGTTCTACAGTGAGATTTAAAAAATAAATTAATGAGACATCTGGGTGGAGGGAGCAAACCTCAGAAATGAAAATTGCTTTTCTATTTTATGACCACTCAAAATGTTTTGGAATTAAAAGCAAAATTGAAGCTGAGTAAATTGATTTTTTCTTTTTTTTTTTT
>VYZM01007723.1:197810-259932 GCA_013398915.1 Dromas ardeola
TTTTTTTTGAACCACATGTACTAAGAGCTTATTTTATGTAATTACTGGGGCGTGACTTTAAATTCTGGGCAGGACTTTGTGGCTTGCTAGCATCAAGTTCAGCTTCTGATGTTGCAATGAAGAAGGAAGTGAGTGTGTGTGTGCTTGGGGAGGGGGAGAAGAAAGCACTTCTGCCTACCCGCATAAGGTGGGAATTGCAGCTGGCTGGTTATTTTTAGCTTCTGACTATCTCATTGTGAATGTGAAGCTTTTTCTCCTTTTTTTTTTTCTTTTTATCAGAATGCTTGGTAAATGAAGCTGTCAGTTATTGTTTTGAAGATTTTATTTTTTTCATAGCAAAATGCACTGAACATAGAAGACTCCTTCACCCTAATTTTATTCATTAAACCTTTAAGTCTTTTTTAAACCTCCAAAGCTGCAGGACGGAGCGTGATGCATTTCACGAGTATGTTTATCTGCTGTTGATTTTTGCAATTGTGCATCCATAGAAAAGAACATAAGCGTGGTAGGGGTTGCAAGGAAAGGTGAGACCTTATAGATCAGCCTCTAGCTGGAGAAACACAAAAGCTTAATTAAAGGAAAAAAGTAAAAATAGTGGATCTCATTTTGCTCCTTCCTTGCAAAAACATGCAACAATGTGGTCATAAGGACTTTTTCATGGGTAGGAGGGAGAGGCGAAAGATACCATCAGTTTCCAGCAGTGTGTTTTCCAGTCACTTGTTGTAGTAGTGATTAATTTTTTTCAGTTGTTGGTCCTGGCCTGGAGAGAGACATATAGAATGTTTCCATTTTAAGCTCTCCAGCATAATGGATGAGTAAACTTACCTTTCCTGTGTTGATTTTTGCCACAGTGGGTGAGCTTTCCTTCCTGGGATCAGTCCGTTTTGTTGCACTGGTCTAAAATTCCCACTGTGTGAAGGCTCTTGGTGTGCTATCAGAACACCAATGGAAGAAAATGTTCTAACCCTTTTACTTCAGGGTTGCTGGTCTTAAAATGCACTGTTAAAAATAACAACTTTTCTAAATGCATATAGCAATGTTTCCCTGGCCCCCTGCCTCTTCTCCGCAAATGAGATGCCATTAAAGGCTACCAAAACTCAGCAATGCCCAAGTCAAGTGCATAACCATGTGCATTTGATGCAGCATTAGTAGTGTTTATCCCAGGCTTTCTTAAAGAAAACTAAGGAAGTTTTTCATGGATGGAAGTCCTCAGCCTGCCATGGTAAGGAAAGCGCAAGCAGCAGTAGTGCACGGATGCTTTTTCTGCGCCAGGGAGTATCCTTCAGCCTCTGGCAACGAGAGAGCCTGGGGATCCTGAGTCGTCTCCTGGTCTTTGGTTAGGCTGCTGGCTGCCCCGTGTGAGGAATAGCTGTGGAACCATCAGCTCGTTTCAGAAAAGCTAATAAACAGCATTTGGAGCTTAAGTACTGTCCGTATCTGCTGACCTGTCACAACAGCTCTTAAAATCGGGGATGATCAGAAGAGATGAAGAGCTTTCTGTGTGCAGGGGAAGGTACCCTGCCATGATTTCGGGAGTGAAACAGCAGAGGTAGATATGGCTCATGGTAACCTTTAATAAACAGCGTGGTGCTGACATGACAGTGAAATGCTATCATATTGGGATACTAGGCCATATAGTTTCTGTCCTCATTTATTCTCAAACAATGTACTTTGAAATGATTTTTATGCTGCCTTAAACTCTCTCATGCTGCCTTGGTTGGGCTGTGAAAGTCTGAAGACTTCTAATCTAGAGCAAGGTTTCCTCCGTCAGCAGAGCAGGTGTATCCTAGGCATCGTTTTTTTTCCTCTGTTACTGAATCATCTCATTTCATCTTGGTCTTGGAGGATCTGCTGCTCTCGCTGTCTTTTTCTTTCCCCAAAGACCCCGGTTCATTCACCGATGTTAGGTTCTGCCTACCTTTGCAAATATCTTTATGGTGGCTCTTTGACATTTTCTGCTTGAGAAGCTGCATTGAAATCTACAGTGTCTGATATTTAATAAGACAGACCTGGTGGTGAATACTTTCAATTACTGGTTGCATAAACCAACTCTGGAAGGAAGTACAGGGCTAAGAGGCATTTCCAGGCCAACAGAGGCAGAAGTATATGTAACAGTAGCTAAATTCCTTGTAGCTTTTCCAGAATCTTTTTATAGTAATCTGGGCATATTCCACTGTTTGCAGAAGCAGCTTTAAAATTTTATTCTCCCTCCTAAATTTCATGCCAAATGATGCATTTACTGAATTGAATCAATAAATTTCTGGTGGTTCAAATGGAAAAGTTGAACCTGTATGGAAGGCTGCCAAATTTATCTGCTGAAGTGCAGCAGGAAGTCAAAAGGCTTGCTGCCTGTGTTGGGACTGACTTAAACCCAGATCCCAACCCCCCAGAACTTCCAAGGACAAATGCATACCAGATAACTAACAAAATTTTGCTGTGGAATATGTTTCAATAGCTTCTAAGCACTAGAACATTTGCTGTCCTGTAATTAATTTTAATTATGGTGTATTTTGATTGGCTGTCAAAAATGTGCTTCAGATAAATTTGGTGCACTTCTCTTTTTGTGCTGGTCATCTTGTTGCTCGTCCTTAAAGTGCTTGTGCTCTGTCCGTCCCTGGTTTGGAAGATAGTACAGTCTTTTGAAGGACACTTTGGCTTCTGTGTAGCCTTTAAAATCTACCAGGTTTGTTCAGCATTTGTCTTGGGTTACCCTTTGAGATTTACAGGGCATTCTGTGTTTGTTTTGACTGTTAATTTATCTCACTTTCTCAGTAAGTCCAGGCTCTTTTGGCCGTGGGTGATAGGATGGGAGGACCAGGATGCTCTCGGAGCTTATGTTCTTTAGGGTGCACTCTTGGATTCTTTTTCCTTTAGTTCTTGTGTTGAATGTATGATTGCAAGGGCCGTAAAATTAATGTAATGATAGAAATGAAATAAGTGGTTAAATGTCTTAATCATTCAGATGTGAAATGACCTTGCTGCTGTACTTCCCGTAGTGCTTCCGGGGTATTGGCCCATCTTTGGTGACAAAATAGTCTAATAGTTCTGCTCTTGCGTAGTGGTGGGGCTTCCTCCGCTCGGCTCATGTATTAATTTTTAATCTTGATACTTACATTTCAGTTACAGGTTTGGAATCTATTTTACATTCTGCAGACGTAAAAAGGTCACTGGTCATATTTACAGTATAGTGGTTGGTTAATAAATACACACATGACAAGCTGTGGGATGATTGTCTGCTGTGTTATTCTTAACGTGTCATGGAAATGGTTCTGTCTTCTTGGGTAACACTCACAGAGCAATAATGTACATGAAATATTTTTTTAGAACACTGTTTTAAAATGCCAGTGTTCATATTCAGCTGTTGACCAGAGTTATGAATGGTGCCATGCTGAGAGCTGGTGGTCTTTAAACTGAAGAATTTATGTAGAAGTACTTCAGGGGTTTTTCTAAGAGCGTTTTGAAGCTGTACGTGTTCTGCGTGTGTAACGTAGGGGAGCTGAATCATACTTTGTGGAAAAGGCCAGTTGAAATCTACTTACTGATCCAATACCTGCACAGGTGAAGTCTTTGGATCCTCCCTTCATCCAGACGAGGGGAATGTAGAGCTGCAATATAAGGTTCCTAATGCCTGTTTGTGTAATTTAGCCTAGAGTTATAAGTGTGTAGTGCTGTATTGGAAACAGTGTAATGCTGAGCTCTTTCTGCATCTGCTAAGGGCACCTCAGGGATGCTGTGCTTCGTGAGCACTGTCAGCTGAAAAATAAACTGGGGCAACCAGGTCACTGCACAAATCCTGCAAATGTTCTCCAGGTGGAACTTCTGGCGATGACCAACATCACATGCCCAGCAGTCCCTTACTGCCAAACCTGAAACCTTCTCGTTTCTGGAAAATCAACTCATGTAGTTCTTGTGAGTGAGGGGAGCAGCAGTGGTGTACTTTTCTCTATCAAACAGTTAAGCTGTTTAGAAGCCACAGTCTTATTTTTTGTAGAGAGGGAAATAAGGCAGTGTGTTACAAGCACGCTTTATATAATATGCATAATTGTGCTTACCTTATACACACTTCTTAGACTAATACAAACTCTTATCATACAGGTGACACTTTACAAGTGAAACACAAGTGTGTGATGGCCATTTTGCTGAGCAGGTTTCCTGGAACAGCTACCTTTGAGCTTTTCTTCAGGCTCCCAGAGATCTGGTAGACAAATTGGGGTGCGTGTTTTGTTTTTCTTCATACAAAAACCAATTTGCTATCCCAATAGCAGTCCATAAGAGGGTGTTTGGTCTTACTGAGAATTACTTCCCAGACTCATACAATCACGGACAAGATACTAGCTCTCTAAGACCAGACACTTGCTGTAAAATGTGTTTTTGTACTCAAATACTAAGGCCTGTAACTCTTTGCGGTCACTTTCAAGGTGAAAAATAGTCAATTTTATTCTGCCTCAGTGGTCTCATGTCCTTCCAAGTAGTTCAACCTGCTGGGACAGGGTGTTGCTGGTTTGTGGTGGATTTGTTCTAAGTTCACTCCATTGATGGGTGAGGATGTAACTTTCAGGTATTCAAAAGCGAGGTGGAATTTCTCTTTTGTCCTACTGGATTTTTATCAAGAGTCCCCGTAATTCAAGAAGGCCATCTTGTACTCTCTGAAGGTGAGACTACTACCATTCAGTAATTCTAGGAGCCTGAGGGCTTATCTGGAAGTGTTACTAGTTTGCTACTTGCACACAAATGTTTGAGCTCTTGTTATCAGATTAGAAGTAAAAAAAAAAAAAAAGTATTATAACTTGAAGTACACAACCAATGCTCCAAGACTGTATGAATCTGCGTAGAAATCCTGTATCCTTGCAGCTGTATTGATCATGGAGTAAAGATGTTAAAATTAGTCAAAACCATATAAAATAACTTCATAAAAGTTTGGCTTGGATCTTGAATTTTGTGCCTGGCAAAAGACACATCTCCTCAGTACCTACTAAAGTAAAAATCAACTCCACTTTGTTGGTGAAGTTGCATTCCCTCGTTAGGAGGTCATCTAGTAATTTGACCTGATTTTTAAAATCCGTGTTGTTCCAACTGACCAACCTCAAACCTGGAACCCAGGTGCATTTAGATTTTGCACATTGCAATCCCGCTCTTAGAGAAGGTAGTGACAGAGTGTTTGGAAAGTAAGAGTTCAGGACAGATCAGGGTTTACTCCTGAGGCCAATCTGGAGGCGGCTGCTGCTCCAGAAATATCTTCGGAGAGGTGTTTGTGGGGCTGTCGGGCGTCTGAGAGGAGGAACAGAATGAGCTGGCTCTGCAGTGTGAGGGATCTCGCTGTCAGCAGAGCAAATGTCAAGCGCCTCCGTGATAGGGGACAGCTGGGGATGGGGGGAAGGAGTACAGGGATTCCTGTTGAAAAGGGGGCATTTCTGGTGTAGTGTTTTGGAGTGGAGAGAAATCGGAAGGTAAGAGGGAGTTTGATCCTTCGTAGTTTTAGATAAGACAGGAGCTGGGGGCAGGGAGCTGAGATTATTTAAAGTTTGGGGAGGGACATATGTGGTAAGAGATTATACAATTAGTGATGCACCACTTGAAAATGCAGGCGAGTGCAATGGGGTGTTGAAGTTCTGTTGTATATTTATTTTCCTCCTTCAAAATGTCCTCAGATTCATTTGGTTTATTTAAATTAGTTTCTCCCAGTCTCTTCTGTCCTTACTGTATCTTGACAAAATTTATGGTGCAGTCAAATTAAACTGGGGAATGTTCTCCCAAAATAATTTTTCTAATTGTAATCTCTTATTTGAAATCTGCACTCAGTATGTCAAATATAATGTGGATTTATTGATAGCAGTTATTTCTTCTCATTTGTGTGGGTGCGTACACAGTCAGATCACTGCTTCAATCACTGGCTGCCCAACTGGTTCCTAGAAAATATAGGGGAATTTCCTACTGTGACTCATCTTAGAAGTAACAGATGCTACATGCTCTCAAACTGTTTATGGTAGTTTCTGAAGTCTCAATAAATATAACAGAGTGTTGGGGACTCAAAAATGTATTGGATGACCTTAATGATGGCACACTGCTACTGTTTCTCCCTTTTTAGTGAGGACACTTAAGTGAAATCTTTGTAAAGGATGCTTTAGCATTAATGTGGAAAATGTTTCCACTTTGAAATTTCATTTTCACCCTGCTGCCACCAGGGAATGGCTCTAGTTTTAGTATTTAATAGACTTTCCACATCTTTTTTCTGTTTTTTCTTTTTTTAAAAGTCTTTAACCCTGGGGGTTAAAGTGACTCTTGAGCCATATGCCACTCACAAGCAATTCAAGTACAAGTCCCTTGTCAGCCGTAGATCACGTCACTGGCAATGGGGCTGTGTTGCTGGGGAGTTTCTGGGTAGCTGGAAATCTGGGATACGGGAGAAGCGAGTCTGCAATTGCCAGCAGGCTCACATCTGAAGGGCTGAAGAACAGCTTATGGTGTAGCTTCACGTTCAGCGTGGTCATGTTAAGGTGTGCAGCAGCACACGGAGGATAGGGATAAAGATGTCATGGAACTGTACTCAGCTGGGATGTCCACCTGCAGTTGGCATTTCTCTGCAAACTGGGAATCGAAGAGACAAGGAGCTGTTTGGGCTGGAGATGATGGGGATGCCCGCCCTGGGACACCATCTGAAGAGGCAGAGCGAGAGAGGAGGATGGAGGAGGAGAGGACGGAGACGGTTGGAAAGGGTATCTAAGGGAGGGGCTCTCCTGCAAGCTGAATGTGCAAGATACAGAGCTCTGGCTTGTAGAGTCTAAGAATCAGTTCTTGTTCCGGCATTGCCCAAAGAAAACCAGTCTCCTGCTTCAGAAGCTGATGTGCCTGTTCCTTCCAGTGTGGAGGTCTGGATTCCCATGGCGGGAGGGGGTCTTGCCTGGAGGCACACAAGGTGCTCCAGGGGAGCCCCAGAGTGTCACTAGAGTGCTGTCACATCCAGACCCACTTTCAAATCCAAGAGAGCTATATGGCTTGCCTGTTCCTTGGTTAACTGAGGTTTGTTGAGAGTAAAATGTAAAGGTTTGGGAAGCAGGCAGCTGGGCCATTTGGGTGCAGGGCTCTGTGGTGAGCCCACACCCTGCTCCTTGTGTAGTAGAAGCTGTAAGACCTGGAGACGCATGGCCATCTTCTGCTTGGGGAATATTCCTTGAATTTGCTTCCTTGGCTGTCCAGGAGGTGTGGTATTTTTCTTCCTGTTGTGTCTTATGAGGATATTTTAATGCGGGGCTTGTCAGGCTAGGAGGGTTGGCCATCCTTGTGTTGGTAGATAATAGAAGAACAGAAGGATAATGGCTGGGCTTTCTCAGTCATTGGAATTAAGTGCAACGTTGTCAGAAGGGCAGCCCTTTTGTTTGGAAACACGAAATGAGCAGTGTGCACCTTATCTTCTCGGGCACACAGTGAAATAGCGAAGGAAGGATGGAATTACATTGTTACTTGAGGTTTTCATGGGAAAAGGACAAGTCCTTTAAGTGCTTTTCCTACTACCACTCCTACCGACTGGTGCCTCCACTAGCTTGCCGAAATGGGCTTTTCTTGTAGTTATGGTAGAGTGAGCAAGCAACAGTTCTCAGTGGAAAACTGCAATGTTGCGTTTGTAACAAGAAGCCGATTTTGCAAAGCTAGACACACACTCCGTGGCGGTTCCTGGCCCCGATTGCTGTGGTAAGTGGAGCAGGGAGGGGAGCTTCGTCCTGCTGTGCTGTGGAAAAGGGGAAGCCTGGAGCTGAACCTCGCTGCTGCATTGCACTTCCTTAGCAGGGCAAGCTCAGGCGAAGGCAGTTCCTCTGTTTGGCTTCATGTATGTTTAATGGAGAGTTTAAGCACAGTATAGCATTGCTCTGTAAACTCGTCCTCCTCTCTCATATTCGCTGTGAAAGTTTGTTCCTGACCAAGGGGAAAATGTAGTTGTGGCTTTTTTCAACAGTGTGTTCACGCAGCATAATTTCAAATGGCTTGAAGCTTCTGTGTTTGTGTTTGCAAGATAACTTCTGTGGTTATTTATTTCAGTGGGATTTTTTTTTTTCCCCTTAAGTCACAGGATACTGAAATTTGTCTGGGTTAGAAAAGTTCAGCTGTGATGTAAGTTGTTTGTATCCAAATAGTTGGTGTTTTTATCCTGTAGTTACACTTCTGAAAATGTTGATTTTTTTTATTTTTTTTTTTAAATTCCCAGTATTATCAATATTATGAAAAGAAAATCACAAAACTGTATGGTTATTTGATACAAAAGAGCTGACCAGAAATGTTCAGTGCAGCTTCCCCTTAAGGGTTTCTGTCCTTGGAGGCAACTGCTTTAAAATTGTAAGATACGTGTATAAAGTTCGTGGTAGCTCTGGTAATCTTTATAAGACCTTTGTTCTTGTTGCATTAGGTTTAATTATACATATATACTACATAGAGATTAGTTAGGAAGACCCAGAAAGGAGTTCTTCCCCCCAGTCTTCCTGCCTAGAGTATCCTCTTCTAATGGGAGGAGTGACTGGATGCAGTAGCGACCCAGGTACAGTTGACTTTGTGAAGTCCCTGAGCTCCTTTAGGATTTTGGGCTGACAGTAAAATATTGAACTATTATGAATTTATTAGTTAAAGCTAGAATTTTTCATTCTTTTAATTAGTGGGTAACACGTCCCAGTCTGCAGGCAAACTTCATTCATAGAGCATCTCAGAAAGCTGTGCTTAAAATTAACCAGAACAAAATAATGGGACTTCCAAGCTAAACCGCGATTAGGAAGCTGTCCCTGATAAAAAACATCCATCACTTAGCCACTCTAGTGCGTGGAAAATACAGAATTATCTTTCAGTCTTTCAGTCAGCTTTTTGTTTCTTGCTAAATAGATAAATAAGTAAAAAAATATAAGTATAATCTTCTGGCTAAGGTACAGGATTGGATTCTTTTGTAGCTTTACTACTAGTATCCGCTTTGGTTCATCATACCTTAGACGTGAATGAATCCATAAACTAAGGCTGTTAATATGTACATGAGGCACCAAGAGCTAAAATAGTGCTGGAGACTTTCAAAAACTGCTAATTCCTTGATTTATTCATAAAGCAGGGAGCGTAACTCTTGAAAATTTGATCAGATGCCAGTTCCTTCAGTAGCCACTCAATTCAGAAACCTTTTTATAGCTGCGCTAACATCTCTGAAGACTGTTAGGCTTAATTAATGTTTAAGACTCTTGAACAGAACGTGTCGTGAAAAGGGAAGCTTTTCTAAGGGAGCGTAGGGAGGCAGGCAGGAGTTTTGCTTCAGGGAATGGGAAGGCAAAGGACGTACCAGCATTTGAGTTGAGTAAGCTTGTGTCTATTCTCTCTCTTAAAAATAGCCTCTTTGTGGTTTTTAGAGAATTACTGTTGTTTGGTGCGTTGAATTGACAAGCGTGTGTGTAGAATCCTTCACGCGGACTCTTTAAAAAATATTTAAAGGCAATTCTAGTATTAAAAAAAATAAAGTGGCCATGTTAAAAGAATGTACCCCTCACAAAAGAGAAGCTTCTGTGGTATGAGTATGGCTAAGCCTTATAAAATGGTCCTGAAAATGTTCAAAGTCATGCAAAACATTTAAATTTCTCCCACCTGCAAACTGAAATAACAGTTATATTCTTTCAAGGGTCAAGTGTGAGGACCCTTTCTCTGGGAAAATGAGCATCTTTTTCTTGGGCATAAACCCATTATGGATCCTAAAATGAGTATTTTTCTCATGAACACTGGTGTTTTCCTGCACAAAGAGCTGCAGTGCAGTGCAGAACACTATCAAGCAGCAGAAAACCTTTATCTGTGGGCATGGTCAGTGCTTCTGCTGCTGTAGTAAGTTTGTGTGTTGCTCTTTATCAGTAGAAGATTGTTTTCATGTATTAAAAACTTGCTTAACAAACATATTGAAAACCCTCAAACTTCGTTTCCCTGCTCTTCCTCCTCAACACGTACTTCCCCCAAAGCCTAAATTATTAATGGTAAAATACTAAATGGAAAAGAAACTGTAATCACAAGATAGGAATGGTTGTATAAATGTTTGTATAAATTTACCTGGGCAAAAAAGATTGGATTATTTCTGAAGAATTTGTCTTAATATTGTGAAGCGTGTATTTTTGTGGTTGTCTTAGACCCCTGTATCTCACATAGATACATTTCTTAGAGGAAATTAAACTGAGAATCCGTACCCAAACAGGTGAAGGTCTGGCATGGTGAACAGAGGCGGGAATGAAATGTGGGAAAACAGTCTTTTTTACCCAGCATTCGCAATGGGAATGGGACTTCGGTCTGTCTTAATAGAAAGCAGAACTGGAATAGACTGACATAAATGACTGACTTTTTCTGATTTAAGTCCAACAGCATTGCCTGCAGGGGAAAATATTCTTGGCGAAGATGTTACTAGTGATGAAGGCTTTACTGTAGCAGTTTAGCTTGGTTGCCTTTAGATAAAAACCTCATGTATTATTTAATCTCCATTCAGACTTTTTTTTTCGCCTGGTTGAAAAAGTAACAAGTAGGGCGTTGAGATCATATCAGTGAATGAACTTTAGATGTTTTATTCGGCAAAAAGACCATTTTGGTTTCTGTTAGAAAAGTTTAATGGCTTAATTGCATGAGACTTAAGATTATTTTATGATACTGGAATTCTTCTGCAGTCTTCAAAGACTGCTTTGTTTACTGTTGCTGCCAAGGCGAGGTTTGCAGAAAAATGCAGTGGAGGGTTTTTTATAGAAAATGGGGAGTTTCTGTCAAAAATAAAGCTCTGTAGTGTAGAGTTAAAATTAAGGATACCCAGCCACATCTGGTTGTCTTGATCTCTCTTTTTTTTTTTCTTTTTTTAATTTTCTGTGCAAAGACAGCCTTGCTACAGCAGAGGACATAAATAAGCAATTGTATAACTCGGGCCTTGCTCACACAGTAATTTTAACTTGTAGCTATTTTATCTCAATATCTGTCCAAATAAACAAAGCTTTAAGTGGTCAAGTGGTGCCCAAACATCTGTCTCTCCAAATCTCTGGGGCGTAGCTACTCAGGTGGCTGTTTTTTAATCCAGAGGAAGGGCAGAGCTGCCGAGATTAGAAAATTGTGGAGCACTGGGATGCTAAATGGCAAGATTTCTATTGCTTTAACTTTGGTGATGGTCATAGGTAACCGTTTGCCAGTGGGGACCAGTCAGTAAGGGCCAGCACAGAGCCGCAGCCTTGTAGGTGACGGATCCGTGGAATGTTGGCTCGTATGTTATGCTTTTGCTCGATATTTTGATTAGTGTATTATCCATAGTAACTAAGCTTCAAATAATAACTCTTATTCCCAGAACATCCTTGGAAGAAGTCTGACAGCTCCAAGGAGCTTTTGACAGTGTAACTGGAATTCATCTGTTAGGCTAAAACAAAACTACAGGAGGAAAAAGTGACTTTTCCATTCCTTGAGTATGTAAAAGCCATCGCCCCAGGAATTTGCCACAGAAATAATGAAGAAAAAGACTCTTGATCTATTTTCTATCTTCAGCTATTATTCACTCTCAACATTGTCGGAATACACTGAAGTAACATATCAAATAGAACCATAATATTTGGCAAGGATAATTTCTTACCAGGAACAATAAATGTGGCTTAAAACAGTTTTCATTACTAGCCAGGTCAGCAGGAAGTTTGAAGTCAGCTGGTAGGAGCAGGCATACTTTTTCAAGGGAAGAAAAGAATGACTGGAGAAGATGATAGAAGGAGTAAACGTGCTGGATTGCAGTGGGAGTCATGACAGGGATTTATTGTCGAACTCTGGATAAGAAACGAGAACTCCTGGAGTAGATCCGTAGAGAAACGGGTGTAGTGTGTGGGTGCTAGCAGCAAAGGGACTCCATGTGATGAACTTGTACCTCATGGTGAAGGGTGCTGAACTACCATCTTCCCAGAGATGGGAACAAATGCCCATTGAGTGGGCAAAAATAAATAATCTACCTATAAAGGAGTTGCTTCTGGGGTTTTGCTTCGACGTTGGTCTCGGCAGTCCCTGCCTTGTTGTCTGACAGAAGTGGAAATGTTCTCCGTTTTCTACTGCAGTTGTCTGAGCTTTTAGTTCCGAGCCTTGCATTCGATATTACAAATCAGTGAATTCATTAATTGAGAAAGTTTTGTTTCTATATAGAAACACATAATATTTTTATATCCATCTATCTGAATTAGCTGTTGTATTTTTAAGCTGAAACTTGTTACCTTTTGGGTACATTCCTTGCTCTACCTCTTCTCAGAGGGGAGAAAAAAGGACAGCCCTGTCGTGTGCTCTTTCCCATTTTGTTTAATGCATCATTGCCTTTTCTATTTATCCCCTGTGTAAACTGGCTTTATTTTCACTTTACCTTCCTGTTGATGCTTTCCCCTATATCCAATGCTTTTATTATTTTTTTTTCTGCTTTATTTCTGCCGCCTTTTTCATGTATCTGATGTGGGATATTACACTTGGATAATACGGTATCTTTGATCCTTAATTTCTGTTGTGACGTTACTACTTTTGCCGTGGCTTTCTGTCATTGTATTTATGCATCCCAACACTCCATTTGCCTTTTTGTCTGCCTCTGCACACTGAGCAGATGTTTTCAGAGAGTTGTCTACAGCAACCCCCAGGTCTTTTTCCTGTGTGGTTACAATTAATTTAAAATTCAGCAGTGTGTGCGAGTAGCTGAAAATATTACTACTACTGTATCCTACCCTACTTTTGTAACAAATGCATTTTGTCAGCCACCGTTCTGCTTCTGACTTCTCTCAGGTCTGAGCCACACAAGGTAGACCTAGCTGTGTTTGTTTTTAACATATAATGATTTCATCACCTCTGCTATGAATGAATGTTATCTACAAGATAAGTGACCGAAACCGTATTGGGTGTTGTTCAACGTAATACATACACATCTATGTCATTACTCTAGATGCCTTCTCAAAAATAGCAAACAACTAAATGGCTGTCTTGGTGATGATTCAAAATAGTAAATTTTCATTACAGCAAAAATAAAAGTCAGTCATATCTTGCAGCAGTCGCTAAATGGTCTCCTCTTCCTATGCAGTGTTTGCCAATAAGCCTGGATGTTGTTGCTTCTTAGCCATTGAACACAGGCATTCCAGCGTCAGCTGCTGGCTCCTTGGCTGCAGCTCATACAGAAATACAGGTATTTCAAAGTTATTCTTTAGATTATGGTTTTCTTTCATTTTCTTTGATATCCTTTTTGTTAGTTATCTTGGTTTTAATGATGTCTCCGATCTGAATTTCTCTTGTCTCTTCCCTCCTGCCCTGAAATGCCGGTATCAATGTCTGCCACAGAAGACACATTTATTGAGTGCCCCTTTGTCTCTGCAGCCACCCTCTCAAATTCTGTCACCTTTTATTTTTGTGCAGATCTGTAGTAATCTGGTGTGGTTTTGGTACTTTGCACAGTTGGGCCAGCAGTTAATAAATTTGAATCTTCCCCCATAATAGCTTTCTTTCATTGACTGTGTAAGTCTTTTCATCAGGTAGTCTGGTGACCAGAACATTTAATTTAAGCTTTGATAATAATTTTTGTTACTGATATCCATGGTGTCTTTGGCAACATCAGTTTTTCATTACTGGAAATCACAGCAAACAGAAATGCACTCCATGTTTTTGCTAAAAGCTTTTCTATTTGGTTGGAAGAGAACTGCTTCTCGCCTTATCTCTTATGTTCATAGCACAGCATATTGCACTACTAAAGTATCTCATAAAATACTCTGTTGCCATGGTGATCTCCCTTCCCCTTTTCCGAAGAGGACCCACTAGGTCCTGGGAGACCGAATCTACTTTCTTTGCCTGTGAGAAGATTAGTCCCTTCCCTTATTTTACCCTTATTTCGATCTTGTTTTCTTGAGGACGCTAAGTAGGTTTTGTTTACTGATCATTTCTTTTCTCTCTGGGTTTAATGTTCTGAAATATTAAATCTTAGTACTTTAAAACTCATCTGAGGATACGCCGGTACATGAGGATGCAGTACAGAAACTCGCGTTTTGAATTTCAAGTGGAAAAATGAAACTTAAGCATAGATTATTTAAAATGAGAATTAATGTCACTTAAAACTGTACATTGATTCTTTGTGATTGCAATGCTAATTAAATAAAAAGAAAGTATGCTGTGGTGATAGGTACTTGCGAGTTTGCATCTCCTATCGCAGGTGTCTCCACTGCCAGCCTCTGCTCATCCCCCTTGGCTTGGAACCGAAACCATCTTCCTCTGGAGAAGGCTGCGAGCTGACCTGCAGTGCTGGCTCTTCATGAGCTGAGTTAGTCTTAAACATCTGATTCCAGTGCAAGTGAAGCAGACCCTTTTTTCCCCTCCAGTTCTAATTTAAAACTTTACTTCAGTTAAAGATGCTAAAAATCTGCATTAAAGCAACATTAAGGGCCTGTTCTGACCCGTTAAATCCCAAGAAAATAAGACTTAAGGCTGAAATCGCAGGCCTGGCCCTTTCCATTATCCAGCTGCTGAAAGAGTCTTTGAGTGCTGCATATTCTCATACAATGGGAATGATGGCACGGTATGGTGAGATGTAATTTCAGTCTTAACTTGGAATTTTTTTGTCTGCTAAAGCAAAACAGTTGTTTCAGATCAGTCATTTGTTTATCTTTTCTTCAGTTTTCCTCTGGAACTTACAGTCGATGTGCTTGACAATATATTGAGGATTTTTTTTTTCCTTTTTTCTCCCACCTCTCCTTAATGTGTGTGATCACCATTACTCCATTCTGCTCTCCTGCCTGGTGAGGAGCCATTGGTTATTCCCGATCATACCCCTGGCTGAAAACTGGTGCCATTATTCGCTGTGGGTTTTTGTTCTGTCTCAATAGCCTGCTCTGCGAGTTGGAGAATACAGGATTTCCGACTTCAGTGTTGTCTTTGAGACAATTACTGTCTCCTCATGTCTTATACACGAGCATATTAGCAACACAATTATTGTCCTAGCTTACTTGTCAAGTACAATGAATTAGCAAAAGGTGGTAACAGTATATTAATTATAGGAAATTACAGTTGTCTCCTGAAGGGCGACTGCAGCACTCCACTGGTGAGCTGCCAGAGTCTTCAGTAACCACCCAGGAACCTCATGGAGAGAAAATAGGGTGTGTAGGCTTCAGGATGAGGTGTTGAATTCATTATATTTTTGAAAAATGGGTGGCCTGAAAATTACCACTTTTCTTGAAAGTCTTGTGACTGAAACTCCAATGGAGATGTTCCAGTAGCCTCATTTGAGGGTTTTGACAGCCCGGTTCCTGCCCCTGGCTGCTTATTCCTGTTTGGATGGAGAGATGTGGAGTGAGGCCGGGGAACAAATCTGGCCAGAAAACAAACCGTTTTTGCTGGGTTGTTACTTGTCTGGATCAGCTTCTTGATGGAGGGAGCGTGGGGTTGTACAAGCGGTGGCGCTGGCAGCGTGGAGAGGGAGGCTGCTGCTGCAAGCAGTTCATGAAATGCGGGTAGAAATTTTGTCTCCAGAAGTCCTAGATGTTTTTCATGCCTTAGCTAAATGAAGATGGAGTTATCCAAAGCAGCACAGACGAGCACGGATGTGTAATGCGGTTAGGTTACAAATCAATTATCTGAATTAGTCAAAACTGCTTCAGTTGCTGCAGAGCTGAACTCTAGAATCCCAAACTTCAGTTTGCGGAGTGTGAATACAGGAAAGCTCCTGGGGGCCATACCAACATCTTCCTGCGAAAGACTGGAGTAATGTGCTGCCATGGTGCTTGCCGGGCTTTGCAGGAGGTTGGAAGCAGTTTGGGGAATGGGGGCGGTGGTGAGAAACCTGTGTTAGTGATGCGAGATGCTTCAGATCTGGATTAATATGCACGTTAGCACACTCATTGCATAATGAAATGGTAACAGAAACAGCTTCTGCAGTGTATTAAAGTCCTGAAAAAGAGTTGAAGGAAATAAAGATAGCCTCCTGCACCTATGACAGTATATGGCTGAAATATAGCGATTTTTTTTTTTTTATTTTAACAAATAAATTTGTGCATGTGTGTTTTAATGCGGAACATATCTTTTTCCGTGTATATTCAGAAAAGAGCTGATGGGGGTTCCAGGAGAGGTGCAAATAGGAATTTGTGACGTTAATAAAATAAATATTCTTCCAAGTGTATTAATAGTATCTGTGGCCCAGCCCTCTATAAGACATAATCACCAAAACCGAGCTGTGTGATAACAGCTGTGTTTGTGCGTTTCCTTAAGTGAACTTGTGAGATGATGGAGGAAACTGGTTTCTGTATATTTGTTCCTAAAATAGAAAAAGCTATGAAAAAAAAAATCCCTGGAGGCCTGGAACCATCATGGAATGAACTTACCAAAGAAAAAATGGACTGTCGGTAAGAAAGAGAGGTACCCAGTGGCTTGTGCTGGTGGTGCCGTGGTTCAGGTTCCATGCCCACCAGTACAGGAGGACAGAGGCGTGTGGCAGGAAGAGGAGTAAATGCCTGTTAAAATACTTTATTTTTCAGTTTTTATGACCAAGTGTTATTACTAGTATCGCTTAGTGATTAGTTTGTAACCCTGTGAGATAGGAGAGGACTTCAGCAAGCAACAAGGCTTTTTATTTTGTGGTCAGTCCTTTCCCAGGAGCTTAGTGTGGTGTTGGCCTGTGCCAACCCTGTTAGAGAGCGGCTGAGAAAGCACTTGCGGGGTGAAGGAGCTTCTCTAGCAGCATTTTTCTAATGTCGAAGGTGCTTGGTGATGCGGAAATTGCTCTGTTGAGGTACTGCAGGAATGAATATACCTTGGAAAGTTTGCATATATTTATATATTTATAAATCTGATAGCCTTATTTGCCTTTATTCAGATCTTTAAGACATCTTGGGTGATTTATTTTATGAATCTTTGGTTTGCCAGAAAACCAGCTTCCCATGGCAATATGTGTGGTAGAGAAATCAGCCAAAAAAAACCCCAAAATAATGCAGCAGATGATTATTCAGCGAGATTGCCGCACCAGCTCTTCCTAATCTGGAAACCATGATTTTATTTGTAGATGCTGTATTTCTTAGATGACCTTGAACAGGTTTTATTTCTCGTTTTATCAGCTTCTGTGTTTCGTAGAGTGTGGACAGTACTGGCCTTAAAACCTCCGAGGGACAAAAGTACCTGGACACCTTTAGAGGCTTCCAGGTAACAACAACAAAACCAAACCCTTGGTGGGTGGTCCTCCCTGCTATGTCCTCGGGCTTTATCCCTGCCTCACGCGCCAAGGAACTGCTGGCTTCGCTGAGGCTGCCTGGGAAATAAATGCCTACGGCTGTAAAACAGGCTGCTGGACCATTTTATGTGTTGTGCAAAGCGGGATGCTCTCATGGTGCGTGGTGCTGTTCATGGATGGTTTACTGCATTATATATATTTGATACTTCCGTGATTCCGTGATAGCTGCTGCATGTAAATAATTGCTGTAATTATCGTAAGGATGTTAAAATGATCCTGAAGAAGAGGTATACACAAGAGGGCCATGTCCTAAATATGTATGATGACTGATACAGCAAACCTTCGGTTCTTTCTGGGTGTTGGATAAAAGCATCACACTATCTTCTTTTCTTTCCACATTTTCAGCCATTCAGTGCCCTTTTCATAGAGGATAAGCACTCTCTTCTTGTACACCATTATTAGATTCTAATAATGATGGTTTGGACCTTAGACATCCGTATTTCACTTCCGTGGCTGTCATTTATTACTAGCAATAAAAAATGCATATGCTAGAAAAGAATAAACTTAGAAAGCCAGTGGATAAGTTGTGTAATATTAATGACTGATTCTGTCTTGGCTGGTACATGCTAGATTAAGTTTGTCATCTCTTAATAATAGTATTCCCAAATGAAATTGCATTTTTTGTGGATTTTTCAAAATAAGCTTTTTTCATGTTTAATTCCACCCCTGAAGCAGACTTTGAACACCTGAATGAAAGAGATGTAGCCATTTTTAATGATATGGGCGTGGAAAAAATTCCTGTTATATATGTTAATGGTTGCAGTCGTGCCTGTAAATAGGTCAGGAAGAGAGCTGGATGTGTCGAACAGAGTCACGGAGGGCGGACCGAGCTAAAACGATAGACTGAAGTAGTGAAAAAGGCGATTTCCTAAAGTGTTATCGCTGGCTGCCACAGCGGCGGCAGGAAGGAAGGAGATCTATAAAAGGAGAAGTGTGTGGTAGGGAGAGATTGATGGGGCAGAGAAAGGGGCTGGGTGCGAGGGGGAAGTGTAACGCAGCGAAAACTACAGGTCTTGGGGGAAATAGAGTGGAGTGCTGGGGCTTTCTCTGCTGCTGCTGCTTAAACCAGCACCAGAACGGCCTTGGGATTCAGGAGCCTTTCTCTCTAAACCTCATCACTGGAGAGGATGAACAGTGGTTATTTTAATATATATTAGTCACTTCCGATATCTCTGAAAAACGGAGCTTGAAATGCAGATGGAGATAAGCTTGCAGCCTCGTTAAGTTTTACTGTTTAACTGAGCTGGTGGCATGTAGATCTGGTGGCCACTGGGATTGCGTTGGTGGCAGCGGTGTTGGTCCTGCAGGTTAGAACTGTAATGCAGGTGAGTTGGAGTAGCTCAGCTCTCACTACAGCATCGTCCAGGACTCCAGAGAGCTGGGGGAATAGATTTATCTGGCTGCCGTCTTTCTTTTTCATTATGTGAGGGTCAAAATGTAAACTCTTTAAAAATATCTCAAAATAGCTTTAACCGCAAAATGGATACAGCTCTTTGGAAGTCATTACATTACTAGGTAGGAAACTCTGAGTGTTGCTGGTCTTCAGACTGTCATAAACAAATCGGATGAGTTATTTTTGCCTCCGAGTAGCACACAGCATAATACTCATGAATTTATAATTATCTAGAGTTCACTGTCTTAACAGCAACATGATGAAGAGCCTGATAAAAATGCTCCAGAAAAAAATCTGATTAAAACAGGGAGGCAATTTCCTCAATTTCATGCCCCATATGTGATGTTTTAGAGATGTCTTGATGAGAAGATCTGATGAAATTTATATTTCTCCATATGATGCTATTTGGGCTTACGTACATTAGGATTTTAAGTGATTCATGTATCTTTCCTCCCTTCCAGATGTACTCCTGAATTATTTCGAGGGTGCCATGATGAAATACTGTGAAATGTTGTTGTTCAGAGCAAGAAGCCTTTTTCTTTCCTTTTTTTTTTTTTTTATCTAAACAGGCTTATTTCGTGGCTCAGAATTTTTAATCTTGTAAAATAAACCTGCAAAACACTAATAAGGCAGTCTAGATTTTATGATAAAATACAGGTTCTGGCGAAAGAAATGTAAGAGTCTCAATTGCCCTTAAACAAAATGAAGGCATACATATTTTCATTGAATCATTTTAAATTTAACTAGAAAATTATTGGGAAGCATCACCCAGTGTCTCTTGCTGTGAAGTTTTGCGTCTTCATTACATAGCTATTGTGAAGAATGATGCTGTTTGGCTTGTTAAATAAAAGCCTAGCCTTTTCTTTTGGTTTTGGAGGGGTTTTTTAATTCATTTTAAAGTCATCTTTTTTCAAAGATTTTTTTCAAAGATTTTTTTTACTCAGGGTCTTGGATTATTACAATTATACCTATTTAGCAAAGCAGAGAGACGGTAAAGGGCTTGCCTCTTGCCTGTAAGAGACAAGAAATGCTATCAAACCTTTTATTTCAATTAATTCTTAAAATGCCACTTGCAGACAAGATTTGGGAGGTACAAGCTCCTGCCTGCTACTTTTGATGACCTTCCCAATTAGGCTAATCACCTGCGGTTTTAACTCATTCACGGTTTCCTTGCAGCTTTGTCATTAAAACACTGTGTGATTTATGGTTTGTTTTGTTTTGTTTTTTTTATTGAGAGCTGCAAAATTTTCAAAACACTAAAACATCTGGAGCAGGATAGTCAAAAGCGTATGTCTTCAAGTCATTTGCTGAATTTTGAGCTGTGTGGGTATTTGGCAAAGGCTGCCTGATATTAACTTTGTTGTTACAGACATTCATAGGTTCCTTGAGGAGGAAAAAAACCCCACAAATGAACAAACCCTTTAACTTTTGCTTTATGGACGATAGTGACGCAGGGCTGTTCCTTGCAGTAGTTTTGAAGCTCTGCTGGGGAACCTGTGTTTAAAAAAAAAAAAAAAGGCAAAAAAAAAAGCACCTGAATTTGGAGCTGGAATGCTGTCTGATACCACATCTCCTGTTTGTGCTGTTCCCATACTGTGAACGTAGCAGATAAGGTTGTAAATATTTCTGCGTCATAGGTAATGAAAGCAGTAGAGTTGTACAAAGCCTTCAGTAAATAAGTGATGTTCTGTGTTATGCATCCGGGGGGGAAAAGGCTCCATTGTCACAAAATTATCTACAGGAACATGTAACTGGGAAGGACTGCCTTGGTTGTCAGATTTCTTTACCTCCTTTCATAGATGTTTTTGTGTATGAAGGGGGTAGTAACTGTAGAGAAAAATTACAGGTACCCTTCTCAAACTGGATTTATTACTTCAGGAGGGCTGCACAGTGCTCGAAACTCGGTGTGAGATTAAGGACCTAAATGAGCGTGTCAGAAGTATGTTAGATGTATGCCTATTTCAGCCATTAGATGAAAATGTAAAAAGCAGAAACTAAAGCTAAGCAAGTTATTTCACAGGTTTTAAAATTCCCGGTAGAGAGTTTCATGAGGCAAACTGCAGTAGGAGCAATAGTGCTGATCTTCATGGAAATGTTTAAGTCGTGAGCTTCGGGTCAGGTGCAGAGAGAGAAGATGGTGCTTTGGAAGAGGGTGTTGCCTTCAGAATAGCTGTTACCCCTGGTTTCTGCTGATTTGTGACACTGCTTGTGGCTAAACTTGCTGGGACATAACACAGTGTCGGAATCTGGGGTATCAATGGATGCAACTGTCTGTGGCGCACGCTGCATTGGTCCTGGGGTCACTGTGTGCTGTGTTTAGCTCCCAGGGAATCTCTTTGGCCCAATTCTGAGTAATGCTACTTTTTGGAAAAATAGAGGATTGGTGTAATTTTTACCTTGTGTATCACGCTTTTCCTTAGTATGTTCATATATAAGAACATAAATGGATTTATTGGTTTTTAGGACTATAGTTACTATCTGGCTGCAGGTCAAGATAGACCGGAGCCATAGGTGCCACTAGTTCCTCACTTCAGTGCTTAATCCTCGTTCTGCAATTACTGCAACTTCATACATGAACCGTAAGGTCCTTTTGAAGAGCAAGGAGAAAGACAATCTGTGGAAGTTCTTTTGCTGCGTTTCCATTCTGCCATGTCTTAGATCCCTAAACTTTCTGCAGCAGCTGGTGCGTCTTTGCCGGGAGGACTTCCAGGGAAGGTGACGGGAACAGCTTCCTTTGGAAGGCTGGCATGTTGCTTGACTTCATACTTGTTGAAATGTTCCCTATGACCAAAGCTAATTGCTTGTGTCTTGACTTTAAGCCCACTGGTTTTATGTTTTTATTTTTGTATTTTTGGGGTTTTTTTTAGTTTACTGTCTTATTCTTGATACATAAATACTAGTTATAGAGGAGTTGCAAATGGAACAATGTTTCCTTTGAAAACTACTGCTCCTAATCAGGAAAAAATTGCCTCAATGAAGGTATGTATCTACAATAAGACCTGCAAGTTATTAGTTTAATTTCATATCCCAGGGGCACTGTGCACAGTGATCACCTTAGTCAAGTTCTGATTCAGGGTTTTTTATTAGCATGAGTAATCTTGTTAACTCTGAATGACCCAATGCACGCGTGAGCACTGGAGAATACCGCGAAGCGCCTATGTGCCAGGATGATGTTCGAAGAGGATTCCTGTGCTGAATACTCGGCAAAGAAAAATTCTTGCAGTTCTTTTTAGAAGTTGTAGGTAGTGACGAGCTGTGATTGCATCCAAATATTGTGCAAACGTTCATAAAAATGGTGCATGTCATTGACTTGAATGTTCTGGGAAGTTATTTCTTTGAAAAGCAGGGTGAAAAAGGCAGTGTTTGAGGAACTAGTGTATGAGTCCCAGCTGCTAACTGTGACTAGGCACGTTTTGTGCTTATTTTCTGGTTGCCCTATCCAGCTTTCCTCACAGACTGTTTCCTGATTCCTTAACCTGGTCCCTCTGCCACGCACCCTTGGGGAGTGCTATCCTGATACCTGCAGAGCGTTTTCAAAGGCTCAAAAAATTTTTACTCTGCGGAAGGTCACTGGGTACCTTCCATTTCTTTTATGTACAAATTGGATCATTTTGCTGCTTAGAAATTTGCAGAAAGGACGTGAGAGGACTTGCAGCTTCTAGACCAAAGTGAAATCTTTTCTGAGTACCTTGCAATCGGTGATTAATTTAAGCAAACAAAGGCTGTAGTACAGTTGCTTTTTGTATTCAGCGTCAGCAAACTTGTAAGTAGCTCGAATTTATATACCAGATATGTGTATCTGACTGTTTTAAGCATTAAAATAAACTAAGTGCTAATATACTAGGAAAAAAACACGTATGTTGCTTGCAGTTATATAATGTTAGCTGGAAAAGTAATTCTTAACAATCAAAGAACTGACACTGAAAAGCGCAAAATATGGAGGTTAAGAGTATTTCTTAAAAAGCCAAAGCACCTGCTTCTGCGCAGTGATGGGTGGTTCACTCTGGATTGTGGTCTGTATGTGAGTCAATGAGCCGCAAAAGTGTTTGTGTATGGCCTTGCTAGCTAGCCTTATGTAGCAATTAAAGGGAAGGAAAAAAGCTCCTACTTCTTAAAAATAAACAAAACCCAAAATCAAACAAACAAAGCAGTATAAGCTTATGTGTAAGAACTTGAGCACGGGCCTACTTTGAGCTCAAAAGGTTTGTTTCTTATTCGGACCAGTTTTTATCGGCTGAATTTATCTGAGAATTTCCCTCTTAATGTTGTCTTCCAGATTTTTGGAGATTTTGTAGCGACTGAAATGAAGACAGGGGACTCTGCATTTGTCATCCTTGGAAAAAGAATTGTGGTGTAAAATTATTGCCCCAAAAATATTCATCTAAAAATGAATGCGTGAGCCGTGTCACGTCGCTCCTCCTATGAGTGGAATCTGCTGCTGTTCCACCCCGTTTCCTGCCGTTTGTTTTTCTGCCTGAAGTGGAAAGCTTTGCCCTTGGTTTGGGAAGTACCATGGTGTCATTAGGAACTCAAATTAATTTTCTATATTTCTGTACACATTTGAAAGGGGCCTATAGTGTTGTGAGACGCAATTCAAGCTGTGTTTTAAAAGCCACGCGCTGGCGCTCTATTGGAGTGTTGAAAATGAGATGGTTGTAGGGTGTGGGAGCCATTCTGTGCGTACTGACTGTGCTGTGAGCTGAGGGTGCCGGGCAGGTTACCAGTTGTTTAGTGACCCTGACAAAGAAAAAAGTAAATATCTGAACTCTTGTGGTACCGTGCTCTGTGAAGGCATCTCGTTGGCAGTTACAGAATTTGAGTGCACAAGTTTGAGTCTTCTTGGAAATGGATGTCGTTTTTGATCCATGGAATGTTTGGAAATGTGGGTAGTTTAGTTCTTCTTAAAGGTACTTCCAGTTATGTTTTGTTGCTTCCTTTATATTCAGGTCAAGGTCTTTTCTGGTGTTGTTAATATAGCACCTAGAGGTCATGATTGGTAGTAAGAGAATTTTTGTGCCAACGCATGCAGCGAAAGCAGTAACGCATGCATTTTCAATGTGAGGGTTGGTTTATGATTGAGGAAATTTTGCTTTTCTTTAAACTGTTGGGAAAAAAACTTGCTTGCTGTAGCGGTGAGGCTTGTTACAGCATTACCCAGGGCTCATTCTGAGTAGTCTGTGGGATGTGTCGCTAGTTTATCGTTCCTCATTCCTGGCCTGACTCTTCCCATGCTCTCTACCATCATTTGGTGAACTCCACGATGAGACCTGCTGTCATCTTGCCCCAGCCACAAAAAGCACCAGGTCATTGTGCCGTTTAGCGTAAGCGAGGAGTAGAGAATCCTTGAAACCCTGTGCTAAGGTGGCAATGGGCCAGAACTACAGCCATAACTCCATCCAGAGGGGTTCACTTTGGCTGGGCTGCATCCCTGAGCTCCCGTGTTTGAAGGGTGGGAGAGGAGAGGAGGAGGACTACAGCAGATTGCTTCAAGCAGAATTGCTTTGTTGGTTTAAGAACCTAATCATCTTGCTCTTGGAGCTTTCAACGCAGTTCTTCAGCACTTCCCTCTCGCTTTGGGCACTTCTGTGCTGGGCAGGACACACGTTGCCTGACGTGATTCCCATAAAGAATGGAATGTTAAAGTAACTAGTGATTTTGCTTTCCTCTGCCTGTGATAGTACTGGGAAACAGAGAGATTGCCATATAGATGTGTCCAATGTAATATTGACTTCCCAATTGTAGCTGGAATAGTCATAGGCCTTTAAAAAAAACTATTTTCTTTCTGGTTTTCATAATATGTTCTGTAATTTTCATTAGAGAATTTTTTCTTAGAGAATCTTTCAAGTATTTTCCTTAGTATTATTTCTGATGCTGAATTTACACTCAAGAATTCACCCCATCTTTCTAGCACTTTACAGAGTTTCAGAAATGGGGCACAAGCAGTTTGTCCTCCAAGGCAGGAATTCTCACTAGTAACTCTTGATTGAGAGTTTTGATTTCTAGGTAGGCAGTTTTGAGGCATCTCCAAATGTCCTTATCTGAACAAAATGCTGAACGCGCACACTCTGAAAACCTTGAGTCACTTGTCGTTTCCGTTCAGTCACCGCCGGTATGATTAATGCTGTTTTCATCTGAGGTCTTCAGAACGCGCAGGCTCTCAAACTCTGCTTTAGGTGTGCATTTTGAAAGAAACAGGCTTCTAGTAGACATTATTTCGTGATAGGTTAATTCAGTGGTTTAGTAACTGAAAGAACTTGCTCAAACTGACCATGCCGTGAACTTGAGTTTTTCTACTAATGACATTTGACTCCCAGAATGCTCTGCCATTGCTTAAACCGTCTTTATTTCAGTCTTCACGTGGCTAGAAGAGAATCGGTGACCTGCCAGCTTACCTCCAAGTGGTGTGATTTGTGTCTTTTCTGTCTTACACAGTCCCATGCCTGAATTGTGTATCTCGTGCTGCAAAGTGGCCACGTGATGGATTCCCTGTGTTTGTCCCGAGAGGCACCGCAGGCGCTCGGGGATGGTATGGAGCACTTGGGGTCGTGTTCAGATCAGCAAGAATCAAGTTACTCTTCATACCCTTTCCATCCTAAGTTTTCTTATAGTCATTACTGGAAAATAATAGTCCTGCTGAAAAGAAGAATTACTTATTGTACAGCCTCACTATACATGTCTGTCCTAATTGGAGAATGACATTCTTACTTAGGGTTTAACTTCAAGTATTGATATTTACTTTCCCATTTTAAATACCAATTTATCCTTGAATATTAGAGCTGCACAGACTGTTTATAGCAGAGAAGTTCATTTGACTAGAGATGGATAAATTGTTTTCTTCGTCAGTTTGTTTTTATTGTTCCAAAGCCAAATGGATTTTTCACTTGGCTGAAGAATGCCCGACCTGAAATACTGCATTCTTTGCCCCTGTCTGCAGGCACGTAGTAAATATAGCACCTTTGGGTGAGGCCAATCAGCTGAGAATGAATAATCATTTCATTCATCTGGCTTTTGTCATTATTTTATACTTGAGATATTTATTTTTATTTTTAAACGAAACATTACAGATCCTTTTTCTGTATCTGTTCAAATAGCTTTTTAACACATCAATAATATTGCCCCTGTGTTGAGAACTGCAGACAAAAATATCACTTATTGGTAATGTTAGCTACCAGCAGGAAGACTTTTGCTCATGTATTTTTTTGCTAATAAATGAGAAGATGAGTTAGCCTGTTTGTCATTAAATCAGATGTATATTAATTCAGATTTTGGTGATGTAACTATTGCAGTATGCTTTACTTGTGAAGCGTTTTTCCTGTGGTTGTGGCTACACGATAACCTTTTCTATGAGGGCAAGCTGATGCCAAGCCCTCAGTGCGTTTGACTCCACTGGGAGGAGGGTTGTGGCTGTTTGGGGGCGTTGCTGCACCCCCAGCGATGGGCGACTGCGGAGAGTCGCATCCTTAACTGTGAGCAATCCGGACCTGATTTCAGCTGATGGGTCTAACTGGTTGCCCTCCTTCATCCTTTCATTGCTCATTGTCTCCCTGGTGGAATCCAACAATTTTTGCCTTATTAATGCCTAGGACTTCCTTTGAAGTCTTGTATGGCATCAGGTGTAACACAGTGAGCTAAAGGATAGACTCAGCGTTGTGAGCGTTGTCCTTTCTAAAGGCAATCTAAACAGTGTAGTCTGAGAGCAGACTTTCTTGTGCCTCCTAAGAGGTTTTCATAAAAGTCAAAGAACTTGGCATTTAACCTCTTTTCCTGGTTTCCCTTTAACCTCTTTTCCTGGTTTCCCATCTTATAGTGCTACGTAACAAGCCCAAGGGCTACAGAACCCAGGAAGCGCATATCTTCACCTGAAGAGCCACCATGAACGTTCACAGACAGTGCTCCTTTTCACTGCACTTTCAAATGGTGCCTTGATAGGCGGTGGTCTTTCTTAAATGTAGTGTTTTTGTGTATCAGAATAAGGCATAAAACCTAAAATACTTTTTCTAAATACTGGTATTTGTTTTCCTTTGCAGAATAAGAGAGCGCCTAGAGTCTGGGGGGCCGAGAGCACAGGACGATGCTGCTGAAAGGAGTCTGAGCCGCAGAGCATGCTTTGTGCCACAGTTACCCAGGTAGGCTCCGGCACAGGACTAGTGTGCACCTCTAACGAACTGCGGTTTGTTGTGCTTGGTGCTCCATTGCTTATCATCCTCAGCGAAGGGGACTGTCTCAGCCCCAGACCAAGGTTATGCTCTGCTTTCATCGTTCAATCTGGATGGCACTTGCAGTCTGAAACCTTCTGAAGCCTTTTATGTGTCTTTCAGTTTTAATTTTATCTGGTTGCTAAATTTCAGCTGGTCTCTCATTAAAAGTTACACTGGTTTATCTCATGAGGTAGGCTGAACATTTAAGCATACATTTTCAGAAGTCTTTTATGCACAGAGAAGATGTGGTCTCAAAAAGTGAGGTGCCGGACTATGTATCTGGAAGTAGTTTTGAGACTTGCTCCAGTCTGTTGTTAGAAACTACTCCAGTTGACTCACCTGCAGATAATCTGCTGCGTTTCAGAAGTCAAAAGCAGTGGGGTAAAGGCATCCGTCATTGCTTTGCACACCATTGTCTAATAAACCAATGCAGATTTTTCCGAATGTTTTAATAGGAAATGTGAAATTTTCTAATGCTTCTTTTATTTATTTTTTTTCCCATAAAATTTTGGGGATGAATATTTAAAATCTTCACTTTAGTGCAGCTCAGTTCTGTGCTGTCTAATCACACAGTTATGCTAAAGAAAGATGTTAAGGAGGTAAAGATCTGCCTTACATGATGGAGTCTAGGGTTTTTCAAAAGCAGTTCTGGGACCTGGGAGCCATCACAATCCAGTAGCAGTAGCTGTTTTATAGCGCTGCATAAATAAATAAAAATCATATGATTGTGAAGTGTTTCTGTGGAGTAGAAGCTAACTTTTCTACTGGCACCAGCTGGCAAGTGGGAGTAGAGAAACAAAGTAAACAAACAGCAGAGAAATGTAGGAGGAACAAGGGTGATAGTCTAAAAACCGACACATTAGGAGCCCAGCGTGATGAATAACAAACTTCTATCACAGGATGTTTTGCATAGCAACCAGGACTCTTGTCTTCAAGTGGACTTTACTGTAACTGCAGCATTTGCTTCCTGTGTGAGATAAAGAGCTGTTGTACTCTGAATGCATTTCAATCTCTATATCTAAATTGGACTAATAATTAAAAAGAATTATCTGAAGGAAACGATAGTGAAGTCTATTGCTCCTGGAAGTGTTTCCTCTTATTTTACTGTCAGAGAAGTGAGAACAGAAACGTGTGTAAAGGAAACAGATTAAAGGTGAACTTTTTCACCAGGTGCTGAACGCTGTCTACAAACTACTTTGTCGATGAAGGAAGAAATTGATTGGGAATTGAAAGCGCGAACTAGTTCATAACACTGTTCAACATGCGCAAAGGGGTGCCAAAGGACCCAGAAATAGCTGACCTGTTCTACAAAGATGATCCTGAAGAAATATTTGTGGGTTTACATGAAATTGGACATGGAAGTTTTGGAGCAGTTTACTTTGTAAGTATAGTTCTTGACCTCCTTTTTGGAAAACGGGGCCGTTTTAAGTGACATGTTAGAGATTTTCAGCATTTGTAAAAGTGAGTGTTCTTTGACCCCTTAGTGCTTTGTGTGTGTCAGCTTTCTCATAACACATCTCAAAAACAAGCGTTTCCAGAGCACTCCTGAGCTCTTTACTGTTACAGCTGTATTTACAGTAGCAGTTGACAATAGTCTTAATAGCGCACCCGACCGTTGAGGTTAAGTATATGGTATCTTCTTCTGTCTGAAGCTGAAAGTTTAATTCAAACAGTTGGAAATCAATTTGCCAAACTGGAATTTCAAGATACTCTCCTTGGTGCTCATATGTTTGTAAATCATTGCAAATTAATAGATCTAGTGAATTAATGATTCCAAGTGCATTTGGAGTTAAAAGCTACTTTGTTAATGAATCGGTATTGTGGCTGCTCGGGTAAAAGTACCATGGGAGTCGCCTCAAATTGCATTCAGGCTTTTGAATGATTTCTCTGCAGCTCTGATAATCTAGAAGTTAGAGATATCTTTCAAATACTTTGTTTTGCCGCCCTCCTTGTCCCCGTGTTCATCTTGTAACATTTTATCTTCAATAGCAAATGCTTACATGGCAAAAGCAAAGAGAAAGTCCCAAGAGGAATGGGAATTCAAGTGGGAAGGATGTATTGTATTAATCGATACAGTCAAGAGAATTTAATCTGGAAAGCGAGAAGAATAGTGCTTTTACAATTAATATCAAACAAAGCCAAATCCAAAATGCTACATTTGGAAATAACTATAATCCAATTGCTATCGGTGAAACTAAAATAGAATTCACTACAAAAACATCAGTCAAATTAAAGCTGCTTGATAGCATGGCCTGCCACTCCAGAAGATCAAGTTCACTAGAGATTTCTGAATATCAGACATTAAAGTATTTAGATAAGCACCTTTACACCTGTAACTCCAGAACCTGGCAGCAGCTGGCATGAATTATTTGCAAGCCCTCCAGTTCACTCTTTATAGCTGTGTACAGTGATGGAGGTGTTGGTGGAACTGTTGTTGGAACAGGAGAGGAGCCTGATATTGTGTGTCGGATAAGCAGTGCATGTCTGTTTTGAGGGATAAGCATATAATTCCTCAAAGTATAATATAATCGTAATGACACGGGGGGTGTTCTACCATGGGGGATGGTCAACAGTGAGACAGACACTTCCAGATGTTGGGGTAAGTGACAGTTTGGTGAAAGTATAATGTTAAATGTACTACACGCGTAAAAGGATGGGGCTGTAAAACTTACAGCAGGTGTTGATCCACTCCATAAGAAGAGCAAGCATTATTTTTGGTGGGAGTAGGGAGGTCCTACCCAGTGTATTTCGAACCCAAAGGGAAAGGGTGCATGGCATGCCTTAGGGTAAAGACGAAGTAGTGAAGGTGCTCCCTTTATCATTCAGCTGTGGTGTTCAGCAGTGCTTCATACTTCAAGGGGAAGAGTGTGAGGAGTTTGAGGTCTAGTCTACCAAGCAAGGTTACAACTAAGATGTCACTAACGTTAGGTAAAAGACTTGCGATTCCCCGATGCTTCTCTTCCTCCTCTCCCTGGATGCCTTATCTAACTGCTCTGGGCGTTAAAGCCATCAGAGAGTTTAGCCAAACTGCAGCTTCTTGCAATATCCTACCAGCAGCTGCGTCCTCCAAGCTTGATGGTGATTGCAGTCATACCTTTGGTAACATCACTGTAGTAACCTAGTAATTAGATGTATCACCACTTTTCTGTGACGCTTCCTCACTTCCTTGCCATTGTTTGAAACATAAGCTTTCCTTCCTGTTGCATTAAGCACTTTGGATCCAGTTCTTTGGAGTCTTTCCTTACCCTGCTGTGTATGTAAATCACAAGCAGGAACTCGTCTGTTGGCAGTTTTCAGTTCACAGTATCCCAGGATCCATCCGTTCACACGAGGAAGGCCTCTAGCTTTGCACTACTTTGTGTGGGTCATCCGAGGGCTCTTCCCTGCCACGCAGGGGATGCTGTGCATCTTTGTTTTGTTTTTTTTTTCCCCCTTTTACAGAGCTTTTGTGGCCTTACCCCTTAATTCTTATGCATCTTGGAGTAAGGCAGGGGCCGAGAATATGATCTTGGATCATAATGGCAAGATGTGTTTGGTATCAAAAAAAGAGAATAGGTCAAAAAAACTTTGAAGGAACAAGGCTTTCAAAATCATCAAAAAGAATGGGGAAGAGACCTCAGATACACTAAAAGGGGCAGGGCATGGATTGTTCTGCTGTTGCTGCATCTCTTTGACCTTTTTATTTAAATTGGTACTGACACTACTACAAACAGCAAATACATCGATCAGTATCTTGTCACTGTTGTTATTGTGGATGAATACGATGATTCTAGTATTAACTTCAATCTAAGCTCAATTTTTGCAAGCTGTTTTGTTTTCCAGTATACTATTGCTAAGGCTTGGCAAGATAGTTTGAAATTTCTTTTCTTGCTTGAAAGAAATGATACTTCATATATCAGAAGGCTAAGAAAAAATACGTCACTTCTCACAAGGTTTTAAAGTTGATGCTAACTTGAAATCAACTGAGTTGATTTCACACTTGACTTCAGAAGAATAGTTTTCATCAAAACCAATGTACTTATGTCCATGTTAGAAAGACAGCAAAGTGATAAAGCCGATGAGGGCAGTGGAAGGGAGGTTTTGCAAGCAGAACGTACTTGTTTTCCGCCAAGTTTTCACTTAAAGATCTACAAGTATGGCTAAACCCGCTTCAGCGAGTGGATATTTCTCTCAAGGGTGCTTGTACAGCCCTTGAAGTTGTTTCAGGCAGGAGGATCCCAAGCGCTTGGTGCAGCAAGAACTTCACCCACGGCTGTGAGAAGATAGCAGTGTGCTATGCGGCAAAAATCTACGGCTGAAATGAGAGGTACTATGTTCATGTGAAGATACTTGGAATTAATCTAGCAGCCAGAAACACTTGGAAATTTCTTTACAACACCGGCATTAATTCATCTGTTTGAGTAAAATACTCTTGATCTTTTCTGTGCTGAATCAGAACAATGAGTGGTGAGGAAGGGTTGGTTTTGCCTCATCCAAAAGTTAATTGTTTTCAGCTTTCTCAAACACATTGGAGGAGGAGTGTGTGCTGTGAAGAGTCTAAGTCTGTCAACTCCCTTTAGTAATTCCTGCGCTCTATTGGTTCACCCAACGTAATTTTTCTTTGAAGTCCCTGTATGCATCATGGAATGTCTTTCACTAATACATTGCTTGAAAGTACAGTACTCATCCTCTCAAGCAGCTGAAAGAAGGATTTACCACGTTTAGCTTCTATTGTATTCGAAGCTTTTAACTGTCACTAATTTTTTTCTTGTCCCAAAAATGGTAAGTTGTTGGAGGTACTGGGATTTCAACAACTCTTTTAAGACTAAAGCCTTCAAGTTTTCTGTCCTTAACATGCAGAAATGAGGCCAGTGCCAACCCAGACAAGTAGAGCTCTTCCTAAACCTGAGTTTTCAGCCTCTGCTCACCATCCCCCTGTCACACAGGCTGCAGAAAAGTAGAATTTTGCTTACTGGGGAATATTCATTGTACAGCTGAGCTCTCGTGCGGTGAAAGGAAGGTTCCTTTTTTTTTAATTGAGATAAATTCCAGAATGAAGCATCTCCTTGAAACTGGAAATTGACATAGCTGTTTGAGACTATCAGTGTTGTATGGGTTTTGTGGATTAAATTATAGAGATTTTGCTACACCTGTTTATTTGTTTCTTTGGAAAAACGTTTTCCAAAGGCTTATCTAAAACTATTTTTACTGCAATTTCAATAAAACTGCATTTTGCATGTTCTCAGGAGACACAATACTGGATCTTGCTCTGCGCGTCAATAGAGAGGCAGCAAGCGCAATAAGGGCCGAGGCAGGAACAGTGGATATGGACAGGTAGACGAAGTCAGGAAAAAGCGTTGTAATAGTTGTCTGGTACGTCTTATCATGAGGGTGATGTCTTTGAAGTGTAGGAGCTTTCCAGGATGTCATATAGGAGAAAAAAGCCTGCATTTGCCAAAAGCACAGCTCACTCCATGGGGAGGAAGAAAAATGAAATTTTTTTACAATCTATTTCTTTCTCCCTACTCCAGGCTACAAATTCCCACACTAATGAGGTGGTGGCAGTCAAGAAAATGTCCTATAGTGGAAAGCAAACGAATGAGGTAAGATGAATAAAGCCAATTCTGCACGCAGAAGCTGTTGCAACCATAATGTAAATCTGAACAGTGAAATTAGCTGCGTATTCCATTTGACACCAGTGGATCAGCTTTTTAATGCTGTAGTTGTTGCTCACTTCCATAGGAAGCGTGGAGGTTTGTGGAGGGAAAATGAGTTTATGCAAATTTTGACAAATAACTCAGTTTAATAGAATGGGAATTCAGAATGCTTGGAGGGTGGTTATTTCAGTAATAAGTGCATTAAGAGCACGCCGGCAACTGGAACCATAACCACAGCTCTTTGAGGTGACAACTGAAATGTGCAGCTGACTTGAAATGCTTTTCAGGATCTATAATCTAAAATTACATAGACCTTCTACTTGGAATATCAGTCTCACTTCAATTGTTGCTTGTTAGTTGCCCCTCTTCTGTCTCTGTGTTGCGATGCTTTGCACTTGGGTTGACTCTGTCCATTTGGATTGATGGGCTGATAATGCAGTAAAGAATGTGTTTGTTAAGAGCAAACAGGGATGGTTTAAACTCCTTTTTCCTTGCTCACCTGTTGCGCTCTCACATGTGCTGAGGTTTTCCAATGCCAGTTGCCTCGTGCTGTGGTACAGAAGGAAGTGAACAGCAAACCGCTGCCGTCTGTAGCACATACTGTAGGTGGTGGTGTCTCTTTTGGGGCAGGTGGGCTTGTTACTAAGTTTTTGAGACCACTGGACAGTTCAATAAGCAAAACAATGCTTTCAGTAAAATATATTGCAGATAAAATAAGGAGGAAAAACAAAAAAAAGTATTGCAGTCCTCAAGCTATTTAAGTATGTCCTGAGGGGGTCTTAATGCAATAGAGATCCAGGCAACTTCAGTTGTGTTGTAGTGCTTTTGCAACTATGACTCTTATCGTCTTCACATTGTGAAATAGTTTTATGGCTGCTTTTCAGCCTGTACTACAGTGGGTGGTGTATGAGAGTAGGTAGGGGATTAAGCAGAGAAATGTATTTATACCTCTTCTCTTTTTCTTATTAGAAATGGCAGGATATCATCAAAGAAGTCAAGTTTCTACAACAGCTGAAGCACCCCAACACCATAGAGTATAAGGGCTGTTACCTGAAAGAGCATACGGCATGGGTGAGTGAGCGATGCGGCATTTAGAGGGCTTCATGAGCAGAAAATGTACGGTGCAGCAATCAGATATTCAGTACATGCAGTGTCTTTACATGCAGCAGCATTCATCCCATGGTGCCTGTAGTCCCTTTCATCTGAAGAAGCTTCCTGGTAATTTAAAAAAAATAGTTATTTAGGACATTGGAACAAATCCCTGCTTCTCCGAGGCAGGCCTCTCTGCGTTCCTGCAGATTAAACAATTATTATGGAACATCCTCTACAAGATCTCCCTCCAAAGTTCGCAGTGCCTAAATCTTCTTTACAACAATGAAAGATGTCTTGACATTGCTAGGGTGCTCAGAGCCTTTTATTTGGTTTGTGGCTTGTCGCATTTCTTGCAACTTAAGGTTTTACTTGCTTCTACTGTTTCTCAGCCATTCCAGTAGTAACTGTTTGTGGGGGAGTGTCTACCCTCTTATTTAAAACCATGTTTTTTCCTTGCAGTTGGTTATGGAGTACTGTTTAGGATCAGCCTCTGATTTGCTAGAGGGTAAGTTTTATATAGTCTTTGGTTTTCTTTTTGCTGATGCCCCTTCTGAGTATAGTGGGAGGCTGTTTTCTCAGACTGGTACTTTGCAGATGGTAGAGGCGGTCTGTCTGTACTACTCCATTCTGTAGCTAGAATGCCTGTGTTTGTGATACCAAGGGTAAGCTGAGACTTTCCCAGGAGGCCAGTGCTACGTATAGATGGCATGTACATTTATATGTTGTAAAGCAAAGGTATAAACGTATATAGCGATGTTCCTGTAATTTGTGCTTTCTTGATGACTGAAGCAGGCTGCCTGTTTTCTGGATATCCATAACAAAAACCTGCAGAGATCACCTCTGTCCTTGTCTTGCAGTTTGTAGGAATGGCTTTATAGAACAAGAGACTGATATGATCTCAAAACTAGAACATCAGCACCTGCACAGGAATAGGGAATCTAAGCTGAAATTTGCAAAAACTAGTACTCTTTGTGGGCCGTATCTTTTGTATCTAAGATACGGTCAGCCAAAGGCATGTGCTGGTCATATTTAGGGATATATTGGAAGGTACTTAGGGGCATTTTTTTTTTGTAGCTGGCATTCCTCATTTTCCTGGTTTTTATCGATTGGGGGGGGGAAAAAGCAGTGGCAAGTTTTCCTTGCTAAGGACCAAATGAATATTTCAAATACATTTGGCAAGCTGCACTCAGACATATCTCCTGGTGTTAACACTAGCTCGTTGGCCCTAGCAGAAATGGGAAGAAAAATGTGGTTTCCTACGATGTGAAACACATGCACAGGCTGCGCATAGGCAAAGAGCTGCTAATGGCCATCAGGCCGTCGGAAACTAGTATGACGAAGGTGATGTCCACCTCATAGCTTCTCTTTAAAAACGCTTTCTCAGGAAGAGCTCCCACTTATCTTCTTATGCTTTTTTTTTCTTGAATTTTTTTTCCATAGTTCACAAGAAACCACTTCAGGAAGTGGAGATTGCTGCCATCACCCACGGTGCCTTGCAGGGGCTGGCCTACCTGCACTCTCACTGTAAGATTCATAGGTAAGGCTAGTGCTCGGGGCTGCTTAGCTGCTTAGCTTCCGCTCTCTGGAGCCTGAAAATTGCTTTGCTGTGTTGAAGCAACTCTGGTAAAGGTTATTCTACCAAATCTTCTCTAATGGACATATCACTACTCCTAATAATGCCAGGGTAGATGTATATAAATAAAAGCTGGTGGCTGCTAAGGAGTGCATTTTTTTTGGTTGAAATAACTTCATGTGGCTATGTCCTGTGCTGAAATTTCTTCCCTGTTAGCAATTCTTCTCTGCAGACTCCAGTAACAAAGAATACACCTGAATGTTGGCAGTAAACACTGACAGGAAAATATCGCCCTAAATTTGCCAAATAAAGTGGAGTGATAGAAGAGCTGGGCTATTTTTAAGACTAGACAGTGTGAGATTTTTTTTACATATGAGTAAGTAAAACTTTATGCTTTCAGAAATCAGTTGATGAAAGCATTTAAGTCAAGGGTAAAACTACCTTAGGAGAAATCAGAGCATGCAGGCGGAGGAAGATGCAGTTCCTAGATCTGTCTTTCATAATGCAGTATTTTTCAGGAGTTTGGATTTTTTTTGACTCATTTGTCAACAATGTTGCATGTTCGCATTTTATGTCTTTTTTGGTCTAATTTTGGGTACTGCTGGTAGGTCGGGGCCTTGTGAAATGGTGTAATGAGTGGGGAGTCATCAGAATGAGGCAACTTGAGGCTAATTTATGGGGCTAAAAGCCTCTTTGTAGTCTACTGGCAAGCTTTGCACAGAAAATTGGTATATCTGAGGCTGAGATGGTGAGGGATTTTTACAGGGACAGGAATTACTTGTCACATGTTAGAATAATTATTTGTGGCATATCTACACATGGTTATTAAATCGCATTTAAGTAGAACATTACTTTAAACATGAAAGCCAATTTATGAAATTAAAATAAGATGGCTTTTGAATAGCCCTTTGCATATATGCCCTTACTTGAGCATAAAAATACCGGTTCTGAAATATTTTGTGTGCTTTCAAAGTGCTCTGAATTCTTATTTATAGTAAGTGACTCACTGTATGGATACTACTGAGAATTAGTTTTTCTCGATACTACTTAGGACTTTTTAACATGGTACAATTATTTTGTTGTAAACTAAACAATTTCACATACTGAATATGAGCTACTCTGTGTGAGCTTTCTATTAGCGTGCTTATTGCACATCAAGAACAAAGCTGGTTATTTCCTCTTCAAATCTGGAAAAAGTTGCTTTGCTGTTGCAAGTTTATGCTAGAAGTATCACACAGGTCTTTCCTATCTAGCTGTTGGGCTTTTTCTTTCCAAGAGGTATTCTGCCTTGTAACTTCTGAGATGGGAAGGCAAGTCTTCCCTCTCGGAAAAGAGAGCCATCAAGAGATTTCTAGGAGAGGTGACACGGTGCTATTTCCTAGCTTCGTTGTTCAGCGATGAGGAGTGTTGTGCTGATGCACACAACTACAGGGGAGCAAAACCCCCGTGCTCTCCTCTGCTGGGGCAAGTTCCAGTAGCACCCAGGAAAGAGAAGGGACACCAGAGCTGGCAGCTGGGACAGCTGTGGCTTCCCTGTCCCACAGCAAGGAAGGCAAAACGAGCGTGACCTAGAATGGAGGGACACCTTGTGGAGATGAAGCACAAAGCAAGTCTCTAATCTCGCCTCCTGAGCTCCCGGAGCATCTCTGCTACCACTTAGTTCTAATGTCACACGCTGTGGGATGGCAAAGGATGTTTCTGTTTCCTCAGGCACAAGACAAACCTAAGTTAGCAAATACATTTGCTGGTACCTAACGTGGCCGCTGAGTCCTCTGTTGATTGTTGTACGGTGACAGTCACAGTGGAGGTGATAGCAAAGGGGACAGCCTGTGCTGGCTGTTTTGTACTTCTGAGGTGTGCATTCTTGGACGTACAAGACAGCTTTAGCGCTTCTCCAGCAGTAGTGACAGATGCACAGCCCCAAAACATGAAGACACATTAGGACGTGTTTCTGAGTAGCACATGTGCGCAAAAAAAAAATCCATACTACTAGTTTTGAAGTGATAACTGTCCTGGGAATGGGGAAATAGAGGTTCTGACTCCAGCTCTGTTGCTGAAATACTGGAAGTAAGTTTCTGTCTCTGTGGCTCTCTTTACCCCGGCTTTGCTGATCCTGTGTGCTGCCCTGTGGAGACAAAGGCATCTCACCAGCATTTGTGTCGTGCTAAATTTAAAGGATCTTTCAGCTTGCTTGTTCTCTAGGTCTACAGTCATACTGGATTTGTACTTGATGCACAAATCAACTGTTGTGCGATAATTCAGTGTACGTTCTTCCTCTGCAGCAAATACAGGATAGCTTTGTTTCCCTTCCCATTTATCTCATTAGCTTGGTTTTCAGAGTCAGAGGATGAGTGTGTTTGATAATACACAGTACCTTGTTTGTGTTGGAGGTCTACTACTACTGATAAGTGGTTTTGATGTTTAAGGACTTACAGTTGACCACCAGATAAGGAAAGCTGATATTTTCTTGATGTAGAAGACGTGATTATTATTTTTTTTTTAAGAGATGGCAAAGTGACATTCCAGACTGTATGGTGTATACAGCCTGGCTGACAGAAATCCCTTACACCTACCCCATTTATGCTGAGGGTCTGCTTTTGCAAAAGCAAATAGCTTTGTCCGTGTAAAGGCACCTGTGGCATACCTAATGTGCAATATTCCCTTTGTTATTGAAGGGCTGCATTGGGGTTTTAAGGAACTTTCACTATATTGTGATTTTTTCAGCTGGCAATGTGTAAGTAGACCTGAATTTCTTAAAGCAATCCTCCTTCTTTTCTATCAGATGGGTGGAAGAAAAAAATTTCAGGTGTAACAGACAAGTCTGCAGAAATCCTAGATATAAAAGTAAATGGTGCTTAGGTGAGTTCTTCCCTAACTTTGAACAGGGTCATTGCCAAGTGTCTTGGAAGGTATGCAAATCGAGGTAACCTTTCTCAGCATTTCATGGGCAGTTAATTTGGAATTAACCCACTTACTGCTGGACTTCAGAAACTTATGGTGCCAAAGGTGTTGAATGTGTCTTGTGCATTTCTGTATTGCAGTAGCTTCATTATCATTAATTTCCTAAACGTATGAAGTATCAGAGAGTTGTAGGAAGGACAAGATAAGGGAACCTAGGGCACCTGAAAGATGAAAATAATATGTCTGGTATTGTTTAAGGTGTCACAGCTGGGTATTAGGATACATCTCCCCTGGATCTCAGTTTGGGGCCTCAGCCTTGCAACCATGGCTCATCTCCTCTTCTCTTCCCTCACCCCCTGCCCTTTCTGGGTGCAGACAGGTTTCCATTCCCAAAAAAGCAATTTATCTGATTTCTCTAGCTTTCCATCTAGAAGAGTCTAAATATTCTCAGGTTTTTATGAATGTTTAATTGAGAAGTTGTTAGTGGACTTCTGTGTGTTTGTAAATTTTTGCAAGTCACTCTGCTGTAACCAGAAGTATACTTTTCTTTTGTTCTTTTAAAGGGATATTAAAGCTGGAAATATTCTTCTAACAGAACCAGGTCAAGTGAAATTAGCTGACTTTGGGTCTGCATCTATAGTCTCCCCTGCCAATTCTTTTGTGGGAACGCCTTACTGGTGAGTAAAGCCTGCAGTACTTCAGTCCTTTAATAAGACTTCTTTCTTCCATTTCCAGCGTTTCACAATCTGAAAATAATATGTGGCATAAAAGTCTTTATTAACCAAGCAGTTCTCTTAAAATCCCTGCATCCAGCTCTTCAGGAAATGTGTTCTTTCTCATTGCCCATGAGCAGAGGGTAGGCTGTGCAGCACTTTGAAATGATGACACCAGTTAATGTTTTGACTGTTGTAATGCCATTGGCTTAAAAATTATTAACGCTTGCCATAGGTACTGGAACTACGACAACCACATGAAGCAAGGGAATCCCGCTAATATGGCCATGCAGACTGGAAGTCACGCAGCTGCTTAAATTCCGTTTTGAAGAAACTTGCTTAAGGGTCGCTTAAGTTGCTTGGCATTCCTAACATAGGACCAGCATAGCTTTATGCTCCACTTGTTTTGTGGCAGACGCCCCAGGCGTTGATGGGAGGTCACCTATCACCCAACCTCTGAACAAGTCCATTTGGCAGGAAGCCTGCTTCATCTTTGAAGAACAAAAGTTAAGAGGCTGAATTTTTGCGGGCTGGGCCCACTGCGTCTTTCCTCCCCCTCCACTCAGCCTTTTATGCTGGACCACCGTATTTCCCCACTGTTCCAGATTTCCCTGTTCCTTTCATAGCTACACTCACAGGCTGCATATATCTGCTGGAAAATTCTCCTGGTGTGCCAATGGAAGCCCCACCATCTCTGGTGAGAGTGCAAGTGATGCCTTTAGGACTCTCCCAGCCCTTGCTGGCTGCCTGCAGGTACAATGCCTTTGAGATGGGTGTGGGTCTCCCACGTGCCAGCATGTTGCGCTAACAGCAAGATGATCAGGTTGGCCTCTTAATTTACTTTCCTTTCTTAAACTGCCTCTTGGAAGAGTTGCTAGTGCAGGCAAGGATTGTTTCATTTCAGCATGGCTTTCCTCAGCTCCATGCTGGCTCTTTAACGTTCTGGTCCGTTGCGCTGCTGAAGATAACGAAGCCATCTCCTATTAAGCTGTGCGCCGAGAGTCACGATTTGTATCCCCTAACCCGCATGTTTTGCACTGTGGTTGGTAGGATGGCACCAGAGGTGATCCTTGCTATGGACGAGGGACAGTATGATGGAAAGGTGGATGTCTGGTCTCTCGGGATCACGTGTATTGAGTTAGGTGAGTAAATACTTGGCAGCTGAGGTGAATAATTAACTGTCTGCAGTATTTATTAGGAAGTCCTGAAAAAATGGAAGATTCTTATCCCTCATAAGTTTGGGGTTTTTTCTTTAAAAAGCCTGACTTGGAAAGCACTGACAGTTGAGTTAAATCTTTTACTCACTGGCAAATCAAGAACAAGCCACTAAATGCTGCTGTGCTTTAATGTTAATCTGGTGTGCTCAGTTATTCCCTTAGTAACTAGAGGATTCTAAACTATGGTTTCTAGTCTGTATTTCTCAAGCTGGGTTTTGAGAAAGTTGCTCCAGCTATTATGTCAAGGGAACTGGTGTCCTAAGAATTGTGTCAGAAGGTTCCTACATTTAATTTTCCATTCTTCTTACTTCCCCACTCTCTGAAACAAAAAATCTTCAATCTCAGCTGAAAGTTTGTGACACGAATCAACGTGGACAGGTTCTTTACATGAGAAGAAAAGGGTTTGCACTGCAAAGGGCAAATGATACGCAACCACACAACCTGAAGCAGATGTAGATGTGATAGCAGGTATACAGAGCAGATGTGTGCACTTGAAGTTTGAATATTGACATTGCATGTGCTGAGTAGATTATTTTCAAAGGTACTCTTGATGTGGATTATCATTGAGAGCAGGACATCAAGAACTTACTGTGAGGGCAAGTTCACTGAAAATGTTATTTATCGATGTTTAATCAGCAGAAATATGTATGAAGTAATAAAGAGGGGGACTTACAGAATGGGAAGAAATGTTGGCCCCGATATGGAGATGATAAGGTGTAAATGACTAGTAACGTCCAATGTTGTATTTCATGTGCCAGCACTAATGCCTTGCTGACACAATCTGTATTTTGATATAAAGGATGTAAAAATCAGAAGTCGTAGACTTCTGTTCTTCTGCATGGCCATTGATTTATGGTTGGGTTTTTTAGTGTGGAGTTTAAACTAGTTATGGCTTCTCAAGAAGTAAATCACAATGGCAGAATAGATACTATACTACCCTACATACTGAGTCTTGATACTAGAATGTCTATGGAGCTTTTCAGCCCAGAGCCCCAAAGCCATTTTACATAGTTGATGGGTTTGCTTTTTTTAATATTACCCTTTTGAGAAAGTAGTAAACTTTTTTTTTTAATGTTTGAGCTTGGCTGTTGCATGATTCCATATCTGAACATGGGGTCAAGGTGCAGTGGGAGGAAACTTGTTGAGCACAGCTTGGCTTTTTTTTGAACGCTGATGTCTAAATTTCTTGCGTAGCCGAAAGTAAGTAATGTTTAAAGGAAAGAAAATGTGGTGGTTTGCATGCATGCTGCATGGGAAGGACAAGTGATTGCTCTGACCTGACATGAACTTAAAAATCCTGGCGTCGTGGGCTGATTGGCATGACTGGCCTTAGATGGTGGTGAAAACTGGCCTTTCTCAATTTCTGTGTGAGATGTGCTGCACTGCTGGAAGGTCAGGGCTGGTAGGTAGGTGTCCTCTCAGTGCAAGGACTAGGAAGATTTTTAATTAGGGGGAATTAACAACACATCTGGCAAGTGAATTTGGCAAACTGCACCACTTGCAGGTGACGGCCAATGGCAGATGAAACAGGCAGCCGCTCTTTTCCCTTAATGCAGATGCTACAGCGCTGTGTCAAAGATCTGTAGGGATTAATACATGACTTTCCTAGCGCTGACATGCCATGTGTCTAAGCTCTGTTTTAGTCAGCTTCTGCTGATTTTACCATAGCAGGTCAGGTGTGAAACGTTGCAGATAAGGTAAAATTTACTGGAAAATTTACCTTATAATTTGCATCCTGTTCTCTTTGGATTTTGTCATCCCCTCTTCAGGTGAATAACAGCTTTCCTTGAGTGGCTGTCCTGGTCTAACCTAGAATATTAAAATAATTAGTGTAAATGTGTTGAGGATGGTAATGAGCTATTGATTTACCAGTGACACCCTGCTCATACTTCCATATCTTTCTCCTTTTCTTTCCAGACTGCCTTATCACACCTTTCTCTTCTCTTTCTAGCTGAAAGGAAGCCTCCGCTTTTCAACATGAATGCAATGAGTGCCTTATATCACATAGCCCAGAACGATTCCCCTACGTTACAGTCAAATGAATGGTAAGAGAGCTATTACCAGGCTTCTTTTAAATTTGTTGGGGTTTTTTTATGCTCTGCGACACTCTCTGCATGGTTAAAGTCTGACAAGAAAAGTGCTTGTTGCAATGTAGTGATTTGACTGCGTTCTCCAATAGTACTCCTGTGTAGGCAGGCTCAATTTTGACCTTCTGTCACTTTGGCTGTGCCACAGTCTAAATGTGTGGAGGTGTTAATTACGGGGCTGTAGGAATTAAAATATTCTTGGATGCATTAAGCCAGACGTAGCTCAGCATCAGCGAAGTTTCCAGCTGCAAAAGATTCCTGACAGAAGAATTGTTAGCGTTGTAGCGCAGCTGAAATGCGGAGAAAGGGAGGGGAGAGGTACACAGAATATAGAGGTAATTAGATATTTTTTCAGTAAGTGACTTCAAAAGTCATCAGAGCTCTGTGGCCAGTACATACTCCCAGTGCTACGGGCTTGTTCCAGAATCTGAGCTTTGCTACAAGAACGCTTTGTTATTCTGTGGGAGCAAAGGGGTTACCCCCTTCCCAGTTCTCTGGCCTCAAGAGTGGAGTGTAACTGTTGAGTGATGCTTGGCAGGGGCTGCAGATGGCTTGAAACAATTGTTCCTGGAGAGGCGTGAAAAGCCCTCAGTTACACTGCTAGACATTTAAGTAGCATAATTGGTTCATTGCTGATCATTTTATCAAAAACACTTCAGTTTCCTTATTTCATCATCTCTGTTTTGTCCATTTTTCAAGACTGAAAGAATTTGGTCTCACATCTGCACAGTGGTACCCATGTTCTTCTGGGCAGAATTTGCAATGCAGAGTAGAGATAGCTTGTGACTACGGTATAAGCATCACTATTCTTGATAGCAAGCAATTTTGTTCATAGTCACCTGTTTGCTCTCAGTGGCTTTGAGAACACAGGGAGTAGGCAAGGTGCCTTTTATGCTGCTTCCAAGATCAATGGCACCGAGATCAGTTTTCTTCTTTCCAGTTGTGATACAAGCTCCTGTATATAGTTTTCTTGAACTAAGCATTGTATCAAGGTGCTTTGCTGAGTCAACATTACAAACGGTGGGAAGCTTCTAGAAAGCCGTTTCATGAGCTGGCTTAAAGAGTGCGTTTCTGGACTTACCGATAGTTTCATTGTCATCTCTTTTTAAGAAGTTGAAGTAAAATTGAAAATAGTGACTGGTTTGCATAATTCTCACTTGGTTTTCAGTTTGTGGTTGGGGGTAACTGTGTCCATGTTTGGTTTAACAGTCTTTAACTATTGAAAGAACTGGTGGGATCAACTTACTAAGAATTTGGAAAAGTCCGGTTAATTTCTCTGCCCTGGAACTTAAGACCAAATTAGTCGAGGTTTTCCTTTTGCTTTGTGCTAATGAGTCTGCATACATTCCAGATCTTAAGCTTCTCTTTCATCTAGAACTTTTTTTTTTATTTACAGGTCAGACTCCTTTAGGGGATTTGTTGATTACTGCTTACAGAAAATACCTCAGGAAAGGCCATCATCAACAGATCTGTTACGGGTAATTTTTCAAATCTTTTCCAGAAATTTGGGAAAAATCTGTTTGTCTACCAAAATAATTCTAAAGATGGTGAACAAATATTTGCCCTTCTGAAAAAAACCTGTTATTTTTGCGCTTGTCTGAATCAATAGAGTTTTGGGGTCTTCTAAAGAGTATTACAGTCTGTTTAACTTTGTTTCCTGACACTGGCTGTTATGTCAGTCGCAATTCTCTTTACAATGTGATGCTCAAGAGTTGAACTCCTGGAGTGAAGCAGAGGTAGGTTGTGTGGTGAAAGAGTTACACTGCTGAGTGAGGAGTTATTTGGGGGAGCAGCACAGCCACCCTGCTCCTCTCACACCCCAGAGCTCTGCAGAGCTTACGTTTGTGCTGGAGAACTTGCAAGCCACATGGGATAGTAGTGTGAATAACAAGGTTTTTTAGCTGAAGGAAGGACCTGTCAGCAGGACGGGGAGAGAAGAATTTAGTCTTGATTTTTAAAAAAAAAAAAAATTTCCAAGACAATACTGTACATACTTTCACTGAAAGTATTACCGAGGACAAACAGGTCCAGAGCTGGGTTAGTTAAATCCATGCCATAGAAGTGAATTCCAACCAATAGTTTTCCGTGTAGGCAGGACTTAGGAGTGTGTTTCCTCCTGCTTTGATGAAGAAGGAATTTCCAGCAGCCTCTCTGCTGTCAAGTGCTGCCAGTGGGATGCCCCGAGCTGTGACCATGCTGTACTATGTGGTCCCTCAAAGAGCAGACAGAAATGAGGGAGGAAACTGAAGGCAGCCCTGTTTGCCCTCTAAATCGGGGCAGAGGGAGTGGGGAAACTATAACTTGGTGCAGTTTGTGTGAAAGCAAAGACATTTTTGGAGCAGATAGCAGTTTTGTGTGAAGTAATGTAACCATTAACTTGCTGATATTCCTTTTTTTTTTTTCCTGCTTACCTTCAGTAAGGAAAAATGCTGTTTTTCTGTTGTGTAACAGGCAATGCTTGCTCCTAAGCTTCTATGCAATTTCAGTAAGATTTAAGGCTTGTAATTTGCTACAGGCTTTCTCTGTGGAAGTGACAGAAAAATCTAAAAATCCATTTTAATTGCTACTCAAAATCTAGACTTAACCAGTCTTCCTAAGATGCATAGGCAATAGCAAATCTTTTGCGGAGCTGGTAGTGCTTTGAGAATTATACTCCACATGATCAGAGGATTGAGCTCTTAATAAAGATTTACAGATAGTGGCTGATTATTTAAAGGAACATGGGTATTAGCAATGGAAAGAGACTGGATGACTTACGTTCATCTCTTGGTCAGAGCAGCGTTGTTCTGTATGGGGTTCTCTGAAGCATCCTGTCTTGTCTTTATTTTTTTGGTAGATGCAGATGAAGTTCAGGAAGGTTATCTTGACCTTTTTTCCTTAGTAATGCTAATGTGAGCACGATTAATTCTTTATCTATTGATACCTTTTGAATATGCATCTTTTCATGATCGTTCTGTCTGATCTCAGTTCAGTTCTTGGTTTTGCTGTATTGTAAATCATTCACTTTGGCCTTTCTGATCCACTTTTTGGGTTGGGTTTCTTTTTTGTCTGAAGTACCTGTGGCTGGATGGGCATTTCTGGCACTAACATACATCTCATGAAGTGTTTGTTCCTGCAGGCGTGGATAGGTGGGAGCTGGGAAAAGCTGGCTCTGCTGTGGTCTTACAGTAGGAGGTTGTGATGTTGCGTTCTTTTGACTGCTGTCTGGTGTATGAGTCCTGACAAATTTACTGATTAGTGCCAACTGTAGATCCCTCCTGATATTATTACTTACCAAACATACTTTGCATCTATTTTTTTAATTGTTTGTTTCCAGACATAATTTTTTTTTTTTCAACTTCTGTCTCAAGTTGTGCAGTGTCATATTGCTATCTGTGTTTCTGATCTCCATGTTCCAATCATTTCTTTGTCCTGGATGGGCTTTGAGCAAGTCTCGTCATTCATTAACATTTTGTAATATATTTCCTTTTTTGCTATATTTATATATCATACTTAGCTATTAAAAGTAGCACAAACAGGATAGACCTAGGTTAACTTCATCTCCTAATGAAACCACCAAACCCAAAAGTTGTTTATATCCCTTTAATAGTTTCTATACCCAATTAATTAGAACTTGTTTTGGAAATAATGGTATCATTTGGGAAAGTGCCTTGTACAGGTTCATAATTGCCAAGAGCATGTAGGAGGGGGACCTGTGCTGCGAGTGATGTGTCCAGAGTTTGCCAGAGTTTTGTCAGTGAATCATAAATCAGTTCCAGTTGAAGTCACTGGGTTCCAGTTTACAGAAGTAGAGGAACGGCTTGTAACTCCCAAGGGCTTTGTGTCTGGGAAGTTCAGGAGCAGCCTTCTGTTAGAAGGTAGAGATGTGTGAAATCCTGTCCAGCCCCTCTTCCTTCGGGCTTTTTTTTTTTTTAAGTATTTCCTTTCTTTAAAATTGATTAGTGGCCTTGCTATCCCTCTGGTTGCCATCCATAGCTGCTGGTGAGAACTGCATGGCATGCTGCTGTTCCACACCGGGTAAACAGGACTCAGTTTTTCCTTGAATATTTGAGCAGAGGAATTGCTGGTTGCTTAATTTCCACAGCAGGTTAGATTGCTGCTCTGTGGCTACCTGACAGCCTTTTCATGCTGATATTTTCGGTCAAAGGCTACCATTCAGCCTTTGGTTTATGGCTTCGCTTGTTGCTCTCTCAGCCCAGTAAAATGCATTCTCATGGATGTTTCTGAGCCTCTTGATTCTTGAGGAGAGAAATCGAAACCCTGCGCTCTTTAAGGAACAGCGTTGCACTCGCTCTGTCCTTGCTTTAAGCCTGGACCATGTGGAATATTTAACCCTCATGCCTTCACTTGCCAGGTAGAGGCTGATGAAGGAGCTTGTTCGTACTCTCTCTTCGGTGCCTGGTACATTTTTATTTTTTTCCCTGCGATACACTTGTGCTGTGGCACATAACCAGCGTTTTGTTCTCTGGTTCTGCTTGCAGCACCCTGACAGTCCTTTGACCAGCTAATAGGTTTATGTTGTGGGTTTCGGAATGATTCATTCATGTGGATTGGCAGCCTTTCCGCTCTCTAGGAATCATGTAAGTTCATTGAAGGATATGATTTCCCGAGTACCTTCGGCTGGAGTCTGTACAAAGAATTGGAGCTGAGATCCTACGCTTAAGTCATGTATATTCAGTCTTTTTATTTGGTTTTAGACTTTCAGAACAGCAGCCTAGATGTTCCCTCCCACACTACCTCTCCCTAAAGCTTGTTAGATTATATGATTGTAGATCTTTTTGTGTTTTTTCGGATTTTTTGCTTGTGTATAGTGAAAAGGGATAGAGCAAATTATTTATGGCCACATTTTCTTAAAGAGAACTGAATTTTAAATGAGGTGTTTGAGATTGAATTCAGTTTCCATTCACTATCCCAGATGAAAATATTCAAATGACTGTAGTGATATTACAATGCAGCTGAAATTAAAAATAAAAAATAAATTAAAAAACCCCTCAAACTCTCTCATGAATAATTTTTACTTTTAATATTAAAAGCAATTATAAAACTTCTTTTAAACACTTCTTCCCTATTTTTCTCAGCTTGCATGGCATTCCCGGGAGACTTGCGCTCTGTTAGTCACCACCAACTTGGTACATGCCTTTAGAACTGACCTCTTCCTCCCTTTGAGTCGATTTGGTTTTGTTGTTTGTTTGTGGGTTTTTTTCCTCGCGATTTGGAGAAAGCAGACAAATTAAGTCCTTTCAGCCGTTGTTTCTTAGAGTTGCACGGTACATCTGTTATGCACAATTTAGACAATTAGGTAATGCGAGTGAGCAGTCAGAATTGTATTCACGTTGGTTTTCACATTGGTGCTTCTGCCCTGCAGCTTCCATGCGGTCGTGTTCTGATATTTGAGTAGCGCTTGAATGTGAAGCACGTAGTCTTTCCAGTGAAATGAGTACTTGCACTGCTAAAGAATATGCATAAACACGTAGACACTGGACATATAGGATGGATTTAAGTTCAGGATCACTGTCCCAAATGCATTACTGCTTTCTAAAAATTATCTGCAATGAGGTAAAAATGGTTACCCTTTTCCTAATCATAGATAAGCTGCAGATTGTTGCCATTTACAGAGAAATAAATGGTGGTTATCTGCGTTGAGGAGCAGAAATGATTCGTTTTGCTTCTGTGTGAAATGATGTTTAGAACTTTTAGCTATAATTCAAAAATGAACACCGTCACTACTAGCAAAAAATTGATAGCGAAATGATTAGCTGTCCCCATTAGCAATACTCAAATGCACAACAGTTTGAATTCAGTTAAAAACAAGAAATAAGCCCGTGGCATGATACTGTCCATGTTTATTTACAAATCATTAAAAGAAGATCAGCTCATCCTTTCAACTTTTTTGTATGTAAGACTCCTGTTTTGAGGACTGGGTTTCATGTATCGGTTACTCCAGCTACAGTTGGATGTATCAGCTCTTGAGTTTGAGGGATGGCAACACATCTGGGGTAGAGATGCTCTTCCCTGTCCCGTGGGACCCCGAGTTCACCAGGTGTGGAAGGAGCTGGGAGGCCAAGTGGGCAGACATGACTCTGCAGAGAATTTCTTTGCAGGTGGGGTCCAGCTGTTGAGTCTGTCTAACAAAAGGCAAGTGCAATGCAGGGTAGAGAACAACTCCTTTCCCCTTTCTCTTTTTCATGTTTCTAGAAATGTGCAGAAGATGTTTGTGCCTTCAGGCCACCTCCCATGATACATATTAAGCAACATACCCAGATGTAGCGATTCCATGTTGAATTTTGGCAAGTGTGTACTCAAACTGTCTACTTTAGTCAAAGGTTAAATGGGAAAGCTACAAGGATTTCGTACTCTACTGCAAGTTGTACAGTTCAGGAGAATGTATCTGATAAATCGGAGAACAGCCCGTAATCATGTACTTAAATTCCATTGAAAAATTTGTTATTAAGTCTGCACTTAAAATGTGTGCTTCTAATACATCCTTAGCAGGGGATGGTAAGAACCTGATTTTAATTTAGCTCTGGCTACAAATTCTTTAAGAATAAATAAACCTTGCACTCTTCTTACTGGTTTTATGCATGAATCAGAATAGATAGATGCAGGATAAACCTTTGCACGTAGCTTAGGCAGGTAATCTTGCATAATCAGGATTGATTCTTCTTTGTCCTTTATGCATTTTGTTCATTTTGAAGTCCTACGCCTTTGGAAGGTTTGAAGTGGCACTGTCTTACATGGTGTCTGCAGCAAGTGAACAAGCTCGGGAAGGAACGAATTAGCTGTGCTGCCTGGAGAGCTCGGAAAACCCGACCCTGGTCCAGACTTTAGACAGAAAAGTGAATGGGGGAGTCAAGGCTAAAGAGAACTTGCGAAGGGTCAGACAGGTCTTGCACCTCTCCATCCTCTACTCGGCTTCTCCTGCTACTGATGTGCCCGTGTGCAGGCGTGCGCACGCACACACGCACAGGAGTTTCAAGTCGTGAAGTGATTTTTTGCCTCTACTGTACGTTTAATTGAGTTCTGTGCTTCAGCAGATCTTCTGACTTCTGGACAAAACGTTTTGCAGCCTACGCTTCAAAACTCGTAGTGCTCAGCATGATTGGTTTGGTTATTTGACATAACGATGAGCACAGTCAGTGTATTCAGTGCTGAGTGTTTGGAGTCTTTCATAATGGGTATTACTAATTATTGAATATGAACAGACTAGTTACTGAATATGTACTGCCATTTCAGGTGCCTCTTAAAAGAAGTGACTGTGTCCCTGTGTTTACATCAAACATACTAGTGTCATGTTTGAAACTATGTGTTTTATTTCCTTTAATTTAGCATGATTTTGTTCGCCGAGACCGACCACCAAGGGTACTAATAGACCTCATACAAAGGACAAAAGATGCAGTACGTGAGTTGGATAACCTTCAGTACCGGAAAATGAAGAAAATCCTTTTCCAAGAGACGCGGAATGGCCCACTGACTGAGTCTCAAGAAGAGGAGGAGGTACTTTTATTTTGTTACCTCATTTGCACTGTTACAAATAATTTTAGGGCAAGTGAGATGTTCCCTCTGCTGAAGGGGGCAGAAGCAGCACAGCCTAGGTGAGGATGCAATCCATGTTGTTGGAATATCATCTGGATGAGCAGAGATATGGGGAGGATAATGAGCGACAGTAGCCTTTACTTGGTGTTAGATGTGCGTTTATTGGCAACTTTAAAACGTTTTTGTTTTTGTTTTTGTTTTTCTTCAAACAGTGGATTTTCTTCTGAAAGCTTTAGGGAAGAAACTTTTTTGGTGGGAGATTCTCTGTGGAAGGAAGTGGCTCATGGCCTGTGTGAAGGAGGGTCTCTTGACAGTTCAAGCTTTTCAGTCCCAGAAGCACAGTCAAGACCACTTGATTAACGTTAATATTTTTTCAATTACCATCACTTTATTGTAAATTGGCCTATCATGAGCTGAAAAGCAAATCACCGACTTAGTAAGACTTATTTTTTTTTAACATTCTTTAATATTAAAGAAAAAAGATTCAAGACATAAAATTCAGCTTCAGTTTAAAGCTTATAATGAAGAACCCACTTAATCAGTGTATGATAATTGACACTAACTGTGCCTTAGAGAAGGAACCCAGTCATTTTTCAGTTGATGAGATTAGATGGAAATTAATATCATTTGGTGCAGGCACGCTGGATAAATAAATCCATGACTGGTTCTCAACAAAGAAAAATTGACAGGCAAATTGATGTTTGTATTCCTTTTAGTTGCGGTATAGTAAGATAATATGCAGGGAGATGCCCAAGCTCAGCATATATTCAGGGACTTGGTTTTGAGGTTTGTGTATGTCAAACGTTCCTTATAGGCTAAACTAGAGCTCTGGTTTAAAGCTATGAAGTTCTAACCTTCCAGTTTGCCAAATTCTAAACCTTGAGCTTAGTTGTTGGGGCGGGGAAAGGGGGGATTTGTCAGATTTTTGCCCTGAAACCTTCCAGCTTTGTCTACCTATGTGTGAAAAGCCGTTAGGAGAGCGACAGGGTAGGAAAGCGCAAGGGAATGTGTTTCCAGGATGACTCCAGGATGTATCTACTGTTCCTCCTGTCCCCACCTCACAAAAAAGGGGGAAGAAAAGACATAGTATCTCTAGGAATTAACCCTCTAATGAAGCTCACACTCTGCATGTGCACAGCATGCTCTGCACTGCGTTTTGCCACAAAAGGAGGTTGTATTGCTCGTGTCACTAACTTGGCAGCGAAAGGAAAAACGTAGCACGTGCTTCGGTTACTACTTCACTGGTTAACAGAAGCTGCTCAACCGTAAATGCCACGAGACATTTCGTTTTTCTACCTTAGACTTTCTAAGGCAGAAAAGGAGTGTTACAAATCTTTACCACTCAAAAGACTACTAATGCTTTCCTCAGAGCTCTTGTGAGAAAGTTAGGGTCATTTGGAAAGTATTCAAGTTGGGAAGTCAGTGTTAAGGTTGCGTATGCAACCTCATCTCTGTCCTTTGTGCATATACGTTCATTAATTACATAGCCATACCCTCATCTCAGATGCTTTGTTATATTATATCTTCTGCAACTTTATATAAGCATCTTGGAAATGTCTTCATTCTCATGTGCATATATTCTCTGTGAAAGACTATTCTTTTGTATTTTGGATTTTAAGTGCTCTTACACAGGCTCTGAATGATCTGCTGATTGCTTAAAAAATAACCCCACAATCAAATACAAATCTGTCAAGTCTGTCAATTTTATCTTTCTGTCGGTTTCCAACAAAATGAGTACCCCGTTAATTGATTTGTAATGCAATTCTCCCCACAATTGCTTTGGAGGCCAGGACAAACTGGATGCGGTAGCAAGCCATTCATTTTGGTGAATTGAGGCTATTTCGGACCAGGAGCTGAAGGATGTTTGGAGTTCTCGGTCCTCGCTGGGAACTCCTTGCAAGCCTCGTCAGAGCCACTAGTTAATTACGAAGGACTCCATAAATTCTCTGAGTCTGTCCAGATTAAGCGCATACTCTGCGATTACTGAGCTGGTATGAGTGTGCAACAAGAAAAAAGGCTGCTAACTTCTGATATTTGTAGAATCAAAAGTAGGCCCTGTGCGAGGAATAATTACGTATGTCTAAATAGATTACACCAGTTTTAATCACTGTAATAATGCAGGCTCTTCTGAGTCAGCTGCTAAAAGGCGAATGAAAAATTTCTTGGCTGAAGACACAAGGTTAAAGGAGTTTTTTAGCTTGGGAAAATGTAATTGCTGACTGCTTGGGACATGGAGGTTAAAACCTCTACTCCTGTTAAGCACTATGTGATAGTTATCAAATCGTAAACAAATGGATTCATTGTCTTACATCTTTTCTGATGCACAAAATGTGTTGGAACATTGTTTTACTACAAACTTAGATTGCTCCTATCAACTATGAGACTCCTTCCACCAGCCATCCAGTATCCCTGGATGTCTCTTATTCAAGCCAAGAGCCATGCCCAGACTTACTGATAGGTGGAAAAAATTGGCTTGAGGCCTGGTGCAGTACGATTGCAGGAGAAGAGGCAAAAGCGAACTGCCCCGTATAGAGTATTTCATAACCCAAGCAGCCTTGAGAAACATAGTTGCCAAAATAACGAACAAAGAACCTTTAACTCTGCAGAGTTGCCTTTAAAACAAACTTTGGGCGCTGCAGGCACACGCTGGGCAGGTGACCTCCTGCAGTATTCGTAACGGATGCCCCTTGTTTTATAGGACAGTGAGCATGGATCAAACCTGAGTAGGAAGATGGACAGTCTGGGCAGCAACCATTCCATCCCGAGCATGTCTGTGAGCACGGGCAGTCAGAGCAGCAGTGTGAGCAGCATGCAGGAGGTCCTGGATGAGAGCAGCCCTGAACTGGTCATGATGCATAGTGACGAGAGCACAATTAATTCCACTTCCTCCGTTGTTCCTAAGAAGGTATGTTCTCTGGTGCTCTCCATAGCTTCCCGCAGTCCCTGCTATTGCTCACGCTGGCTCACCCGCGTAGGGCCCAACCATCAGTGTGCTGTGGTCTTGTGCTGAGCCATCTGCTGAGAGCAGGAGCTGGTGCCAGGCTTGCCAGAATCAAGTTCTGTGTTTTAGTTTTGGTTTTTTGTTGTCTTTTTTTTTTTTTCTTTAAAAGCTAAACTGCATTTAGATAACCTCTGAAAATAAAAAGAGGCCGCTAATGAAAGGTAGCGCTGTCAGTGTCTAGGCAGGGGTCACGCAAACTTATACTGCATGCCTCCTTACCCAGCCCTGCATGTGCACTTCTTCATCTCTGCTTGTGCCATCGGTCCTTGTTTCCTCGTGAATGATCGTACTGTGTTATGTAGTATGGTGACAAGTGGTCCTAGCAGCTCAGCTAACCATTTACCAGTCACAGTGTGTGATTAAAATCTGCTTGCACTTGGATTTCCCTCATGAGAAGTGGAAGAGTGCAGAACTTTGGACCCTTCCCACGAGGTATGTTTTGAGTCAAGTTCCACTCGATGCTTTTCTTCTCTTTTGCTGCATGCTGTGATCTCTTGCCTTTCGTTTTCTTAGTGCTAGATATCAAGCTAAAATTGTCTAGCTGTAAGTCAGCATCTAATCTAAGATTGTTTTACTAAAATAGTTTTGGCTTGGCCTTAGCAGTGTCGTTTGCTAGTGGGCAGTAAAATACAGGTTGTCTGTGCGATCGCATTTGCAAAGCGCTTCAAAGCGTACATATGCTTTTTGCCAGAGGAGCTAAAACATTACAGCAGCATGAAAAGTATGAATTTTTCTTTTGTAGGGTTCCAGCAAAGCCTGGTTCTACCTAACGAAATATTTGTAAGCAGTTTTCCCCCCTGAAATACAGTGTTTGTGTAGTTGAATGTTGAAGCACTTATGAAAGGGAGCTCTCAAGAAATTTTGTCTTCGACAAAAAGGTTGTCTTGCATATTTAAAGATACTGGTAGATAAATTGCAAAAGTTTACATCTTTGTCAAATACATCTGCAATAGCACCTTTAGAGAAGATTTTATTTTCACCTTTCTGAAAAAACAGTGTTAGGTACAAAATGCCAGCCTGAGGAACCATCCTAAATGAAGAGGGGCGCAACTGATTTTATGCTCTGGGTGGTTATAGTTGGAGCTTTTTCTTATTTTCTGTAGCCTTCGGAAATGTGTATTAACTTTGCTTTCACATGGTTAAGTAGTCATATTTACGTATGCATTAAAATAGAAGTCGTACATTATAATGTTACTGACTGATCAGTGCCATTACAGTTGATCAAAACAAAATGTGGGCCATTCCCATCAAACATAAATTGCATTTGGGAAAGGACTCGAGTTTCTGCTTGGCTTAAGAATAATATTTCGGTTTACAGTGACTGTGTGGCACTTCTAAAGTACAAGAACAGGAAGATTTCTGAGGCTATGAATTCAGTCCCCTTAGACTTTTGTGTAGCTGCTGGTTTTTTTTAAGACATTGAGTAGAGTAGAATGCATAAGCATGAAACCACGTGCAAGCCTTGGGTATTTGGTTTGGAAAAACGGGGTCACTGAAGGTAACTGAAGTATTGTAAAAGAAACCTCCTGTAGATCACTAAGTAAATCACTGTAGGTCACTGGGGTTTTACAAACCCCAGATCTTCCCTGATGGGATGGTCTTTACAAAGTAGTTAACAGTGGGCTGGGATTACTGCTCCGTGCAGTGGAGTGGGTGTCTTCTCAATTGGCAAATGTTCCCTTCTGCTGTATGTACGCATAAAGTGAATTTAGAGTATTCCAGTCTGCAACTATATTGTTTTAATTTAGTACATAATTTTTTTAAATTCTCTTTTACTTTGGGAAATGCAATTTTAAATGGAAAACTGCTTCACGTGTATATTAATACATGCAAAAAGACTAAAATTGGAACAGGGCGTTTCAGGGGCTTTATGTACACATGCATCCCACTCTGTTTTCAAGGTAAAGTTGCTTATTCTGAAGAAACTTCAGTTTGTCCGTGTACTGGCTTTAACTGTGTTTCTGTAAACTGTGATGAAGCTGATCCACGCGTTGTTTCTGTTCTAGCAGGTGAGAAGTAGGGAGAGCTGGGTTTGGTAACACTCTGGAGCCTAATCACAAACACAATGGAAAGAACCTGGGTTCAACTTTAAATTAAGCTTTTGTTTTGCATGTAATCAGCCTTTAAAGGCTAAAAAGAAAATACTGATGAACATAATTAGCTGGCTGTCTCCATTATGGGGGCACAGGGTCACATATGAAGTTGTTTTGACACAGGTCAAATCAAAGTGTTGTGTAAAATTATGGTATTCCGCAAATGTGTTAATTAACAACTGCCGGATGTACCAGACTGTGTAAAGTGACCAAGATGGCAAAATTGCCGAGACTGTTGGTATTTTCGAAGGCTCAAAGCTCGAAGAATCAGAGGCCTTTTTGATTTCTTTGGGCTACAGCCCCAGAATGTCATGGATAATGGTCAAACAGAGGATGAAAAAGTCTGTGGTCGTGTGCGAAATATAGTTCCCAGCTCTCAGTGCTTGTGGTCGTAGAGTAAGTGATCCAGTTAACTTTCATGATAGCCAAGGTTCTTGGCTTAGTATTCGTAATAAATCCTCCCTGAAAGACAGGCGCAGCCTCACTCCTTCCACAGTACGAAAGCTTTGGGGCCGCAGTAGAGCTCCATGTTTCTAAACTTGTGCCTGGAACAGAAGTGACTCCCACCTGTCAGCAGAGTAGTACCTGTAGATTGGAAAAAAAAAAAAATCACTGGACAGGAAGAAAATAATAGTAATAATCCCTAATTGAATATGTAGCTTTTTATATAACTTAAAGTGGTGTCCTAAACTCCTGGGAGGAAAAAAATTGCAATAATGTCTGCTACTCATGCAGGAATCTTGCATCCTCCTTTCCTGGGATCTCAGTCCATCCCTAGGATCAAAGACTGCTTCTGCAGGAGGATGCCTTAATCACCAACAAATTCTTTACAGGAAATGCGTATGTCCAGCTTGGATGAGCTGTCCTGCTAGGAATTGTCCAGGCCCCTTTGCAGGTTTCAGATTGGTGACCTCCCCCGTGAAAGCAGCAAAATGATCAGTGTCTGGTTTCTGACGTCTCTGTTTTGAAGACAGTTAACATAACTGCGCATCTCCATCCAAGGATCATCTTACCGACGGATACACATTCTCCTGTCCATCTCCTGTTGGGAGCTAATTCAGTTTTCAGCTGTACAGGTTGAGAACTGAGGAGTAAATGACAGCTCTAATGCAAACCCAATTGTATCTGAGAGTGCAAAAAAAAAAGACAAAATGGGGCAGAGAGTTAAACTCCAAATACACTGGGCTTCAAAAACATGTAACCCGGTTTTTTAAAAGCAGATAAATATCTGTTAATTCATCTTAAAATGAGGATGAAGATTTTGGCTCCCTAAGAATATAGGCATCAGTTAATGCATTGTAGGTAGTTTGTCATCTGCTTTGTTCAACTGCTGGTCTGTGTCAGGGTCTGTACACGTGGCTTCCCAGAAATAGGATTTTGTTGTCCTAAATGAATATGCCAAGTGGTAGGATGTAGAATGCTCCCACATGGTATTATTTTATTTCCCTAAAACTTCATAATAGTAAAAAAGGTTGTTCTCTTTTAATCTAAACGAAAAGCCAGTGCAGTATTGTTTTGTTCAACTGCAATACAGAGTTGTTGCTGTTACTTCAACCTTAAAATCATCCATACTTACAAAGATGAAAGTTGGGCAATAAAAATGTCAGGGAAATCTTCCGATTAAAATCTAGTTTTTAACAAAAGGGTAAAAAGAGGATGTTCATAGTCGATCATCACAAATTCTTGCCCAATGTCTGTAATTAAAACATACTTCTGTAATAACTTGTAACTTGAGTGACTTTCCAAATCCATTAAATTAACCTGTGCACGTTGCCTGTCGCTGCCATGATCAATATGCAGCATTCCCGCTGGATTCTGGGGATGGAGAGTGCCCTGGCATGGCTCTGCATGAGTTACAGCTGAGGCAAAGCTGAGGCTCTTTTCCTACATATCAAGATTTATGATTCATAGTTGGAAAAGATGTTGCTTTTATGAGATGTAAAGGATATTTAGGTAATGAGTTATTGAGCGTTGGCGTGCATGTGCGGGCAGTGATGACCCCTCACGTACTTTCTGGAATCGGGTCAAGCAGGGTGAAGCCTGACCCGATTCCAGAGGGTCAAGCCCTCTGGAAACGGTTGAAGCCTTTTCTTGAAAGACTTTTCCTACTTAAACCTCTCTGTAGATTATCGAGGCATTTAATACAATGTGCTAAAGTGAACGATGGCACACCGTTGTTTTCCTTGCTTTTTAAATTCTTAGAAGGGAGGGATTTGCTGTGGTTCCATTAAAGTCTTTACTACGACTCAGAAATTGCCTTTCCTATTTGTCTAGGAGACAGACAGTCCTTTCCCGTTAGCAAATCCTCTTGTGCAAACAGTGTTTGTGAAGGTTTTTATTTGCCGTGCATAACCAAAGGGGCCTTGTGCAAGTGAATGTGCCTTTTGAGGCCAAAGTTTGGATGTTTTGGCTTTAGGCTGGTCCAGTTTGCAGTTGGGGTGTATGTTCATTTCTGAATCAGCTGCTGAAGAGGATGGGACTCCTTTGTCTGTATTTTGTTAATTCTTTGCACTTGTGTTTGCCTTGTGAGTGCAAGGGCTGTTTCAGCTGTATGACAATGTTATATACTGAAAAAATGTAAACATCAAATGCAATTTATAGATCTTTCTGCCCAGTTTTGATGTGATTAAAATCTGAGGCAAAGTTCTCATTGATTTTTTTTTTTCCCTGTAGGAAAAATACTTGATTTGAAAAAATTCTGTAGGAAAAAAATCAACTCCTGTCTGCCTACTGAGTTGTTTCTGTTTGCTTGTTCCAATAGTCTTCTGAACAGGTATTTTATTCACCTAGGATGCTTTGTTGCAGCAGTGTGTTTGTGCGGGGGATTTTCCTTAGTGTTTCTTGGAACAAGCTAAGTCTTTCCCTAAAAACAACAAAAAAAATTATCTGATCAGTGTAATTGTTAAGTGTTATCAGGAAGGAGTCGAGTTGGAATATTCTGAACATAAAATGAAAGTACTGTTAGCAACATGCTGTTAGTGTTGCTCTTAAAAATGCATGGCCAAGGTGTTCAGCAGATATTTCTGAAACGTTGTGCCGGTGTTGGGGGCAGGGGATGGTAAAGCCCTTTTTTATTTCAGTGAGGAGGATGAAAAGACAGTGTATGGTAGAACCGACACGGGACTCCAGAGAGCAAAATTCGGGTTGGGTGACCTTGGCCAAGACTCATCGGCCAGAGCAGAAACCCACGAGCATTGTAAGATGCTCAGACAGTACACGGTTAGATGTAGCCAGTCGGATATCCTGCTGGAATCAATGTGTGTCTGAACAAATGTTCTGGCTGCTTCTCTGCATTTCTGTTTATCCAGAGATTAACTTCCACAAGAACAATTTTAATTTCTTTTTTAGATTACTTATTAATCCGTAGTATATGTAGGAGTTCTGCCTTTGGGGTTTTTTTGTCATTGTTTTTGAGAGACTTGCTCTTTAGCATCACTTCAGTAACTGGAAGCTCCACCAGCTCTCATCAGATAATGCCGTAGAAACGTTTGAGAGTTTTCATCCTGGCAAATATCATCAGCAATTTCAAAGCCAGCACCCAGCCAAATACCCCCAGTTCTTGTGATCAGCCTGAAAACTGCTTATGTAGCAGATAATACAGTCAGAAGAACAAATGATTTCCTTAGTAGGAAGTTGAAGATTCTAGATTGTTGACCCTAAATGGAAGGAGTTAACGGTTTAATGGGAATTGTGATCTAAGCATCCCTAAAGTTGTATTCATAAGGCAAATATTGTAATAAATCCAGAAAGCAGATGGACAGTGAAATATAGGTGGAAGATACTTTACTTTAAAACCAAACCAATGTTTGAACTGCAGATTTAGGGCTGAGAAATACCCTGACCAAACTTTGAGGAGTTTCTGGGGGCGCGTTCATATTTTACTTCCTGACTAACTTGACCTGAGGTGCCAGGTTTGGATCTTTGTTTCCCACAAATCTGTAGCTAAAAGTTTGAAACAATTTCCTGATTTGTGTCGACATCTGGAAGGAGGTACGATTGCGGTGTCTCTTGGCAAGCCTTTGGGAAAAGAAAGTAAAATAAAAAGGGCAGAAGTTTGTTTTCTGGGTTTGTAGGTAGATACCTGTCATAGTCGCCATCAGTTGCATTGTCTGAGGAAGGTTGGTGGAGATACGGCTACTCTTTATTTGTCTTACAGGTCTCTGTGGTAGTGTAACTTGTTAGATTTGGTAACTCTTCATGTCAAGTGATTTTTATTCCTGGTGGCGAGCCAGCTTTTCTGAACAATGTTTTGCCTATTAAGGTCGCATGGGCTTATTTGAGAGTTAATAGTGGTTGCCTGCCTGATGCGGAAGCCTCAGATCCCAGATTAAGGGGTGCCAAGGACAACCACTGAATCTTCTGTCCACTTGAAACTGGTCCTTTTGCTTGCTCAGTTGCGAAGGAATTTTCCCATTCCTTACCCGGCTCAATTTGAAATGGAGAATGCAGTTAATTCACATTCCTGAAGGGCAATTAGACTCTGCTGTGAGCTTCTTATGTGCACTGAAGTAACCAGAAGTCCCATAAAACAAGACCAGGATGACATTCTGCCCTCTAAGAATCCACCTCTTAGATAACAGAGAAGTAACCTACAGATTAATTTTCCCATATAAGAAGTAATTATAATTTCAACTTGTCATTTTAGGTGGTGTTTTGGAGCAATCTGAAAAATCTGAAAGCCAATTTTAAAAGTTTTCGGGTTTTTTTTTCAGTGATTTGCTGCTTCTCTGGTTTTAATATTTCACATTCACCGTGGCATACTAATGTAATGGAGAGAGAGAAGATGTCCAGGGATTGGGGTATTGCTAGCAGACCTTAGGAACCTCGTACATTGACATGTGCTGCTGGATGACCAAGGGTAATTAATATTTGGCCTGCCTCTACCTTAATCTCATAGCTACAGCAATTTCATAGCTACAGAGCTACAGTAGAGGAATAGTAGCTCCTGTGTAGTTTGTTTTCTCTTCAGCCTTCCGTGGTTCAGGTGGGTAAGCCTTGTATAGATCTTTACCATGGCACTCTTACTCAGCTTTATTTTGTATGTGAGGTGCTGCAGTTTCAGCCTGTAACGAAGGAGTTCCCTTTTGCAGGTGCTGACTGCCTTCCCCTTGCTTCACCTTGCTTTGAACCAGTGCCTTCACCTGGGGCTGGGTTTGCAGAAGCCCCAAAGAGCCAGGTTTATCTCTGCGGAGCCGCGTGTTGGAGAGCAAAAGGCCAAACTCAGCGTTGCTTGTAGCACTGCCCCTTCCCTGGCTATGGGGGCTCTTGTGCCGGAAGGTTCCAGAATATATCAGTAGCAATACCAGACTAAAAGGTGATGTTAGTAGCCAGCCTCTCCGCTTTGTGTTCTCTGGGGTATCCCTGATTTGTGTTCCAGAGCCCTCCTTACACCTATGTGATAGGCAAGAGTGCTGCAGAGTGATAGAAAACTTGGGATTGATAGACTCGTGGCTTCAGTGGAAGACTAATTAAATTGAGTGATACTGTTAAACTTTAAATGTTTAATCATAATTTATTTTTTTTCTTGGGTATGACAATTATACAGCCCAAGCCACCTTTCTCAGGAAAGCGTGCTAGTGTGAGAGCCCTGCCTGTCATAGAATCACAGAATTGCCGAGGTTGGAAGGGACCTTTCAGATCATCTAGTCCAGCTGAAAAATCTAAGATCAGCCCAACTGACAGTAATTGCCCTTCTGGAACACTTCCTTCTTCCCCTGTTGAGGCAGTGCAACGAAAAGCCCAGTATAAGGATGACCGATATAAAATGAAACTGCAACTTTTTATTACACTCTTTACTTCTATGGAGAACTGTCCTTTTTTAACTGTTTCAGCTTGTTCTGTCTCTCTCGGGTGGGCATGGAGGGGCTGGTGCAGGCTTGGTTCTGTGATGGTCTTGGTGGTTGTGTTCTCTGCATGCAAAGGCAAGAGAAAGGTGAGCGTGGAGCGTAAGTGCTCAAAATGAAGACTATGAGAAAAGGTATAGGGTTTAAAACACTTTAAATCAACGTGGTTTTCAGCTCTGTATCAGCACTTCTGTACCTGTTTGGCTTTTGCTCGAAGTCATTTACAGAATCCCATTGAACGAGGGGTAACGGTTTTCAACTGAAAGAGGGGAGATTTAGAGGAGATCTCAGGAAGAAATTTTTCACTGTGAGGGTGGTGAGCCCCTGGCCCAGGTTGCCCAGAGAAGCTGTGGCTGCCCCATCCCTGGAGAGGTTCAAGGCCAGGTTGGACGGGGCTTGGAGCAACCTGGGCTGGTGGGAGGTGTCCCTGCCCAGGGCAGGGGGTGGCACTGGGTGGGCTTTAAGCTCCCTTCCAACCCGATGATTCTGTGAATGTGCGTGAGTCCAGACGAGGAGCAGCTAGAAACTGAGGGCAGCAGAGAGGGAAACAAGCGTTTGCAGAGTAGGGAAGGAGCGTCAGAATGACGGCAGTGTCATGGTGGAGATGCTGCTCCATATCAGCTGGTTTCTCACCCTAGGGCTTTCTGACCTTACTGGTGGCTGCCCTGGCATGGCAGGGTGGTGAAGCTGCTTCTGCTCCCCGGCAAACACCCGGTGCGCGGCAGCAGCCGTTCTCTGCAAGGGTTGGCATCTTCCATTTGCCTTTTGGCGTAGGTGCTTGCAGCCTTTATTTTGCACCCCTGGCAGTTGGAAGCTTGATTTAATTTGGGACAAATCTCAGTTTTCCTTTGAGTTTTTTAGGAGCTGGGACTTGGGGACGGGAGGCGCGAACCTGTGGTAGATGGCAGCGTGGCAGATGTGCCAGCGCTGGCTACCATCGCTGCTGCCCCGAGGAGCCCACTGCCGCTGGGCTGGCTGCCTGGAGGTGCCCGAAGGCTGCTCCCTCCTGAAGGGTGCAGTCACCGTTTCAATTAGCAAGATTGCGGTGGCGTTTTTCGCCGGCCTTTCTGATGAGGGTCCCTCCTCTATAGCCTGACGAGAGCTTTGCTCTGTTGGAAAAGTTGCCTGTACCGTTTCGCGGATGCACAGCGAGCAAGAGGGAGGTTGTACCGGGAACCATCCGTGCTAAAACCTGTGAGCTGTTGCTTTAAAAGGGGGGAGAAAAAAAAAAAATAAATAATCCTTTGTGGGCTGTGGAGAGAAAGTGCTAGAACTGTGCAGGATCATGACTGGAAAGCAGGATCCCTGAGCGGTGAGGGAGGCTTTCCTGGTCCTCTCCAGCCTGCCATGGGTTTAGCCAGGATGCTGGTCCTCCACGGCAGATAGCAAACGGGAGACAAAGAAACCTGCCCGGGGACCAACCGCTCGGCAAAGGGGATGAGGCAAAATGTTGCTCTGGTGTTAAAAGGGAACGGCACCTTCTTTGCTAGCGATGGAAATCACGTTTCTAACGGGATTGCTCGGTTGCAGTGCTTGAACCCGACCTTTCCGAGGATTCCGATCTCTCCGCGTCGCTTTTGAGTCTGCCTCTTTTCTTTTCTTTTTTTTTTTTTTT
>VYZM01007723.1:260683-276949 GCA_013398915.1 Dromas ardeola
TCTCTTTTGTCAATATATTTATTTGCATGTGCATATAGAGCGTGTATATGTGCTCGTGTGAAATATGCTTAAATGCTATGGGGATGCAGATGGGGTTTGAAACAATAAGGCTGCTGCTTCCCGGCTGAGCCGCTTGCCTGGTGGTTGGGTTTTTTCTTTTCTTTTTTTTTTTTTTTCATTCATTCATTTATTTCAAGCAGCTGTACCGTGACTGCATTTTTCAGCTCGATCCCTCGGCAGGATTGCTGGGTTGCGATAAGGGAGAGGGCTGACGGCGGGCTGTGGGCTTACAAAGAGGAGGGGGATGGGACGAATCCATCAAGATTTGTACTATTGCAAATGTGATTGCTGAGGATGCCTTTGTAGTAGGGAAAGGGGTGTGTGCCGGAAGAGTTAGTTGTCATGCCGCCTCCCCCACCTCGCATCCGCACGGGCTGCGGGCGGTAGCAACGGTTTGGAGGGAAAGGAGTGGGGAAAAAATGACTTTTTAAAGCTAAAATAAATGTGATCGTCAATATTTCAGCCCGATGGTATTAGAGGTCAGATGGACGGGGAGCGTTAGGAAGTGCCCAGTGTTCGGCCATGGCACTTGCTCAGTGCTATGACATCATCCTAGACCAACCCCGAAATTACACCAGCGAGCCCTCCCCTTCTTGCTTCACCCTGCCTGAACGGTGGGGTTTTTTTCCTGCTGTACCACCATTTCTTGATCCTCCGAATCGTTTCCCGTTTCTACATGCACAGGACGGAGTGTGTGTGTGTGTGACCACAGCTAAAGATTGTGAGCAGAGGGAAGAAGCTGCAGCAGTGCCAGTAGCCACAATTTTTCTGTGTGGTGGTTGCTGCTGCCGCTGTTAAAATCTAAAAGGATGCTGTGGCATTCAGACTTCTATCCAGATGCTTCATGGGCTGAGATTTGAGGGGAGCATCCGAGTTCCATCTTTTGCAGGTGTACTTCTGGGTACCTGGCTACCCGAGTGATCCCCAGGCCAGTGTCCCCTGCTCCCCTTTCCCTCCCTCCTCCCCCCCAGTTTAGAGAGTGACCTAGAAATGTGTTCATTAGAGGACTTCATGCAGCACACCTGACACAGGATCTCTGGTCTTCTGGAGACCCTCTGCCTTGTGAATTTTTCTCCTGTGTGTATGTGTGTGTGCATGCACCCAGTGTAGTGCCAACACTATTGCCTGCACTCAGCAAATAAAAGTAGGATCCAGTTGGGTTGGCTGGAGGGAAGAAACGCTGAATGGCTCAAGTATCATATTCAAAATATATATGCAATTTGATTGATAAATAGGTGTCTGTGTTCAATATATTCCTCTTTCTCACTGTGGAAGGCTGCTACACCTTCTGTCCTGCCTTCGGCAGCAGAGTCCGTAACTCCTGTCTTCCTTCAGTGTATCATCCCTGGGCTACTTGGGTGGCTTGAAGGTATTGCATGGCAAGGCCACCTTAGGAGCTGGTGAAAGATGTTGGTATGGACTGTGAGGTCTTCCCAGATCTCTAAGCTCTGGGGAAAACAGCTAATGTCCCAAGGTCACTCCTAAATCCCACAGCAGCCTCCTGTGGGGCTGGGACTGCATCTACCTTAATTCCTTAGTCACTTAGATTTGCCAAATCTCTCTGCTTCAGTGACCAAAGGATGATAAAGATAAAATTAATACTGGGTGAGGATGATGGTAGGCTTTTTGGAGAACTTTTCTTTTGGTTTTCTATGGAACATGCTCTGATCCGGAGTGTGTCTGGGCTCATGCTGGGAGGGTTTAGGGTGCAGGCTTAGCGTGAGCTTAAGGTGAGTGGTACATGCACAGCACAGTGCCCTTTGGGGGAGAAGGAAGTCCCACCAGTTAGCTCACTAGCCAGCAAGCCTTTGGAAAAGCACATGGTAGTATGTGTCATGGAAAAGCTTTGTTGTCCCCATCATATGCACGCAAATCCCCTTCCCAGTACAGAGGGAAGTTCCCAAAGCACCACCTTAGTACTTCAGGAGGTGTTACTGTGTCCTTTAGGTTCTCAGGATACGTAATGGGAGGGAAGTTTTCCCTGTGTTTACAACAGAAATATTTTACTTCATTTCGGTTAACCTTGTGACAGGCTTTCCCTTTACTAATCATTCATTTCCACCTGTTAGCGTTCCAAAATGGCAATCTAGAAGAAAAAGTGTGAAGTTGAAACCTATGGCACAGCACATGAAGGATGCCAGCGTACGTGCCTGGGTTTGAAGTGCCAGCGTGGCTGTCAGCACACTTTTTTTTTTTGTCACTGTGCATTCGCTCACCGCTCGGCGGCTGGATGATGTCAGTGGGTAGTGGCACTGAATGCTGCTGCTCCTCTGGCCAAGGGAAAACTTCTCTTATGCCTGCCCCCTTGTCTCCTGCTTAAATACCTGTGCGGAGGGCAAGGTCAGCCACATAGCTGATATGGGGACAATGACCTAAACATGTCTGAAATTGATAGTGTGAAACCAGACATTCAGATTTTTCTTCATCTCTCTGTGTTAACTTACTCTTTTGTAAAAGAATGAATCCTGTGTGAATGGGTGCTCGAGATCCCACAGTGTTAAAAGCTCAGCAAACCGACATGCTTTGATGGTTCCCTACCTTGCTGCTGCTGGCCGTCACCTGGTTCCTCAGCAGCTGGGCACAGAAGGGTTATGCAGTTGAGAGCATCAGGTGGCCTGTATTGCAGAGCCCCAGAAAAAGGGAGTTCTGACCCTAAATCAATAATGTGGGATGGTATTTGGGTGTAAAAACTTCTTCTCCTTGTGGGATTTGCTGAACACCACCACCCAACACAAAAGGAGGGCAGCGTGAGAGAGGAACAGCACCGAGTTTGGGGTCCGGGGGCTGTGTCCCTTCACAGCTATTCCTGCTGGTGGAGACCAGGGTCTTAAGCCCTCAAGTCCTTGTTATTCACCCTTAGATAAGGACATTGCAGGTGGAGGAAAGACTGGCATTTGTAAAAGGATGCTCTCAACCTGGAAGTTGGATCTCTTTCCAAAACCAAGCACAAGTCAGCGAGTGTAGGGATTACAGACAGGAGAAGTGCATTAGACAGTTCTACACTCCAGCTGTCCCAGTAGTTTTAAGTGTGATTCCCCTGCCCTGTTGCCCTGCAAAAGCATCCCATGAATAAGAAGGAAACTGGACAGATTTCCAGATGAAGCTGTGAAATGAGCTACCCGCAAAGAAACAGGTTGGGAATATAACTTCCTAGTCTTCCAGTGATGCTTTGATATTACTCAGGTTAAAAAAAAAACTAATGAAAAAATGAGCAAATGTGGTTAAGAAAGCTGAAGGAGCTTATCTTTGGTCATAATTCAAGCAACAATTAGTCACTCTTTGCTGAGTTGCTTTTCTCTTTGGTCATTGTGTAGCCCAGCCCTCCCTCCCCCCTTTTCTATTTTTATTTTTCTTTTTNTTTTTTTTTTTTTTTTTTTTTTTTTGCGTGACACTCCTGTGGCAATAGTAACCATCACTCACTCGGAACAGGGGCGGAAAATACCCTGCATATTTCTGCTGTTGCAGTGAAAGGTACTGTCTGAAATGGAGATCAGGCACCTGCTGCATCTCCGTATTGTTTTGCAGACTATCAGTGATCTGTAAATTAAAAGTTACAACTAGAAATCTAAGCCTTGAAGCTTAGAAGGCTGTGTTTAGAAAGAAGGGTAGAGGTTCTGCATGTTGGTAAGACACACCTATTAACTTTTTCAAGTGAAAGGTGTGTTTTAAATATGTGCAGAAATGCATCAATCTGCATTTCGGGATGTCTTTCATGCCTGACCCCTTAGCTCCCCACCGCCTCATGCATTTCCTCGATAGCTACTTCTACAGTTTTCAAGTGAAATGATCTAATAGTTAAAATTTCATAGAAAGATCAGACAGTGGACTCAATTGAAGGCGTTGGCATTCTCTTTGAAATTCAAATGCCAGCAAAAGAATTATGTGATCTCATCCTGGGTCTGCAAAGCCAAATGTCTAGGTACGTGTGAGCAGGCTTCTCTGGATGTGGCCACTAAAATGACAGCAGGGCAGCCTGACTCCGAAACCAGGTACGTTTACACGGTGGCTGTTCTCCTGCACCCTCTTCTGCTGAAGCAATGACACTTTATTCCAGATGGTTGAATTTATCCTAATGGACTCATCTGGCTGCTGCCTTTGTAGGTCTTTGCTCTAAAACTACTGGACTTGTTCTTTCTCATCTCAAAGTTCTTCTCTGCGAGAGGCTGCTGGCAGTGTCTTGCTCAGTACTCTGCCTCGTCCAGCAAAGAGCAGCTCAGTGTCTCATTTGGTTATCGAGAGGTGAGAATAGCCGTGCCTTAAAACAGTGTTCGCTATCTTGGTTAAACAACATAGAAAAGGGAACTCTAAAGAGCTGCAGGTTTGGAGGAGGAGTTGTGAGCCCAGCTTCCTTACGTAAAGCAAAAATCTTGGAGGGGTGAAAGAGAGAAAGTTTGGATTTTTATGGCAAGTGAAGTGCCTGTGGGAGTAGGTTGGAAAAAGTATCTCTCTTCTCAGTTCTGTGTCTGCCAAAGATACAGAGAGATAAGAAACTGAGAAAATGTCGTACCTTAATAAAAGCTGCTCTGTTTTATACAGTTTTTTTGGTCCTGCTGATGACCTGATTGATCATTGCGCGCTGCAGATAGAGCTTCAAGAAACTGCAGGTTTCTGCTTTAAAGGATCCTGACATTCTCTGGTTACGCGGAGAACAAATTTTGCAATGACCAATTCGGTTGTCTTCTCTTTTCCCATCATAGCCTATGGAATTATGTCTGTGAAATACTTTGTAAAGTTCCAAGTGCTTTTGTCTAAGGAAACCAGAAAAGTGATTACTGGAACTTCCTTAAATTCTCTTTTTTAAAATGGTGGCTCAAGCTGTTCATTCATGAGGGGCTTCATTTTTAAAACCGTAATCCTTCGTTCATTCACGTGTTAATGTGCTTAGTCTGAAGTATTCCTCCAGTAGGAAACTGGTTGTATGCAGTAACTAATGCCAATTTCTTCCAATTTCATCCGTTCCCTGAGATCACCATTTGGAGACCTCGTCTTCGAAGATGGAGTTCTGAAGAGTGTTGGCTGGATGAGAGAGTATGGTGATAAATTAGGTCTTTAGTATGAGCATGCAGACATTAAATCCACAAAATGTCCACCACGTCTACCCTTCTTCTCTTGTCTTGAGGAATGAAATGCTTCTTTTGTTTTCCTCTGACTTTTTTTAATGTCTCATCTTCTGCTGTGACTGGAAGACTTTAGTTAACTGGTGTTACAATTAGTAATTTCATCCTATTGTTGGGGATAAATATCCCAGACCAATTGGGAAGTCTTTCAAAGATGGAATTCTTGTCCTGATAGAGACAAGGTGAGCGAAACTGGAAATGGGGTGCACAGGAGCAGCAAAAAAATAAGGATAAAAATGTAATGATTTTTGCTGTAAATAAAACAAGTGCACGTTCTAAATCTCATTGGAGATTACACCAAAGGGGAGACTGGCAAAGTTGCTAGTGGCTTCTTAGATCCATTTTTTTCTTATGCTCTTGCTTTTTGCTTTGTTCTGCCAACTTCTTGGAACGGAGCGTGCCGTGCGGAACGTCCCACTGCTCACAAAAAAGCCGGGCCTCAAAAATAGCGCATCCAGGAAGATTTTGTACTGCTGGGTGGCGCTTACCGTGTCTCCCTGCCTCTGCGTGTCCCTGACCAAGTCTGTTCTCTGCAAGTCGTATGTCATTTTAACGTATTAAATGGCATATGTGAAAAGCTGGGGGTTTGTCTGTCTTACCTGACATCTGTCTCTTAGCATTAACTTGGGTGACTTCTCAGAGAAACTTTCATTACCTGGAAGCTTCTGTCAGAGATCTTATTCTTGCCGAACTTGACTGAAACGCGCAAGTTCCTACAGACGCTTACCAACTTCTGCAAAGTATAGCTGTTGTTGTTACACTTAACAAAACCAAAACAAAACAGCTTTTTGAACTATAGCAATACACAGGGCTAATACTGTGCTTGTGTTTCTGTGGTCAATTCTACAATCTCACGTATTCCTGGTTCTGGTTGGGGTCTGTTTCCTTACCTCGTCTCAAGCATTTGAAGGCTGCTATGTTACACCTGTTGCTGAGGTGTAAGTATATATTCAATCTAGTCAACTTCAGAATAACATCCCAAAAATCCTTGTACAAGGAGGATGTGATTTATGCGTCATCGCTTGCCTCGTACTTGATGTTTGAGTTCCCTAATGTGGTGAACCCACCGTCATCGCTTCCTGGTAGTGGAGTCTGACACAGCACTGCGGTCAGACTAGTTCTGTGTTGTCTTTGCAATTAGATGTTTTGTTTTCTCTCGGGGGTTGTCTTTGGGAAGGGATGGGGGGAAAACGGAGGCTGTCCAGTAGCTTCATCCTTTCATGTCTTGTTTCTATTCCGGGACTCTGGCTGTAATTTTCTTGGTTGGTAACTATTTACTGTAAATTGTTGTTAATCTATTTCAAGGTGAAGGCTTTGGAAGGCTCTTACTAACCTCCTCTTCACACCCCTCCCAAGTGTCGGTAGTCATTTGAGCTGAGACAGGTGGCAGCACGCTGTCTGTCTTGGGTGACGCATCAGCTGTGGTGTTACACTTGTTGATTTTGGAGCTCCGACTTGATCGCTGCTTCCTGTCAGCTACTAGTCTTGAAGCACAGGGCTGTCAGCAGGTGGGCTTGGTTTTCTACTCGGTAAAGCAGCTGCTCTTCTTCTGTTGAACTTGAGCCTTCTCAGGTCTGTAGGTGCGTCCCATCCTACACCTGGACTTACTTTGAAGATCTCTGAAAAATAGCTTTTGAATGACAGCGGTACTGTAGTAGGTGCCAGCTCTTCCTCTTGACTGCTATGGAGAAATTCGTCAGGAAGGCTGGGTGCTTGCAGACTGCAGCAAGGACTGATGGTTCATACAGCTTCAATGGTCACCTTCAAAGGGCTGAGCTCTTCACTTCATCCTTGTTAAGTGTGAAAGGGAGAGGTCCGCTTGTACGGAATCGGGGCCTGCAGCTCCACACATGTACTAAGGGCTCCAGCTTTTGGCTCCCAGGTCTATCATAAAAGTATCAGCAGAACTTTATATGTGAAGTTCCTGGGACTGTATAAAAAATAAAGATATCAGTCTCAGACACTTTTTTTTTTTTCTTTCTAAATGGAAGCATTACCATTTGCATTTTCTTCTGAAAATTTTTGGCACACCTTACTGGAGTTTTTTCCTCCTTTCGCATGGTTGCACTTAGGCATGGAAATGAATGTGGAACTTGTGAGTTTGTTTCAGCTGAGCAGGGTTTAAAATCTGCTTAGACCATCTGATGAATCTTGTTAAGAGCACACAGTTCCAGAACAGTGTTCCCTTGTTAGAAAACTTTCAGTTCCGTTAGGGAATGAGCTCAGTCTGCCATCCTCTTGAATTCTAAGAAGTTTTGAAAGAGGCCACTGAATTGGAACTGTGGTGACTTGGGGAGGAAGGAAAGGACGGGTGGGTTGGGGGCTTTCTTCAAATGGATGTCATCTTGTAAGTCCATGTCACCCTCACGATTTGAGTCCTGTTTCTGAAGAAGGTTGTCCAGCAGCCATCTTTGTTCCCAGGAATTACCTGCTGTTTCCTTTATTTGTAACGTGACATTTTTCTGCTGTGTCAGTGAAATCGCACATAAAATTCTCCTTAAAGACTGGGGGGGCGGAAATCAGGAGGGAGAAATTTTATGGCCTGGTTTGTGATATTAAATAATAGCGCACTCTGAAAGCTGGAACAGCATTCCCTGAAAGTTGATTTCTAAGAGTACAGCAAAGCAGGGCCTGGGTTACAGGTAAGCAGCTAGTATGGAGACAGGTTGTCTGTGAAGGTGGCCATGTAGCACTTCTTCCCCTTTCCCTGACATCAGGTTACAAGACAGATCCATGAGCATGAGCAGGAGAACGAGTTGCGGGAACAGATGTCAGGATATAAGCGGATGCGGCGCCAGCACCAGAAGCAGCTGATCGCCCTGGAAAACAAGTTGAAGGCCGAGATGGACGAGCACCGCCTCAAGCTGCAGAAGGAGGTGGAGACGCATGCCAACAACTCGTCCATTGAGCTGGAGAAGCTGGCCAAGAAGCAAGTGGCTGTGATGGAGAAAGAGGTGAGTAGAGTCATGGGCTCCCTAGCTGTAGAGAAGATCGGAGGGAGAGGCGCGTACCAGATCTCTAGGAGAAGGCTGTGGAAGTGCTGCTTAAAACCCATGTTCTTCTGTGCACTGTGTGGTTACTGCCTTGAGCTGCCCTGGCCAGTTTTGTGAAGGAGTTTCCCAGCTACAAGTCAACTTTCTGGACGATGGGCATTCCATTGGCATTTGAGCAGTACTGTCGCTACCGACAGACAGCTAAAAGAGAAGGACAAACTCTGCGGAGACCTTAAAGGGGGCTTCTACCTCACGGCTGGGGCAGTGACAAAGCTCGCTGCTGTTACTCTGTCTGTTTAAAAATCAACATGTTAATGCATACGGTAAACTGGTGGGATTTTACCTTCTGGGGTGGTTTTGGTGGAGAGGTAAGAAGCATGAGGAAGGTCTTAAATGTATGTGGGCATCATGGGGTTTTTGAGCAAGCAGCTTTCATGTGACTTGAATACTCATGGCTTTGTCTAGCACGGTGATGGGACAATGACAGACCAAAAAACGCGCAAGAGAAGGCCGATTTGTGCTGGATTCAGTACCTGCTCCCTCACCTTTTGGGTTTTTCTTCTTTTTTCTCTCTGTGCCTTGCAGGCAAAGGCAGCTGCAGCAGATGAAAAGAAATTCCAGCAACAGATTTTGGCTCAGCAAAAGAAAGACCTGGCGACCTTTTTAGAAAGTCAGAAGAAACAATACAAGCTTTGCAAGGAAAAGATTAAAGAGGCAAGAAACCATCATTTTCAGGGCTGAAGGGGTGTGGAATGAACATGAACTAGACTTTTGTTTTGATAAACCTGGGCCAGCCCAGGGGTTTAAGGGATACTGTCATGCTTGGAAGCAAATTTAGATTCTCAGCAAGTAAACTTTCAGGAACTGGGAGCATCTGGCAGCATTTCTAGAATAATCTCTAAGGGTGCCAGAGGTGCCTTCACAATTTGCTGTAGAGCAGAATCTTTGAAACCAAGGGTGATGAGGGAAAATGGGGCTTCATAGAGAATTCTTCTTCCCCTTTTTCCTCATCTGGGTATTTTATTTTTGTTTTGGTAAAGCTTAAGTAATTACAGCAGCCATTTAGATGTCACTCGACTTAAAGCCCTGTGATCGCTTACATGAATTAGAAAAAATAGTAACTTAGTATATAGCTTATCTATCCCAAATTGCATGACTGATGTACAGCATCTCCACCACATTGCAAAATCGTTTGCTGCTAAGAATGTAGAGGTGAGAAAATTAGTAGCGAGGAGCCGTGTTAGGTATCTGATTCGATAGAGAATCGAGCAAGAGTCCTGTTGAAATAAAACTCCAGCCCCAGCTGGAATCCTTTGTAAACCAGGCGCAGAGCTGGGAAGGGAGCGGAGGGCCTTGAGCCGTTCTCTTTCCTGGCCCGGCAGAGCCTTCCCTGCAGCGGGGTGTTTCTGTCTTCTCATTGCTGCACTGTTCAGCCCCCGAGATGTTTGTGTTTAGTGGCCACTTGTTTCCCCCTCCTCTTGGTGGGTCATAATACAACTCTAGAGGCAGTAGGGCTGGGCATGGCCAGGTGACGGGTCTGGCTCTGCTGGTACCCCGTGGTGTAGTTGGGATTTGGTGTCCTTTCATGAACTGGATGGCAGAGGAGTAGTCGGTAATTGAAGGTCCTCCGAGTCCTGTGTTGCTGTGATGCTGAGGGAAGTCTTGTTTTGACCCTGTATGCATGCAGGAAATGAACGAGGACCACAGCACGCCGAAGAAAGAGAAGCAAGAAAGAATATCCAAACATAAGGAGAACCTGCAGCACACACAGGCTGAAGAGGAGGCCCATCTTCTCAGCCAGCAGAGACTCTACTATGACAAAAACTGCCGTTTCTTCAAGAGAAAAACGATGATTAAGAGGCACGAGATGGAGCAGCAGAACATTCGGGAAGTACGGCTCTCTTCTCTTCTCTTCCTTTCCCAAGCATTTCTTTAATTGTTTTACCTTCATGTCTGCAAACAGTTAGACTGACATTAGATCCTCACGTTTCCAGTTGCTAAACAGAACTGAGAAAAACGTAGGAAACGTGTTTTGGGAAATAGTTTTCCACACGGATGTGGCTGCTTTTATTAACCGAGGAGGGGTGTCGTCATTGTCTTGCAGACAGAAACATTACGTGGGCCGCCCATTCCGGGTCAGATGCTTCATCTGAGCCCCTGGACATGAGATTTTGGGGGCTCCTGTTGGGTTCCTTCCACGGCAGAGGGCAGCCTGTGCCGTGTTGGGTGCCAGGGCCACCCGTGGGAAAGCCGGGGCATGGCTGAGAGGGCATCACCTGAGGAGCTCTACTTGTTGGCTACAGAAAAGTTACACAATTGAAATGTGTGTAATTAACCTTAAAAGAACAGTATTAAGGCTGTGGAATGAAATGCTACAGATGTAAGAAACAGCAGAAATTCAGTCCTCTTTTGTGTCTGCTTTCTGGTGGTCTGCAAATAATCAGATGTTGCTTTTCCATTGGGCTGTGTCCAAATTAGCGCAGAGAACGGGTGAGACTTCGTTAATGAGGAGCTATTCAACATCTTGCTCTTCCTCATTAGTTATTAACCCTTGCCTTACGGGCCGCCTGTGGTCAGATACCACTTTGGAGAAAGAATTATTACTTGTAGATTTTTCTGTGGTCACCACTCTAGTATCTGAATTCTTCATTAGTGTTATTTTTGGATAAAGGCTGTCAGATAAGAATGTATTTTAGTAAAGGCTGAGAGTGAGTGAGGGCTCAAAAATTTCTAATAATGATGTACTTAGTCTGCTACCATCAAATTTTGCGGCGTGCGTAACGTTGCCCTGTATTTTACCTGTTCGGAGCTTTGCTGCTCTTGACTTCAGATGTGCCTGGGGCTGCTCAGCCGCTTTGCGGGTCACATCCAACTTGGATGCCCTGAAAATGAATGACACTGAAAAAGTCAGGTTTGGGCACCCTTATCACAGCACCTAAGCTCTGTGGCAGGGGTGAGGACAGAACTCAGTTGCCCAGCATGGGATATTAACCAGGAAACACTCCTCTGAGCTCCTGCATTGAAGCTCTTAAGAGACCTAATTTTCAGAATGATCTAAGTGTTTATTTCTTGGAAGTAACGACCCTGGTAACTAGTACAAATTCACCAATCAGACACCTGCAGTAAATAACGCTTTCAAAGTGTTATTTTTCTTGGTATTTTAAGTAACCACAGAGGTTCTTTACGTGCAAGCGAGAAGGTGTTTGAGAGAAGTGGAGTGCCTCTGTTTGTTCGCGCTGTGGGGACGGGAAGGGGGCCGGGAGAGGCTGCCTGTCCCGTCCTGTCCCAAGATGAAGGCACAAGTGCCACAGCTCACTGCACGGGCTGTCACACCGCCTGCTCGCTGTGCTACCTGCCTTTGCGCAAATGGGAAAGGATTTCAGCACACCGGTCGATCTAATTTTTCATCTTGGCTGTCACAGCACAAGTTTTGCTTAAACGTAAACATGTGCAACGTCCTCATGGCCAAGGATGCGGGGACAAGGCCTGGCCCTGTCTCCTTCCCCATCCTCCTGGCTTAAACCTCTCCCGGTGGCAGCAGCCAAGGGGGCTGAAGTTCACAGGTGCTGATGAATTACAACATGGAAGCAACAACTCAGAATAATTAATTGGGTTTTTTTTGCTTCTACTGCAGAAACTCATTAGAGTGAGCCTGCGCTGGGCAGCGTGCGCAGAGCGAGGCAGCCCCCGCTGTGCCTGTCTTAGTCTAGCGTGAAGCACAGCCATGAGTTCGTAAACCCGAGAGCTGAAACGGAGACGTACCAGCAGACCATCTGTGAAGGTCACCAAATATCAGCAAGGGGTACAGCTGTAATAGCTGCTTGGCTGAGCTGGATCCAGCTCCGTGCTCCACAGGTTGTTGCTGATACCTCGAGACAGAAATATTAGCAGTAATCAGGGAGAGAATCTGGTGTCTTTGTCTTCCTTGGCTTGTAACTCAGTGAAGGTTTTCCTAGACTGCAGGAACTCTGAGGTGCAGGTCGCAAAATTGTGTGAGGTTTGGGCTGTATCCTCATTTTAAAAAAGGTGCTGTATCTGGGGCCAAAACCCACCTGTACACAGTGCTAAATTAAGTTCTTTTCTTACCTGATGCGGTGCGTTGGAGCTGTACAGCTCTGCTTGGCCATTCCAGTCTTAGTGATGCGGGAGAAGCCTCATCTCTCTCGCAGGGGCTCCGGGTAATTAAAACCAGAGAAATAAGAGCCCCTGATTCTGTCAGTCACCCCAGACCCCCCCAGCTTTGAGCACCCCAGGATCTATTTATTAAAACCTTGAGTGATTCTCAGCAGTGGCAGAGGGCTCGCGTGTGGTCCCAGTGCCACCTGCTGGAGACTCCCTGGTGATCCAGGAGCTGCCAGAGGAGCAGGTTACAGGGAGGGAGGGATGGATGGATGCTAGGTGGCCGCTCTGTTAGCATGTTCCCATTGTGCTGCTGGGTTTGTCTTTCCCTGTGGCACATGGAAGTCCTTGCTGCTGTGAGTAGGACACCCGGCCTCGCAAACTCACTACAGCGTCTCGGGACAGAGAGAATCGCTCCTCAGCTGTTGTCTTGTGCTCTGCTCTCCTCTTGTGCAGGAGTTGAACAAGAAGCGGACCCAGAAGGAAATGGAGCACGCCATGCTGATCCGGCACGACGAGTCGACGCGCGAGCTGGAGTACAGGCAGCTGCACACGCTGCAGAAGCTGCGAATGGACCTGATCCGGCTGCAGCACCAGACTGAGCTCGAGAACCAGCTGGAATACAACAAGCGGCGAGAGCGGGAGCTGCACAGGAAGCATTTCATGGAGCTCCGGCAGCAACCAAAGAACCTGAAGGTGCTGGAAGTTTTCCTTCCTCCTTTTCCAACCTCTGTCCTGCCGGGCAGGCTGGTCTGTGTGCTTGCTGCCTCTTCCGTGCTGCAGAGCCACCGTTCTCCACCCGCACTGCGTGCTCTCCCTTGGATCCTGCTCCTTTGCGCTGGGCTGCTCTGGTATAAGAAAGTTGCAGGCTATTAGGTCAAAGAGCTCACTGAGGATTTTTTTTTTTTTTTTTACGTGCTGTGCTAATTGAGGCTGCTGGGTAAAAATAGGCTAGTCCTTAACAAAGTGTTGGAGAATTTGCTTCTGATGAGCTGTGCATTCTTCAGGCCCTTGCCGGTGTCAGCCTATAAACCTGGATATGGAAAGGGGTTGGGTGATGCTTCCTCGCTTTCAAAGTCAACAGAGAGAGAGAGAACATGGGTGTGCTGAGCTCTGTGCTCTGTCCCAGTTTGGCCGCAGGCCGATAAAGAAGCCTCTGAGGTGTTTGCTGTGGGACATCTCTGTTCCTCCTTTGAATGTCCGAAAATGCACATTGCTTTTATGTGCTTTGTCTCACCCTCGCTAGTTCTCAGATCTGCAGTCTCTGCGTAGCACGTGGTTGAGGTGGGGGAGGCAGCAAAATGGGAGGCCTTGAAAAAGCAAACAGTTTTTTGGGAGGCAGGCGGCAGGGTGATGGGCCGGGCGAGCTGCAGGAGGTGGAAATGCTGAGAAGGGCTTAGTGGATCCTGTTGCTGCCCCAGGCCCGCGGTGGGTGCCGAAGCGGGGCCTGAGGCGATGCTGCTCGTGATTTGGCTGTGTGTGCGGAGCACAGGGGCAGGAGCCGGCGCGAGCACAGGGGAGCTGTGGTTGTCTCTGACCAACCCGCCCATTTGGAGGTACTGTAACCTCTCCATTCCCAAAGCTCCTTGTCCTCTTCACGTCGTTCCTTCCTTGGCAGGCTATGGAAATGCAGATCAAAAAGCAGTTCCAGGACACATGCAAAGTGCAAACTAAGCAGTACAAAGCACTGAAGAATCACCAGCTGGAAGTAACTCCAAAGAGTGAGCACAAGACAATTCTGAAGAGCCTGAAGGACGAGCAGACGAGGAAGCTCGCCATCCTGGCAGAGCAGTATGAGCAGAGCATCAACGAGATGATGGCCTCGCAAGCGGTAGGTGCAGCACGCGGCCTTCTCCTGTCCCTGGGTGGGGGGTCCCTCACGGAGGAGGGGAACAGCGGGGGCCACCAGTCCTTGCAGCACGCCGGGTCCTTCCTGTCCTGCCCGCTGGATAGTGAGCGACGCGGTTGTGTTTACGACGACTGTTTTAAATAATGCATCAGGTGGCACTTTCCCTCTTGTAATAAGCATCCCGCAGAACACGCATCCTCTCCCGGCTGCCCCTCGCCTGCCGGGGTTTTAGAATTGGATCTTCACTGAGGCTCCTGCCTCCGTGTGAGCGGGGAAGCAGCTCTCCATGAAGCCCATCCTGCTTTCTCACCCTGCCACCAACACCAGAGGCTCCCCGGCTGTGAGAAGGAAGAGCAGCGTGTCACCGGTGTCGGAGCAGAGAAGTTACTGGCGGAGGTTTGAGTGTTGTTTCCCCCATGATCTTACAGCTACGGCTGGACGAGGCCCAAGAAGCGGAATGCCAAGCCCTGAGACTGCAACTCCAGCAGGAGATGGAGCTGCTCAACGCCTACCAGAGCAAAATTAAGATGCAGACAGAAGCACAGCATGAAAGAGAACTCCAGAAGCTGGAGCAACGGGTGTCGCTGCGCAGGGCGCATCTTGAACAAAAGGTATGTTTTGGGTGGGCTGCCGGGGGCTACCTGGTTACACAGAAACCCACCCCCCCGCAGCCTGGGCTGCATCCCCAGCAGCGTGGCCAGCAGGGCGAGGCGGGGGATTCTGCCCCTCTGCTCCGCTCGGGGGAGACCCCACCTGGAGTACTGCGTCCACCTCTGGAGTCCTCAGCACAGGAAGGACACGGAGCTGTTGGAGCGGGGCCAGAGGAGGCCCCGGAGAAGCTGGGAGGGCTGGAGCCCCTCTGCTGTGAGGACAGGCTGAGAGAGCTGGGGGGGGTTCAGCCGGGAGAAGAGAAGGCCCCGGGGAGACCTTCCAGCCCCTTCCAGTCCCTCAAGGGGCTCCAGGAAAGCTGGGGAGGGACTCTGGATCAGGGAGGGGAGCCATGGGACGAGGGGGAAGGGTTTTAGACTGAAAGAGGGGAGATTTAGATGAGACCTCAGGAAGAAATTTTTCACTGTGAGGGCGGTGAGCCCCTGGCCCAGGGTGCCCAGAGAAGCTGTGGCTGCCCCATCCCTGGAGGGGTTCAAGGCCAGGTTGGACGGGGCTTGGAGCAACCTGGGCTGGTGGGAGGTGTCCCTGCCCAGGGCAGGGGGGTGGAATGAGACGATCTTCAAGGTCCCTTCCACCCTGAACCATTCCATGCCGATCTCTCCTCGGGTGCGGGGAGCTGCCGTGGCCGGGGCGGTTGTGCTGTGCTGACTCTGGCTCTTTCAGATCGAAGAGGAGCTCGCCGCCCTGCAGAAGGAACGCAGCGAGAGGATAAAGTTTCTGTTGGAAAGGCAGGAGCGAGAGATCGAAACGTTTGACATGGAGAGCTTACGAATGGGCTTTGGGAATTTGGTCACATTAGAATATCCCAAGGAGGACTATAGATGAGATTAAATTTCTTTGCCATTTAAAAAACCGGAGGAAAAAAAAAAAAAAGACAAAAAGCAAACAAAATAATGACAAAACTTTGCAAAACCAACATTCCCCATGTTAACGGGCGTGCTCTCTCTCTTTCTGTCTCTCTTACTGACATCGTGTCGGACTTAGTGCCTGTATATTCTTACTCCATCAGGGGCCCCCTTTCCCCGTGTCCAGGCCGGGCGCAGGACAGCTCCTGGCGGTCTGTTCCATACGTCACAGTATCGATGTCTCTGTGCGATGATTAAAAATGTTTCAGTGAAAACTTTGGAGACAATTTTAATGGAGAAAAAAAAAAAAATAACAAAAAANAAAAAAAAAAAAAATAACAAAAAAAAAAAGTGGATGTATGTTGCTTTTGAGCAATCACTCATTTTTACCACCAATCAAAATACAAGCAAAAAATAATAATAATAATAATAATAATCAAATGATATATACAAACCCAGGGGGAGAGAGACTAAATCCGCAGCCTTACCTTAACTAGCTGCTGCATAATTTTATTTTGTTTTTATTTTTTTGGTATTTATTCATCAGGAATAATTAAATAATAATAAAAAAATTTTATTAAAGATTGAAAAATTTGATACATTTTACAGGAAAA
>VYZM01007723.1:312584-358013 GCA_013398915.1 Dromas ardeola
TTTTTTTTTTTAATCATTTACTAACCCACAGGTTGACGTATGTTTTCAGGGGCGGCCTAGGCTTGGGGGCAGTTAATGTTGTTCTTTTGAGACATATGAGCCACCTGGATTTTGATGTATTCGGTGACCAATGCAACCTGAAGGGATACAGTTCTTTTCTGTGTTGGATCTGGTTCCAGAACATGTTTGTATCAGCGGTGAGAGAAAGTAAATCTGTCCACGTATCCCACAGCTTCAGCTTATGTGGTCAGTGAGTCCCTGCTCTCCAAACATCTCTTTTGCCTTCTTCCTACTGCTGCTTCCTGTCATGCCACCCGTGGATGAAAGAGATTTCCAGGTGTAAAACAAGTGTGCGTTTTCTGATGGGCTGAGGGAGAGAACAGAGAATAAACCCCTGACCTTTGGGGGAAATGCTGCAACCACACAAACTCTTAGTTGCTGTGCTGCTTGAGGAACCACTTTCATTGCTGTGAAAGCATTTGGGCTTTGCTACCTTTGGAGGAAAACAGGAGGTTTAAATGTCAGCCGGCTAGTAGATTTAATAAATCCCTCAGGATCTGTAGGTTTTGATCCTTGTGTGAAAGCAAGGATTTCTAAGACGGTTCATTTGGACCTGGGCACTAGTTATGAAATGCTGTAGCTATTTGGTGTGAAGAAGTAGGGGACGAGGGAACAAATGCTTGCAATGGACCTGGCAGATCCCGAGGTCTCTGACAGCCAGGCTCTTAAGCAGCCTTTTGGATTATCTGGTGGCTTTCCTGGATGCTACGCAGGATGTTTTCTCGCGTCGTGGCTCCTAGTTCTACCAATTTTCCGTTAATTAGTTCCAGTAGCAGTGCTTCCGCTGCCGCGTTTAGAGGGGAAGCATGGCCAGAGCACAGGACTGGGATCTCATTTTCGGGAGAAACATAGGTCTGCTGTTGAATCTGCTCCCCCTTCTACCTGGGTAAGTTAGTTAACATCTCTGTGGTTAACACGTCTGGTCTGTAAAGCGCAGATTACACCTTTTGTGGAAACAGACCGGTAGGCTTCATTACTTCGTTATGAAGAGGTGCTGTTTTGCATTGCTGTGCATGATTTGTTTTCCTTAGTATATACCTGCTTAAAATTCATATAAGAGAAATGTTTTCTCAAGCACAAGTGGTAGCTCAGCGCTGGATTGTTGTTTGTGCCGCTGAAATTCTCGTTTCTCCGACGTAACAGCCTTGCACTTTGCAACTTCTGCCAGTGCTTCTCTAATCCTTTCCTGGCCTAGATGACTTGTAATGAATGTTTTAAGCAAGCAAAGCAAAGCAAAACTGCCTCCAAGATGAGTGAGGGGTGAAAATCTTGGAAAGGGAAATGAAGACCCAAAACATAAGGAGATTATTGTTTTTTCCTTCAGTACAATTCGTTTCCCTGAGCGATGAGCTCCGTAAACTCAGAGGAAGGAGGTAAATGCTGCTTTTTAGGAGATATTGGGTAGCTTTTGATGTGATGTTAGAAATAGTGGAAAATGTGTTTCTGCTCTTAAATTTCAAATGCATCATCCTCTGAAATCTCATTTATCCTGAGAATTTGGGTCTTAAGGCAGGACCGAGCGCCTCGGCTGTCCTTAAATAGTTGCCGTACTGAGTAGAGCTGGTACCTTTGATTCAAGAGAAACAGCACTGTGTTGTCCAGAACTCACAAAAGCATTTCTATGGAGACATTCTCAACGTGACTTTGTAAATGTGGTACCTATAGAAGAAAAACGATGAGCGGAGTAAAGTACCAGGAGGTATTGCGGGCTGCAGTTATCTTGCATGGGGTTTTTTGAGCCTGCCTTGTTTTCTTAGCCCTGCAGGAGATCGGTTTGCACAACGCACACATTGTGTGTTTCACAGTAGGATGCTTTGTCAAACAGAATCTCTGCACTGTTGACTCTTTCACGCAGTAAAAAAAAAAAATCCTAGTGATTTCGTCTTGAATGCCCCATGCTGTTCAAATCTGAGCAAGTAAAAGCGTATACAAGGTAAAGAAGACTTGGGTTAGTGTTCCATTATCCTGGAGTCAAATGGTTCTTTCTCCTTTGTCATCTCCCAGAACACTAGCAATGGATATCATCTTTTCATACATGCTCAATGTAAATTAGGGAGGATGCTGCAGAGCAGGGCAAGGAGTCTGGAAGCTTCTTCTCGCTCCTTTCACGAAGACGGGAGTAATAACCTTGCTGCTTTGAGGGAGGGAGCCTGACCCCTTCGTGTGTCTCTTCTCTAGTACACAGCTCGCATCTCTTTTGGTGTGAGAGGAGAAGAAGGGGCTAGCCTAAGTGTTTTCTCCCCACGCTGATTGCTTTAGTTAGAAGATGCGGGGGTAAGGGCACGTGCCGTGGCATTGGAGGGCTCCGCTTTGCGAACAGGTGGTCCTGGAACGATGAAAGATGTTAAGGAGTTTGAAAGTGTTCAAGCTGCAATTTTAAATCGACAACTTTCCAGCTCTAACCGGTCACTCCTCAGCCACCGCAGCTGACTTGGGAACATTTGGCTCAGGAAGCGGAACAACAGTTGGAAACAAATAGCGATTAGTTTTTTCATGGCTTCCCAGGGAACGCATCAGTTTGTTCGTTTTTCCCCTCATTTTTGTGATTCCTGTGGATTTTTAAGGCACTGTAGATGCAGGATGTTCAGTTTAGCCAAGCTTGCTTACTGGCAGATTAAAATGAGCAAAGGCTGAGCACGCTGAGTTCACTCATCATAACCAGTATGATGCTTCTCAGAACTTCCTTTGCCCTTGGTATCTTCACCGAGGAATCCTGCCTGCTGCCGTCAGCCCCCCTGTGTTGAAATCCCATTTTACCCATTTGAATGCTGTAAGAAGTGCTGTATAAACTAAACAGGAGCATCTGTGAAGTGGTTAGAGTTGTTGTTGATTGCCTTTTCCTTATTGCCTTCAGGGGATTTAAGCTTGAATTTGCTGGAAGTAGAATTTATGAGCCAGAACGCTCCATTTCTGATCCTTAAGCTGGGAAAAGTGCGGTGAATTTGATGGGTCTTTCTCTTGCTCCAATGTCTCTGGCTTTTGATCTGGACCTTGCAGGGCTCTCCCCGTGTCTTTAGCGTAATTGCTTTTTGCATGTTGAGAAGATGCCTGATTTTTTTTTTACATGACTGCTTTCTTTATGGAGAGCCGTAAGAGCAGCTTTAGGATTTCATCCATCTGCTTCCAGTGCGCGGTTCAGCGGGAGGCTGGGGCACCTGTACTGCCCGTCTTTTCGTCTGGGAGAGAGGGAGGCAGAAAAGGTGCGTTTGTGTTGATCCGCCGCAGCACTGCGTGGCTGATGAAAGATCCTGAGGATGACAAGAGGAGGCTGCTGTGATTTGAATCATAGCGTGGGGGTTTGAAGCTTGTATCCAGTGCTGGTTTTATAATCACGATCTGGCGGTGTCTGTTTGGAACAAAAGGCTTTTCTTTTCCTGCTTATGTGGGGGAATAAAATTTAGGATATATCTCTCTGTGCAGCCATGGTAAACCCTCTGATTATGTGAGGCTGGGCACCTGAGCTACTCTCTTGTGTTTTCTGTATGACTGCCTAGCACCCGTCTGTGTGGATATATTGTCATCTGGGAGTATCTGATCATCTGTATTTTATTCCAACTATAACTGTTTTTCTGAGAACACTTTCACTATCCTCAACGGGTTTGGGAAAGTTTATTGTACAAAAGTAATGTAGCCTGGTAAAGGATTTCACTAGAACGCACAAATATGTTCCTTCTCTTCGTTAACGAAATGAAGAAATGCCTGTAGAATTAAGACTAAGTGATCAATCCTGCAAGTGGGAGCACTAAAAACTCCCCAGGGTCAAATTGTACTGGTGAGTTGGCGATGTCATTTACAGTATAATCAGGGGTGGGAGAAGGAAGGAAGGGATGCCATCCTCTACAGCTTGGGCTTTTCCAGCTGCTGGCTGGAGGCATGGGGCTGCACAAGAAGAGTGTAAGGGCAGAGGTTTTCACTAGTACGATATTTCCATGGTCTGTCCCCTTTTTCCTGTGGCACTGTCACCCTGGCTGGAGGGGATCCGTGCCTGGTGAGAGGCACAAGAGCCGGGGGGTAACCCATCTTGCAAATGCAATGTTCCTACAACACCAGCCAGTAACGTCCAGCTGGTTATTTAGTTAGTCAGCAGTGGTGAGTCACTGCAGAAATAGGAAAATGCTGCTGTTTGTTGCCCAGTTGCTTTTTTTTCATGGTGCAGAGAGGAACATCGTTTCTCCAGGGTGCTGAGCAGACCAGCAGTACTGGAAATGTGATTGAAGAGAGGAACGCTTGCTGAGACTGGGCTGCTCTGTGGCTCTGCCTTGCTACCTGCACGTAGTATGAAATGTTCTGCTTTTTCTCAACTGCTGGCGGGTGCAAACAAGCGACCGTTTTAGTCCTGCTGTAGTAAGTAAATGCTCACAAACAACTTACTAAAGAGAATTTTGGCATCAGGGTCAGGGGGGAAGTGCCCAAGGCAAAGCCCCTTCCTTTCGAATACAAGGCTGGTGGCAGGACCTTGTCCCTAGTGGTTGCAAAGGGGAAAAAACTCCAAAACATTAAAATTATTCATATACTTTGAGAGAGCACAAATGCATACAAACTGAGAATGCTACTGGAAGCTTTAAAGCTGGTGGAGAGGCAGCAAAAAGTCCCAGTACAGCCCTGCCTGCGCTGGCTAACGTGAAAGCAGCTGCGCTGCTATATAACAAAGGAAGAAATAGAAACTGGGAGTGGAGGAAAATCACGAAGAGAAATGTGGCCGGCAGAGTTAAAGGTGTTCGAAAGGACTTGAGAAGTAAAAAGACATGTTAAGGGATACCAGCCTATTAGGAATTCAAGGTTGAACACTGGTCAGTACACTATGGGGAAGCTCACGAAATACTGTCTGTATTCTGTATTTGTTGAAAAGCCAGATGACCTGGTCATCGTATGATCTAGTCTTTCATTCCCACAGTAAATAAAGTAGAGATTAAACAGTTGATTCTAAAGCTAAGCATTTAAAAATTGGCAGAGGACTCTTTTCTTTTTCCTTAAGGCTACAGCTGTAGCAGTCTGAATATTGCTGTAATAGTGACTTTCTTCCAGCCCCAAAAGATATTTTGCACCAGGCGGGAGGTTGCAGGCCAGCCTGGTTTCCAGGCAAAATAATGGGAAACCAGCAGTAGCTCTCCTAAAATCTGGATTTAAAGGACGGGTTTTCATGTCAATCAGTTTGGATTTATGAAGAAGTGAGTGTCATATGAACCTGAAGTCATGCATTGACTTACTTTTGTGAGGTTACAAGATAGACTGACAGTGTTTTGAGAAGATATTTGTTTTGGCACCCTCGCGGCATTTTGATTGAGGAAATGAACAATGCAAATCAACACCGTGTCGCTAATGGCTCTGTGAACTGGCTGATGGACGGGTCTCAAAATCCAACTGGTTACTGGGAGTGGTTAGTGAATAGGTACTTTATTAGCAGAGACTGTCACAGGGGTTAGATTTTTGTCCCTGTGCCAGCTGCAACATTTCTTTCTGATCTGGAAGCGGGGGGGGGGAAGAAAGAAGCAATAGGAGATAGGAGATGCCGCATAGTAAGAGTGAGGAGGGGAGCTTAATGATTAGAACTACTTATTAAAATGGGTGCAGGCAAGCTGTGTGTGTATTGCTATGGCCAACCGTAGGGTCACAGGTCTGCAAGGGTGGGGAGGGCTGCGTGCTCGACGTGTGTCCCTTGCTCCAGCTCATCCAAGGTCCAAGAGACTTGAAGGTAACTTCAGTGCCCCTGGGAGGGGGCCACAGTAACTGAGTAACAGTGGAACTGTGTCTGTTGGTTGAAGCTGGGGAAATTTAGAGGAGGAATAAGGCAGTGTGGTTAACGTTTGGAATCACTTTGTAAGAGCTGGAGAGGGTTCTGCAGTGCTGGATGACTTTTGAAGTCAAAATTGGCCATTTTCTGTGAAGATACGGTTCTGCATGAGGACTGTGGGACTTGAAGTAAGGCCCAGTTGAGGGAAAGCCCTCTGGCAGCGTGTTTGCAGATGTCAAACTAATGGTTTAACTCCTTCCTTCCTCTCCAGCCGTTACATGTAACCTCTTCGGTTCCTGCCACCAGTGTTTTCCACCAAATGTGCAGAAGTCTTTTTTTTTTCTTAATGGAGAGCAGTTACGCAGCACTGGAGGCTGAGGTTTTCCTCATTCCTTTACACGCATCTTCCTCTGAAGTTGGCAGCTTCTCATTCCTGGCTGAGCCACAATGATGAGGCACAGGAGATGTGGCAGTGTGTTGTATTGCAAAAGAACTGGCGCGATGGAGTCTTGTTCTAACACCACAAAACACAACTACAGACCTCTCCCTACTGTACCAATATAAATAACTTCCCTTGGACTCAGCCTGTCCTGGTAAGACATTAGAGTTTTGCCATGCTATTGTTATTTAACCTAATTTATCTCATTTTCTTGCTATCCCTCTCTCTTTAGGGCAGAAAGGTCAGTACGGCATATACCTTATTGCTGCCTACTCCGCTCTAGTCCTGCTCCAACGCTGGGTGGCCAGCCAGGAGGTTTTGTAGCCCAAACTAATACTGGTTTCTCACGTAAGGGAAGCGCTTCCCCTCTGCTTCCTACCGCTGACTTTGCGACTTCCCCAGAGAGCTGCTGGCGGCTGGAACTGGCAGTCCGACCTGGCAGCACACTGCTTTCGTTAAAAAGGCCAGATTGCAGCTTAATCAAACATCTTTCCAAACTGCAGCAGGAAAATCCAAAGGCTCTGCTTTGGAGAATTGAAATGAGGAACGTGCTCTTAAAATGCTGACATTGTGTTGTTACCGAGGCTAAAGCAGATCTTTAACATGTTCAAACCATGAGGCATTGGTTTCCCATTTTGGAACAAAAAGAGGAAATTCCCTCATGTAACAGGATGTGTTAAAGAAATGCTGTATCTGAGGGATTCTGATATTGTCTCTTTCCCTTTCTGTTACTTCCTCAAAATTTATGAATTATAAATGTGTGTGTGTTTCATGCCTGGCCTCTCTTATGAGCCATAGCCCTAGGCAGAGCTTGTCCCTTTTTTTTTTCTGTTGGGTTCAGCAAAAACTTTATTTCCAGTTGTTTTTTCCATTCAAAATTAGTTGTTTCATAGAGCCCCTCAATGGCTCTGGATGTTTAATTCCACTTACAGAATAATTTTATCTCTGCGTCTGTAAAGCCTTTGTTGCTGTGGTGTGATCGGACTGACAAGGTTATAGAGTTTATTAGTTGCTAAAAGGATGGGTAATGCGAGGTTGTAGATGATCCTTCTGTTGTGGCTTTGACTTCTGCTTTTTGTGGTATGGGGGTTCATTTGTTAAGATCAGAAATAAAGGATACGAAACTGGCAGCAATATGGCTTAACAAACCAGTGAGATTCTGAATTACATTTTCCTAGCACAACCTTTCCATTTATGTGAGTTTTATGCTTTGGTTTTGACTCTGCAGCTATGTGAAGAAGCAGGTACTCCTGTGTTACGCCGTCTCAGATTGCGGGAGTGCCTGGTTCTGACTCTCCTCGTGGTATTTCCTGGACTTTCTCATGCAGGAGGATTTAGCCACATGACTGTCAGAAAGCAGCTTTGTGGAAGAGGGCTTAGGCATGTGGTGTTTGCCTGAGCTGCTGGAAGGCGATGCAGCTGAGGAGCAAGAGCTGGTGGGGTAGGCCGGGTTGTTCTTGCGGGCTGCAGCTCTGAATCGAGGAGTGATCCTCCTGCGTTTCACTACTGACCGCTGCAGAGGCTTTTGAGCTGTGTGGTCTGGCGTATTGGTGAGCCATGGGAGGCTTTTGGGGGTCAGGGCGAAGTGGCCTCTCTGAGTGTGACAAAGCATCCATCAGTTCGTCTTCAGCCACTGAAGCCTCCACTTCATTGTGGATCCCAACATCACAAAGGGGAGGGATCTGTCCCTCTGCCTCTTGCTGCTACCCAGGAGTGAAAATTGTCCAGCAATCAAACATTTTCTGGTCAAAACATCCCATGTGACATTGCAAAAGAAAAAAAATCAAGTCACAGAGTGACTGAGGGTTGAGAACAAAGGACAGCAGGTGCCCTGAAGAGACGAGGCCGTGAACTGCACAGATGAGGATCTCCAACCAATCGATCTTGGTTGGTGTAGATTATTCTCATCCTTATTTTCTTACAAGCCTTTTACTATTTTTTTTTTCCTTCTTCTTCCTTACAAATGTCTCTTTTTGTTCCCAGCAGGGTGGTGCAGGAAGTAAATGTCCAAGTGAATCATCATATCTCGTCCCCCATTTTCGAACGGTTAGCGAGCCGCGGAGCAAATGGTTAACTGAATACTGGCTCTGACCCGCTCAGGGTAAGAGCTAGCTGGAGGCACGGCTTCTGCTGAGACAAAACAATTTCCTACCATGCTCTAGCTCGTCTGTCCTTGTTTTTAGCTTGTGCATCAGGGTTTTTACATGTGTGCAGTGCAGATGTTAGCAAGGATACAGTGGTCCTCTAATTAAACAATGCAGGGCTTAAGTTGTCTTCAATATAAGAAAATAGGCAGCACAATTGATAAGAGGCAATAATATATAAAAAGTGGCTTACCATGCTGAGGGACATCTGCTCATCCTTCATGTGGATTCAGCTCCCTGTAGTGTGGTGGATGATAGCATGAAGAGAGCTCATGTTGATGCCGTAGGAACTCACTGGATTCTCGAATAAAGGCGAGGACAGCAGACTTCACTCGCCTCGTACCGCTAACAGGAAGTGGCAACATCCATATTTTTTAAAAAACTTTTCTGTGTTAAATAGGAAGCTGCAGTGACTTCATTTGTTGAGCTTCACAGCAAGCGAGTGCTGTGAGAATACAGTAAGACAAAGAGCCCCGAGGCCTTTGCATATGTTTCTGCTGTGCCGTCTCTAAGGAAGAGCATGACTCAGTTATGCTGACTTGAAATATTCAGGAGTATATGATTTCTCTTGCAACAGAAGGGCTTGGCTCTGCACTCTGTTGGAGATGCCCTGTTTTTCCTAGGCAACAAACTGATAATAAATTGTTTAGACTTCCTCACGGCTGTTAAATTCCTTCCCATAACATCCCCTGATAACAGGACGGGGGTTAGGATCTGCAAAGATCAGTCCTGCCATGCTCCCGTTGGCACGGCGCTGAACTGGCAGCCAAGCACTAAAGGCAGTGATTTCGCAGTCTATCTCTCTCACCTCTGAGATGTGTGGCCAAGTGCCAAACCAGCTGTGCTTTCCAGGCGGCTTCCAGCTTTTTGTCTCCCGGGTAGGTGAGTCTGGCCTTGAAGAGACAAATGCACGCATGTTCATGCCTCAGCACTTGCAAAGAAAAGGAGCAGTTTCTTATCAACCGCTTTGGAGCGGGGAGAGAAGATAAATCCTCTGGAGGTGAAACTACATGGCATATAAGCACTTGGAAGGGAAAATGCCATCGTTGGTGCTGGTACAACTCCAACATACTTGACTAAAATCTTGGCTTTGGGGCTGAAGGTGCCTGTACAGCTTGCGTTGGGAAAGGGTAGGCATCTACTTCCTTTCCATGTTTTTTCATGGATTTGCATCTTCTGTAGTGCGTGCTCCATGCAGTTTAGCCCATGAGGGCTTTCCAGGAGAGAGGAGTGCTTCTGGTTGTCTTTGACAGATAAACGCCATCCTCTTCCTGCAGCCTCCTTCATCCTCACCGCAGTCTCAGGGAGCGGAGTCGCCAGACGAGCCGGCGACTTTAGCCAAGCTGGGGATCCTGCACTGGGACAGGTCTTGTACGTGAGGTCAGGAGGTCCAGGAACCCCAAGAGCATCCTTGATCCTGCTGGGATCTGCCTTCTTCCATGGCCTCATGTTCAGTGTTGCTGGATGCCTGGTTACGTTTCTTTTAAACTGAAAGCTTGAGCTCTGTGACTAGCTGAGTTTGGGTAATTAGATACAAATTCAGTCAAGCTGGATGGTGTAAGAAACAGAGGTGGTGTGGCAGGGAAGAATGCAAAGCCTGAAAAGAAATGGCTCCAGTTAGAGGGTGCAGCAGTCACTGTGATGAGGAACTGCAGGTGAGTGAGTTGCAGGCTGCTTCGGGCCCTTTTCCCTGCTCGCGAAGGGGCTGGAGCCTGCCAGCGAGACCCTCGTGCTGGTAAGGTCAGGCTGCACGTCTGCGTGGGGGCTGGCAGCAAACTTGTAAAGCGTTTGCTCAACTCCAGGAAATCACATTTGCCTTGGACAGCCCACACTCCTGGAAGCGTGTCCAGCTCCAGTAGAAAAAGACACCGCTCCTGTGAAAAAACATAGCTGGCGAGCGTGTTCCCTAACACAGTTCGTGCCTCTTTCCGAAGAAGAAATAACAACTGTAAGGGTAGGGGTAAATGCAAGACAGCAGTTCTTACAAACAAGGTTGCAAGAAAGAAAGGACGGACAAAGTTATTACCAGATTAAATTTAATTAAGAAGGAATCTGATGGTTAAATGACAATTTGGCCTTCACTTTCCCTGCCCGCCTCTTCTTCTGTGGCCTGGTGGCTGGCGCATTGCGGAGTGTTTTATCAGCTGGCATGACTCTGGTTGTCCGAGACGGTTACCGGAGCTGCCTGGAGCGTGTGCCCTGGGCAACTTGACCTTTCCTGACTGCGGGAGCTAACGCCTTGCTTACTTTTCTCTCTTGCTGCTCTATTGGTGCTTCCACTTGCAGGAACCTTGTAAGGCAACGTCAATGAAGATGCGTCCTGTCTCCAAAGTCACGTGTCCTTGGTGTTTCTTTTTTCGCGTATCGAGAGAAATATTACTTGTCCATGCAACTCATTAGAGGAGTAACTTACATATTGCTGTCTTATTATTGACTACACATGTGGTATGTAAACAGGATGAATGACAGATTTAACTCTCTAAGAATATTTTTGATGAATTATGTCACTTGCCCTGCCTCCCACACGGTTTGCGGAGTTCTGTTGTCACAGTTACGCTTGCTAAAATAGCATCACCTGGACAGGATGGCAACTACCAGCTCCGTCAAGACCTTCCTCAACCTTTTAGGAGAAAGCCTTGGTAAGTCCGGTAAAGGCACGTGGCTTTGGAGTCAGGCGAGGAGCTAATTAGAGGCATCTCAGTCTGTTTCAGTGCAACACCATAAAAAGCGTATGCTGTCTAGAAAGCAGAACATCTGGCAGATGAGAGCCAGGCTGGGGGAGCTCTGAGGCAAATGTAAGAGCTACCCTGTGGAGTTTGTTTATAACTCTTTGAATTTGTAGGAGGTTACTAGTTTGTTGGATTTTTAAAAAATTATTATTATTTATTCAAACAAATGCAGACACCAAAGATCAAACAGTGAAAGTCCGAATTGACTTCGGTTTGACATAAAATAGCCTGGCTGGGAAGGGTGGTTTATCCGTGGTTCCTGTGAATGTTTTCTATCCCTTATTCCCCTCTCGGCTCTGCCCTTGAGATCCCCCGTGGCCGCGTGAGCTCCTCCGAATGAGGGGAGTTTGTTTGCTCTTTCAGCCAATGCAGAGTTTTTCCTTCCCCTAAGCAGGGAATTTGTTTTGCAAAGGGAGAGGTTTGGGCTCTGGAAAGTTTATGCTCCTTCTCTTTCTCTCTCTTTTTTTTTNTTTTTTTTTTTTTTTTTTTTTTTTTTTGTTTTGTTTTTTATTGTAATGATGACATATGGAAACTATTTACACAGGAGCATGCTCTGCTGCACTGAATGGAAATGTTGGAGTCCCGGCAGTATCGTTCCGGATGCCTTGTGTAAGCAGCCAGCTGGTTTTGCTTTTTCTTTTTTTTTTTTTCCTCCTCTTTTCTTTTTTTCCTCCCCTCCCTCTCTCCCTTTCCAGGGAACGTCTGGGATAAGTTACAGAAGTGTGGAAGGAAGCTTTGCCATCTGCGAACAGCTCAGTTCGTTTACTTTGTCATGCTCCTTGTACTGCCAACTTCACAAATATCTGTTTTCTCTTTTTTTTGCTGGGGCAGGGGGGGGGAGGAGGACTCCTTGCTGTGACTAGTCAGCACTTTGACTCTTTTCCCATTAGTTGTTCATGTTTGCTGGTGAGCAAATTCTGTATATGCCAAAATAAGAGAGCGTGGCACATGAAGCCTTTGCTCATGCTTAAAAGCTCTTTGTCCCGCAGCTAAGCCTTCCGACACCTTGCACTTAGAAACATCCTGCCGCTAAGACAGAGATAGGGAAACGATTTAACTGAAGTCCAAGCCACCTTCCTCAGAGGGGAGGGGAGAAAACATTTAGTTCTGCAGAGAGCAGAGGAAAATGTTTTGTGCGTGGTTTTCCCTTGAGGAAGCTGCAAAATCGAGGATCGGCTTTCGGAGGGGAGGGGGGGAGGAACTTCAGATCTGACTTGTCTCCCTCTCCCCGACTCCGAATACAAGCGTGGCCGCTTCCCGAGGCGGTGGCTGCCATGCGGTGGAGGGAGCCGCCTGCCATCTACTTCGAGGATTACGGGAATCCTGTGGAGAGATCCTCCTATCTCATTGAGCTCCATACTAATGGTAAATGCCGTCGGGGATGTTCTGCAGCACGAGCTGAGCGGAGCGGAGGTTGCATTAGTATTTGTCATTGTTATCATGGGAGCAGCTGAGGAAATTAGCTAGCTGGAGGGCTGCCAAACAAACAGTCAGAGGGTTGCCTTTCAAATTTATTATTATTTTTATTATTATTTATTACCCAGATGATGCTGTTGCCTCAGGGATGCTAGATCAACCTTCTGGTACCTGATGGGGAAGGAGCTGATCCACAAAATGCAGCTCTGCACCGGAACGCTTCACTAGTACATTTTCTGTTGTCTGTGCCTAGAAAGATGATGGCTGGTGCAGACAGGAGGAAAATATCTTGGTTTCTAGAGTTACTTTTTTGTTTCTGATTTGCATCTTTGAGTGCTGTTTTGTATTGGCAGCCCTGATCTCACTGGGACATCTCTTCTGTTTCAGCTGTGAGTCCTCTGTGTGAAATCATAGAATAGTTTGGGTTGGAAAGGACCTTGAAAGGTCATCTGGCCCGACTCTCCCCTGCAATGAGCAGGGACATCTGCAACTCGATCAGGTCGCCCAGAGCAACCTGAGAAATACAGAGAAGGGGTCCTGGGTTTTTACTGTGGTGTAGCTTTTCCTAGTGTTGATCCTTTTCGAAGAGAGGTTGGTCTTTGCGGAAGAACTACTTCAGGGTTAAAGGTAGTTTTGGCATCTTTCGGTAGGGTCAGTGCTTTGGCGTTCTGTTTAATGTTACAAACCTTTGCTGATTTAACTAAGGTATGTTTTGATGTTCTTAAATGTAATATATACTGTTATGCCGCAATAACAAGGTGATATTGTAAGCGACCTGCTTAATACATCCCTCTTCCCCAAAAGAGCAAGTGTAGCCGAGGTGTTGATTCTGCGCTTTTTCAATATCCCCCGAACTGTGTGAGATGAATCACACTTGGATTTTCTCTGAATGCTTGCTGTGTTTTGAAGGTGAGTTCTGGAAAGGCCTGAAACTCCGGCTCCTGTTAGCGCCTTCGCAGTCGTGGCTGGTTTGAGCAAGGCAGCCTGGCCCCAGCCAACAGATAATGAAGGAGCTGGGGGACTGGGGGGGGTGTTTCGTCTGGCAGCAAACAATCTGTTAGGATGGGAATGAGGACTGGAAAATGCTTGTCTTCTGGACAGTAAAGATCTTCATCAGTGAGCCCGGGTGCTGATGGAGATGTGCTCCTTCTGCAACTCTGTTAAGCGTTAAATGCAAAGAGGTTTTTGCCGTCAGGCTGCCGTTTGAGGGAGCCTGTCTCGTTGAAACACATAAACAGTAAAAGCTTCGTAAATAATAACATTTAAGAACTCCTTGGAGCTCACAATGTAAAGCTTCTGATTATTGCATGTTGGTGTCATCTTTTAGTTAAAAGGCAGACAAATCCATTCCAGTTCAGTGGATAAATAAAATCTTTGTCATTCAGTTTTTTCAAGAAATGTGCTCATTCAAGGTGTGAAAGGGGTGTGGGGGAGGAATCAGCCTCATTCAAACATTTGTCCAGAGTTTGAGTGGTATTTTAAGGGTGTGGGGGAAGCAAGGAAGAGAAAGAGGCTTAAATGCTGCAGGATTCTCAGCGATCTGAGTAAGCAATCTGGAAAGTCTTCACAAATCCCAGATAAATGTTATCTTACTTTCATTTCAGGGTGGAAAAAGCAGCTGTGGCTCTGCACTGGTGCACGCAGTGCCCTTTCTCTCGATGGGTGCAGGTTTTGGCGCTCCCCACTTCTGAGGGTGTTCTAGAAAGACTGACTCAGTAATTCAATTAGGATTACTTTGTTACAGCAAAGAGATGCAGCCAATCTTCAGCATGCTATCTTGAGAGAGGAAAAGAACCTCATTGTAATTTTTTCCCACTCTTTGATAACTTCTCATAAGACAGAGAGAACAAGCCACCACATCACAGCTGCTGTGGGGGCACAGGGGGGGAAATCAACACCTCTGCACTGGCATGATCAATTTTACACGTACCCTCTTGGGGAATGTGGGGCACTGGAGGAGGGAAGTCTCTACTGAGAGCAAGAACAACCGTGTAGTTTGGGTGATGACTGAAACTCTGGAGAACTGAGCGTGAGGACGGCTCCACCACAGGTCTCATGTGTGACCCTAAGCAGGTCTCTCTTCCGTGAGGTGTCCGCTCAGTATTCTGTGTCAAAGGTGCAAAATAAAAATCCCACTCCCAGAAGAAGAAACCAAGTGACATTCCCTTTTTGAACAATAATCGCCTTCATGCATGTTTTTCATGTGTCTTAATAGCACTGAGGCTGTACAATGCGAAAAATGGCAAGTATTCTGGAGTTTATATACGTGCCCTGCATAGCTCTCCTATGGGAAGGGCCCTATGTATGTGTAGCTATGCTTGGGAGTTGCTTATTGCAATAGAATTGTGCTTTTTTAATGAAATTTTCAGTTATGAAATTTGGTACAAATGTTCGTTGTTTTATTGGGCTTTACTGATGTGAAAGACACGCTCTTAGAAGTTTCAAAATCAATCTATGGGATATGAACAGAAAATTAATCTTGCTGTTTGTTTGCATCAGAGGTGTATCGGTACTTACCTGCACCAAAAAGGGTGTTGCAAAGATGCATTGGTTAATGACTCTGTAGAGCTCTGAAAAATGAGGCTTTCTACTAAAAACACTGTACTGCTGTTACTAGTTTACTATTCAGCTTCTCAGACTGCTTTCCTTTGCCTATGATAGGCCTGTACTCCATTCTTCCGTGGTCTCTCCTGCTATTAAATGTGAAAAAGCAGTGTTCCTTTAGCAAGCCCACTTTTAGTTTGTGGGTTGGCCATCCTTGGAGACTTGTAGCTGTTACCTGCCTGTTTATAGTTTATGACTGCTGACGGTATGCTACGAACATGACGGCACAGATCTCCTGAGCCAGGAGACCTGCTTATTGTATTAAATAGGTTGCTGTCTCTTTTGATGATCTTCTGGGAGCGTTCCCGTGTTGGAGTGCTGAGTTTGAGTGAGTCTCTTAAAAGCTCCTGCATGGGAAGAGTCAATTTGTCTGTGTACAAGCTGCCAGTTTCCTGGGTAGTCTGCCACCTCTTGATGCTTGTCTCTGGTCCCAGTGCCTGGCTTGTTTGCATGCCTCCTGATCAATCTCGTCTCGCTTAATTGTAAATCAATGTTTTCTCTTATTGTACTGATGCAGATGGAGGTAGCTATGACGTTATTAATGATGCATCCAGCCCTGCTGCGGGGGACTGCTGTGCGCAGCAAAGCTCTGCCCGACACAACTGGGAAATGAACTACCAAGAGGCAGCAATCTACCTCCAGGTGAGCCCTGCTGTTTGCTGTGCTGTGTGAAAAATGGACTTCTCAAACTAGCGTAGTTCTTGATTATAAGAAACAAAGAGCTGCTGTTTTGAGGTTAAAAAAATTGGTGCTTTGTGAAGGAATCTGCTTGGAGAGTGGGGAGATGCTGGAAGCGCCTTCAAATGGGCTCTGGCAAGTCATTTGGGAGCAACTGAGCAAGCTACCCTTCCTCTCCCATCTCTCCCAGTGCCAAGGACTGCAGTAGAGGGATTCAGCACGTGTTCAGTTCTGCCACCTTGCCATGGAGATTTCTGTAACTTGTCATAGATCATCATTTTATGTCTTCGGTCACTCCGGGGTGAATGGTCAATGCTCTCCTGGAGACATCTCGTGTTAGAATAGAATCACAGAATTGCCTAGGTTGGAAGGGACCTTTCAGATCGTCTAGTCCAACCATCAACCTAACACTGACAAAAAACATCACTAAACCGTATCGCCAAGCAAAAGTGTTCTAATCTTGCCTTGGCCTCGGATTTGGTGGGTGGCCTTGGGATGTTCGTTCAGCATCAGTCAAGCCCTGCAGGTCATGTAAGACACGAGAGCAGGTAGAGGTCTTGATTTCTACAGGAAGGAAGCAGGCTGCGATTAGGATCTGCCCAGGAGTAAAATTTATCCTATTTAAAAAGAAAAAGCAACAAACAAGCCTCACTTATGCTCCAATTACAGGAAACACCATCATTAAATCAACAAAGTTATAATATTTTTAAGATCGCTATCGAGTCTGGTGTGATGAATTAGCTACCAAAACCAAGCTTCTCCCAGAGCTGGCCAGCCTGAAATTGTTGCTGGTTCCCTTACTGTCCTTCCTTCCTCCTTCTCTTCGTTCCCTTTCAAAGGCTCTGCGTTGCAGTTTGAAGTGCTCTGGACCCAGTTAGGTTTTCCGCTTAAGCCACTGCAAGGTGATTGAAACCTTTTGTTCCTCCCTGCTCCTACACCACAGGACTGAGAAACGTTGTTTCTCTGGTGTTTTAAAATGGGGTGAGCTTGGACCTTGGTAATATTTCAGCTTCATCGTATGCTAGAGCAGCACTGACAATCTAATGGTAGCCCCAGCTCCTCCCGGGCTTATGTTTAAACGCATGATTATTGGAGATGCTCTGCAAAGGGTCATTGAGTTGCTGCAGTGTTTAGATGGTGATGGGCGCAGCAGGCTTGGCCCTTACGGTGCAGATTATTCTTGCTGCTGCCTTGACCAATGGTCATGATGCCAATGTCCTTGAAATGAAGCAGGCATAACTTAAAGCACATGCAGATTGTTTACTCGAACTAGTAGCTGCAGGCAAGAGCGTCTTATCTGAATAAGAGGACTTTGCTGTCCAGCGACGTTTTGAATTGCTTGGCTACCGAGAGGCAGAATTTAGACTATTTTTCATTCTGCAAGTGTGTTTTGTCAGGCGTGAATAAGAATGCCCTGCTGATCCAAGCTAGCGCTGTCTTGGAGGGGGGAGGGGGCTGCGTTTTATGGAGCTTGCCGCTGGGTTTTGTCTTGTTTGCAATCTGGCTCGCTGACCCGGCAGCGCGTGTTTGTTCTTAAACAGAACATGAGTTTGCCTGTGAGATGAGTAAATGAGAAACATTTGAAACCCTCTTCTGAATTAGTCTCGAGGATGCTTCACTTCTTAAAGGAGATCCTGTTTCCTGACTCTGTTATCCATTTGCAGTCACAGTTACTCTGCTTGATAGTGATAGCTTACTGTCCTTACAGTAATTGCTTACCTGGAAAGATGTTAATTAAAAAAACCCCACAACTTTTTGTGTATCTGAGTGTCTCGGCTGGGGAAAAAAGATCTCTTACGACGGTTTCCAAGAGGCAGCAGGTTTGCTCTAAGTGACTAAGGCTCCCTCACCTAAACCATTGACTCAAGGAAGAGGAGAAGCTGTTGGGTGGTTCTGCATGAAAAACCACTAAATTCTTCCCAAACTAAGTTTTGTCCTAGAGGTAAAAACAGTAATGATGTAGCTGTTTAAAAATCAGTTGTAGGCAAACTGTTAAGATGGAGTATCTGACCTTTTCATGTTAATTAAGCTTTCTAGTTAAGAGGGAATGACAAATCAGCATAGCGACCTGTTAATTTTTCATGGAGCCTGTCTTCTCACATTCCTGAACTAGAAAACACTCTCTGTGCTCCAGTGTTTTCTCCCAGACATTTTGCAAGGCCGAGATAAGGAGGAGCAACTGTCAGCCAGGTGCCCTGGAGCTTATCTGTGTGTTTTTGTGTTCTGTCCTGGAGAAGTTTAATCAAAGAAGTCTGTAAACATGTGGAAGTGGTTGCAAGTAAATGAATTGCTGTGTTTATGTTGGGATGTTGACTAAAGTTTCTTTGCTTATCTTTATAAACTCTTTCAGCACTCTTCCTCGTTCTGAAAAGGCTCAAGGGTTTCTGAAGGAGGAGTTTGTGGATATTAATGAGTTTCATTACTGAAATATGCTTATGAACAGAAGGGGATGTCCCATGTGTGTAGAGTTCATTCCTCCATAAACAGATTAATGTCAGGCTGTAAAGTGGGGATAGTCTGTTGGGAATTGTATCTAATCCTTATAAAAGTCTGCGTTCTTCTTGTGGAAAGCTCTGTTATAGTACCAAGAGTCACTAATGCTATTCTCTTCTTTATTCCTGCTGCCTTAGGAAGGAGAAAATAATGATAAATTCTTCACTCACCCCAAAAATGCCAAAGCACTTGCTGCCTACCTCTTTGCACACAATCACCTTTTCTACCTAATGGAGCTGAGCACAGCACTGCTTCTCCTGTTGCTGTCTCTCTGCGAGGCGCCAGCTGTTCCTATGCTCCGTCTTGGCATCTTTGTAAGTACTTTGGGGCAAAATGAAGAAGTTGGCCTGTTTTGCAGGGGTGGGTACAAGGAAAAAGAAGGTTAAACATAGAGGAAGAAGGTCGCAGTAGTAGGAAAAAAGCCACTTGGCTTGTTCTGTAAATTAGTTATCAGCAGATATACCAGCCAGCAGACCCTTCTGTTTAATGTGTGTGTGTGAATGACATGAAGTTTTATGCCTAACCTTCACAAAATGCAGGTTGAGAGAAGTGATACACAAACTGGTGTGTGCTCTTGTCAGTCCACAGCCATTTCATGAGGTACCACTGTCACGCACAGTGCGAGGAGCTGCTTTTGCTGGTGGGAGGTTCTACATCTGCTTTTCGAGCTGTTAATGGCACCCTAGGACCATGCCAGGGGTGTCAAGCAGGCGTGACAACCTTGGGGTCAAAGTGTTGCTCAAAATGAGTCAGGGCTGCATAACTCAATTTGTGTTTTGAGCTGTGGCTAAAGCTGAGGCTGTAAGGAGATACTGTTGTTGTCTTTGTGGTGCATTTTGCATCTTCCAATGGAAAAGGGGTCCTCCAGCATTGTCAAAAGCTGTGTTCCGTTCCAGAACCCCGTCTGTCGTTGTCCAGAGCATCTATTTGAAGAGAAAACCCTTCTCTATGTAAATTCTCTCTGCCCAGCAGCTTTTCTTCCTGTATTTTGCTAACAAAATTCGCAGTCTCAAACTTTTTTTAAGAAGTTTTTGCTTGAGTCGTTGCTGTCTTGCCCTTTTGTTTCAAATGTATTGATACATTTTTTTTATGTTATTCAAGTCCAAAAATGGATGTGGTTTTCCAGGAAATTCTGGGCTGGTACTGAATAGAGGAAAATTCTTCAGGCTTTAATAAAAGCACAAAGCAGTAAACATAGAAAATATGAAAAACAGTGCTGTGCTAGCTTTAAGAGTGGCCTTGGGTTTTCCTGCGTGTCACAGAGCTCTGCTCAGGCTGTTGTCAAACCCACGTGCTTCTCGAAAAAGGGAGGGCAGAAGCGTGGCCTCTGATGCGCTGCTGTTTGTGATTAGAAGCTCTGGTTTAAGCTTTGCTGTATTGTAACAGGTCCATGCAACCCTGGAGCTGTTTGCGTTAATTGTGGTGGTCTTTGAACTCTCAATGAAGATGAGGTGGCTGGGCTTCCAAACCTTTATCAGGCACAAAAGGACTATGGTGAAGGTAAGTTATCTGTCTGATTGCCAGCATTTCTCCTTCACCGTCTTCTGGAAACAAAAACCAGATTAAATATTGGCCTGTACTATAGCAGGGATAACGTAGCCTTGTGTCCTGGCTGCCAAATGATTCATGCGAGATCTCTAAGCTCTCGGAGACACCTCCCACCCTTGAAGCATCCAAATAAATGGGTGGTCAGTGAGAGCTTTGCCTTTCCTGAAAGGAGACCGTGCCTCTCATTAAACCCCTTTTTTTGCAGACTTGCGTGCTGTTTGTACAGTTCATAGAGGCCATCGTGGTGTTGGTGCGGCAAACCTCACACGTCCGGATAACAAGAGCTCTGCGCTGTATCTTCTTGGTGGACTGCCGTTACTGTGGTGCAGTCAGAAGGTGACTAGTCAGCTGGCTGGGTTCTCTGCTGTCATCCCTGGGACTGGGGTGGAGGAAAAGCACTCTGATCCTGCAGGCATCTCAGGAAAATAAGTGTTTTTCATGGGCGTTTCAGATCTCGGAGAGCTGTTGTAATTGTGAGTGAAGTGTCTCGCCTATGTAGGGAAATTTCATAGGTGGTAGCTTTGGATGTGCTTATATGTACTGTCCTCAGCTGTATAAACTACCTCAGAGAGCACAACACGTGATCGTGGCTGTATTGTTTCTGGCTCCTGGGTTTGCCTGTAAACTGTACAATGAATCACAGAGATAGTCTTTAGTCTGGAGAAGGAAAGTTGACAGGGTGACATTAGTATTGTTTGCAGAACCTGAGAGCTGACGGCAAAGGACAGATAGGTGGCTTGGAAACGGTCTTAATTTACCTAGCTTTCTACTTTTAATCCTTGGAGACAGTGGGACGCAAGTCCTCGAGTATGGTGTGGTGTTGGTGTGTTTTTCCCTGCCAACCCAGAGGAGAAAACATGCAAGTTTTTGTTTGGTAATGTTTTCTTATTTTTCAGAAATCTGCGACAGATCTTCCAGTCCCTCCCACCATTTATTGACATTCTTCTCCTCCTGCTTTTCTTCATGGTGATTTTTGCCATCCTGGGTGAGTTGTATTTATGGAAGGTGAAGTGATACTCTTAACCAGCTATTGTCCAAAAGCAACACAAACGGCCTGGATTAATATAAAGCTCATCAGGTTCAGGGTCCTGCCAGGATCTTCCATTTATCCCATTTTATCCACAGTCATCTTGAAGGCAGAATTAAAGATCCAAAAAATCTAGAAGCTGGGTATTTGATTTTGAGGTAAAGGTCCTTTTGACCTGTTCAGAGGATGGTCTGTGCTCTGTGTGTGTCTGTGGTTTCCAAGTTCTCTTTCCATCAACTATTCCTCAATCTTACAAGTTTAGTTTACATTCCCACAAACGGCATGTGTTTGTAGTGTGCCTGCTACAGTCCCGTACTCAAACCATCCCCAGAAAGTTTGTTTTCTGAAAGGATCAATGAAATGCCAATGACACGTACGGGCAAATCTGCATGGAGGAGGCCTTCCAGATAGTCTCCTTTTCATGGTGCCAGAGAGGGCTTACTCTTCGTGTGACCTTCTCTTTGGGAACAGAGACTCAGCACTTCGCTGCTTGACATTTAACAGACTTTATTTTTGTTTGTTCTTTCCCCGTTTCCTCTCTCCTCCTCTGCCTTCTCTGCTGCTTCTCTAGGTTTTTACTTGTTTTCTCCTAACCACTCGGATCCGGTGAGTGTCCCTGATTCTTTCAACTGAAGCTTGAGTGCCGTTTTGACATGGTTAAGAAAAAAAACATTACCGTGTAGACGTAGCTTGTTCCTGGGTGGTGGCCTGGGAGGCCAGAAGCGAGCTTGGCAGTGTTACCCTGGTTTACCCCCTGCTGGGAAGGAAGACGGTGCAGAGAACTACCTCAAAGACAGGATGTCCCAAAGGGAACATTCATGGAGTTGTTCCTTGTTCTTGGTGTCTTAATTCAGTCAAACAAGCCACCTGCCGCTGTCCCCGGGGGAGGAAGGTGAAAGCTCGGCCACCTCAGACCACAGCTGTCAGAGTCCAGCAGCCTCTAGTTCCTGCTGCTGCCGTGTCTGTAGCTTGCTGGCAGTAACTACTACAAAGATGCGTAGATGAGCTTTTAATTGTTTTAACTCTTCACATGACATCTCTCAGGGACCTTTAAAAAGGACCAATGGTGAAGTGCCCCTTCCCTACGGGAGGCATCAGGGAATTGTAGAAGCGCCTGTGGGTGGGTTGGCTGTTTGGTTTTTTGAATGAAATGTCACTATGAAATTCTGCTGGCATTTTCTCACGGGAGTTTGGCTTTTTTTTCAGTACTTCAATACCTTAGAGAACAGCCTCGTGAATCTCTTCGTGCTTTTGACCACTTCAAAGTAAGTTTATGCTTTTCTAGCTCAGTCTTTCCCTTTGTCCCCAGAGAAGTCTAGCAGAGCCAAGAGTTTATTCGCAGAAATGCTCTGTCTCCAAATTTGACCCCTTTCCTCTGCTTGAGAGGGAGGTTTCCTGGTTCAGCCTGCATGGGAAGAACTGGTATTTCATTTTGGTTTAGGACACTGTGACCTCAGATACAGAGTTATCTCTAAGCTACTCAGACCACTTCGTCACTGTGAGGGCAATAAGGGGGGGAAATGACTTTATTAGGCCTTGGTCCAAGAAGGGAAAGTTTCTATTTGTGTTCCTTTGTCAGCTGACAGTTTGCGGTTGTGAAGTAACTTCCTATTCCTCTGCTTCGGTTCACCTATCTGCTAGGAAATGGGGATAACAATAGCGGGTAAATATTGATCTGCTGTCAGGGAGAGCTCTGAGGATTGGGAAATTAGCAAAGGATAGAATACATCTTGGGCTGTAACACTCTTACACCAAGGCTGTATTGCTGTCGTTGCCACGTATCAAAGCACAACCCTTTAGCCACGTGACAAATCCCCTTTGCCCATTTGGTTTTTTGGGATGTGCAAGGAGTGGCTTTTCAGATTTATATTTTTTTTGCCATGTTCTTGCTGCCTGTTGCTAGGCACAAACTTCTGTGTCGTGAGCAACCACGTGTTTTGCAGAAATGTGCAGATCTTTGGATGTGAGTTTACACACGCAACCTGCGTCCTGTGCCTCTTGCCTTTGCAGTGGGAAGCGTAGCTTGGGTTATTTGGTACTTAAACCTATGTCTTTTTCGGATGCAGTTTCCCTGATGTGATGATGCCATCTTACGCCCGGAACCCCTGGTCCTGTGTCTTCTTCATAGTGTATCTCTCCATTGAGCTGTACTTCATCATGAACTTGGTGAGTCCCCTGAGGAAGCGCTTGACTTCTCTCCGCCTGACTTTGGAGCTCGTTGCCCAGCAGAGTCTTCCCCGTTCCCAAGAGTGCTCTGTAATAATCTCAGGCCCTTTGGCAGAATGCTTCTAGAAATGGCAGCTTTGCTACAGATAGGACTCTTTTAATGTTTAACCACAAGGAATTGAACTAAATCACAGAAAACAGAACGATACTACAAGTATCTTTCAACTTCTCGCACATTAATATCATGCTTGGAGTGACATACTCAGTTGCACGAAATTTATTATCCTTTTCTGTCTTAATTATTTATCATAAAATGGCATTTTATTATCTGGGCTTGCCTGAAAGACTTTGTAAATCAGTTTGAAGGGGATGGAATTACTAAGTATGGCAGGACTTGAAGAGTGCTGATAACTGCAGTGTGAGAGTGTGGCTGCTGTGCTGGCTCTGCTCCTTGCAGCATCTAGGGCAGGGACAAAACCAGCTCAGGGGAGGATGTGAGTGGTGGAAAAGGGCTTGCTAAAGGAGTTGAGGTATTCTGCAACCCAAGGTGAGTGATTTGACGCTTGTAATAGGCTTGGGACTTCACTGCTGCTGTCCTAGATGAAGGGTTAGCTTTGACATGTGTTTGCCAAAGGCCCCGTGGAAGGGTGAGTCCAGAGAGCAACCCTCAAAACCTGCTTTCCAGGAAGAGATCAGGGCGTTTTAACAAACATTTTGATACTGTTTTCTGTTGGCGTGTGTGGGCTTAAAACTACTAGCGAGTGTTAGGAAGCCAGAAACATCTGAACCTCTTCCAAAAAGTGGATCAGTGTGTGTGCAGTGTGCTTGGTGATCCCTTGTAGCCAATGGGCCATCGCTGACTCCATTCTGCCTCACTCAGTGTAGCACTTAGTAAATTCCTCCTGCAAGCAATGCCTCTCGTTGCCTCTCTAGACTGGATGTTCGAGAAGCACTAGCTCAGGTAGCTTCAGAGTGTAAGGATCAAAACGTGACTTTCTCTCCTGTCTTCTCTCTGCAGCTTCTTGCTGTTGTGTTCGACACTTTCAATGACATCGAGAAGAGGAAGTTTAAGTCTTTGCTGCTGCACAAGCGCACGGCCATACAGCATGCCTACCGCTTGCTGATCACCAAACAGGTGAGGGGAGGTCAGCAACGTTTCAGGTACACCACTGGTCTGGAGTGTTTGAGGAGCATGTTCCAAAAAAAGACGATTTATGTCTGTTGACTGTAATCATGCTCAGCAAGGGCTACTGATTTTTTCATTCATGTAACTTGTTTATATCTGGTTCTGGAGGAAAAAATGCAGTAGACTGATTTTCAGCCCCATGTGAAATTATGGAAGTGTCTTGATAAAATGGGTGAAATTTGTTCTGGAGTGCATGCAATCATTGGTTTCTCTCTGATTCAGTGTGGGTCGCTTGAGGACTTGCTTCTCAAGTACCAGTACTTAGAGGAGGGGTGGTGGGTCACACAAGTGAAGACAGACTACAGTTGCTAGATGCTGCGCAAGTAAATGATGCAAAAGCAGAAGTAATTCGCCTACAAACAACTTTTTATGGGGACAGAGCACTTGGGGGAGAGGGTTGAGTTCTTAACTTGTGGAGCAGCAAGAGAAATAAGGCCCAAAAATAACTAACCCACTTCCAGCAGATTAGTTCATGTTTAGGGCACGTAGCTGATAGTCTTAAAAAAGTGCCAGTAATGGGATCTCTTAGGCTGTCTACTAATTTCCCAAGAAGAGTGGTTGAACTCTGTCACTTGGGGTGGCTGGTTGGACAATTTTCACATGAGAGGGCAACAGGGAACGGTTCTGCAATTGCTGGAGGGACCGATTGCCAGGAGAGCTTTCTGATGTCTGTGCTCTGGGATACGCTCAGTTCGTTAAAGTAATAGCTTAGGGTACTTTTGGGGCTTAGTTATAATGGCATCTTACGATAATGTAGAAATCCTGCTTAAAACAAATCCAGAGTGAGAATTAAATGCGCTAGCCTCTATGTGCTTCTGCCTGATGTCGCTGCTTATGACAACATTCCCTTGTTTCTAGAGGCCGTCTGGAATTTCCTTCAAGCACTTTGAAGGGCTGTTGCGGTTTTACAAGCCTCGGATGTGTGCCAGAGAGCGATATCTCACTTTCAAAGCACTGAATCAAAGCAATACTCCTTTAGTCAGGTAGGATGGCCTTAACCGCTGCACCCAGAGCAGGGAGGTTGCTTCGCTCTCCGAAGCTAGGCTGTACCTCGGAGAGGATGGCTGGGTTTATGGAATGAATGTTGTCTGAGATGTGGGAATAGAGTTACGTGATTGAAAGGATTTGTCTGGGAAGCAGGGAGCTTGGAGGGGTGGGTACCCTGAGAGCTGAGGTTTTTCTTCGGAGGTGTTGGAGTTCCTGCGTGCCCTCTTGTGGATACAGCGCTCTGCTGGCAGTCACCGAGCAGCCTCTGTTTCCCACCTCCCCTCCTAGAACAGAGGAGCGAGAAATTGAGGAACAGCATTAGTGCCTGCAAGGAGCATTTCTTCACACAGTGCAGCCTCGCAGCTTAACAACTTTTGGGGTTTTTTTCCAGCAGCTGGCTGTGCCCCCCAGGGTTTTGTTAATTAAAATCTGGTTCTGCTGGTGCTTTCAGGACTGTCATCCTCTGTGTTATGAGGCAGAGAATTACCATTCTGGTGGGTGGGTGCAGCTAACTCCAGCCAGCGTGGAAGTAGAGGGAATTAGAGCAGGAGACCTTCTCTTCCTTTTCCTTTGTTCTGGCCACAGACAGGCTCGGAGTGAGTCTCCCGTGAAACAGGTACCGATGCTTTCTCCTTTAACTCAGGTGCCACAGAGAAGGGTTGAAAATGGCATAGGGAGAGAGACTGAGGTTTTTAAATTTAGGCACCTAATGACACCAGTAAGAATCTGAAAAGTTCAGCATCCTCCACTTTCAGGCACCCACAGCTGTTACAGGCCTGACCCTGAGCACCTAGCCAGGCACTCCTGTTTTATGAGTTTCTTTGCTTTCATGTCCTTTTTCAAATTTCATTGTTGCCTTGAAAAGCAAATGTGCAAAGGTGTTAGAAAAGGACTGTACGAGTAATTAAGACAGTCCAAGACTTCTTCATGAGGAGTAGTACAATCTCTGTCCCCTGGAGTTTGCTATCTGAGCCTCAGGTCTTTCCTCTCAGTGGTAAAATTGTGGAGTTCAGCAGAGTCAGAGTTTCCTCTAAGGGCTGTAGCGTTACAGAAAGAAGGTAGGCTTTGCACCCTGTTCCGGCTATTGTCGGTCAGAGTGGGAAGAGGTCAGTGTTAAGTTAGATCAGCTATGGTTGCAGTTCTAGTAAGGAGTTAGTAACTTCCAAGGACTCTTTACTGATGATACCTGGCAAGGACAATTAAGGATTTAATCAACTCCAAGGCTCTAATCAGCTGCTTCTTTTCTGTTTTGCAGTCTAAAGGATTTTTACAATTTCTATGAAGTTGTTGGCTTAAAATGGAAGGTAGGTATTTATTGGGTGGAGAAGAGGGGAAATGTGTGTGGGAGGGAGAGCAAAGGAGGCCAGCGATGAAAGGGAAGGTGGGGAAGAAACAAAGGCAATCTAAAAGAAGCAGGTGATGGGGATAAGGTGGGTCTCCATCACTGCACCTTTTTTGTATGGATGTAGCACTGATGACTTCTGATCGTGGCTGTTCCGCTTCCAGGCAAAACGAAACCGCGAGCACTGGTTTGATGACCTTCCACGGACAGCATTCCTTATTTTTAAAGGTAACAGGCTGTGTTTTCATGACAGCATGTGTTCAACCAACAGGAAGAACATTTCTTTACAAAGACAGGGTCGTCTGAAGGGACCTTCTGTAATGGCCCTGGTAAACAGCTGGGGGAAGGGCTACTAACCAACTCTCTGTGTATTCAGAGCCTCCAAGGCCAGAGCCTTGTATTCAGAGTCTGCAAGGAAGATTTCTGTCATGCAAATATTCCCTGTGCTCTGACCCCAACCCCAGCTTCCTTAAAATTAGAGACCTCTTGGCAGAAGCTCTGTAGCGAACCAGACCCTGAGGTCATGGAGGTCCGTATTCCTTTTTCAGCACAGGGGTTATATGGGGATTTATGACTGCTGAATCTAGCAGAGTTTATAGGCTTGTTTCTCCATATCCCAGGCAGCAACTTGCAACAGTGACTGTGGAGTGGGATTTGTGTTTTCACAAAAGCTGCTAGGCTTCCTAGTCCCAAGATGCGGTTGCAGCACTCGTACAGGTCAAGTGCAGCTGCTGGGGAAGGGGAAAGAGGTCTGAAATACCCGTCAGTGTAATCTGTCTTGAAAATGTGATCTATCTCCCATGTCTCAAGTTTCCTGACTGAATGCAGCAAGTCAGAAATAAGAACTTACCTGCAGTTCTTTTTCAGTGTTGTATGCTAGTAGGAAATAGTTAATACCATCTTGATCCAAACACGCAGCTACAATAGGAATCCTACATATCTCTGCTGATGCACTCAGTCCTTCTTGACAGCGTATGTGTTGTTCCAGACACGGGCAGTGCTTCAGCAGCTGCATTTACCTCTGTCCATACCACAAGAGTAGTATATAGAGGGAGGGGGGAAAAAGGCAGCTCGGGGGTTAAGGGTAGTGAGTTCATTGCTGCTAAAATTCTAGAGCAAATTCAAACTTGGTCCCAAGAAATGAAAGTAAATAATCTGCTAATCTGCTTAGTTTCTGTGCTCAGGATTGATATGAAAAATGGTCTCTAAGGAGAAGACAGAGGAAGCTGCGCATGAGGTATGGAGAATCACGTTAACATTTTTTTTTGTCGTACTTTCCTCCACGCAGGCATCAACATCCTTGTGAAGTCCCGCGTGTTCCAATATACAATGTGTAAGTAGAAGTAATGAGCTGTGTCTCTGCCATCCCTTGATCGCATGGGTCTGGGGTGCTGTGTCTGTGCCAGCCCCTCCATGGGCTCAGTGCGGTGGGGCCTGGTCGTTGGTCTGAGCCACGGCTTACGTACCTGTTCTGGAATTTTGGTGGAGATGGAGGCAACCGCATGCCTGTGCCGACTGCTGCTGCAGCCTGGGCTCTCAGCTCTCGCTGTGTCAAGTCTTCTGGAGAGGCTGGTTGGTTCACCGCTTCATAATGCGCTGGTGGGGCTGATTCTGTAGGAGTCAGCTTGGTGCATTTGGGTGGGTTGGTGGTTAGCTTTCACAAGCTTTGCGGTTTTTATCTTGCAGCTGAGGGATGCTGGGTAAGGAACTGCCTTGCCAGTCATCCGCCTTCTTCTGTTTGCACTTGAGAAGGTGCAAGCGTCCTCGTTGCTGGAAGGATTGCTTGGCAACTGTACTCCCTGCAAGAATGATTTTGTGCTCCTCTAGAGGAGAAAGAGTGCTTACTTGTGGTGCTACTCGCGAGGTTCTGAACGATCTGTTCCTACCCAGTAATTTGGGCTGGGTTTTTTTGAATGTTGGAGGAGAAGATATTTTTTTTTTGTAAATTAGGATGCTCAACTAAAGAGAGTGGGGTGGGGTGGAGGGTGAAAAGGAGGAACCCTGCACCTTCAGTTCTCAGCATTTGAATGTTGGGGAGCAGCGATAGATCCAAGCCAACAGGAGTTTAGCCTGCACTGTTGGGAACCTAGTCGTTCTCAAGATCTTGTTCCAGAACTAGGAGAAAGCTGAAATACACAGGTAATAACATGGCAGAGCATAAGATAATTATGAGTAAAAATGATTGAGCATGATTCAGACTATTTTTTTGGTTTAGTTTTGTTTCTTTCTGCACATAAAGGTACTTCATCTGTTTAAGGCCTGGGAAAAGTCAGGGTAGAAGTTTTGCGACGCTCCCAAGTTATGAGTTCGATCTGTTAGTTGAATTGGAAGCACTCACCCTGCCGCTTGTCCTCTATTGTATTCTTTTTGTTAGCCTAGGAAATGTATGTCCTCTGGTCCAGGAGTGTGTTTGCTATGGGTTATTACTTTGTTTTCCAGATACTGTGGTGGCTGTGAATGGAATTTGGATTCTTGTTGAGACCTTCATGCTGCAAGGTAGGAAACATCGCAGCTTGTTTCTTGGCTATGATGCTGGGGGATTGTAAAAAGGAAAGGCTAGAAAAAGTTTTTCTTGTGTCTTGCAGGAGGGAATTTCTTCTCCAGAAACGTCCCGTGGAGCTACATAGTCTTCCTCACAAGTAAGCTGATGCTTCCCAACAGAGCTGTGTCATTTCATAAGGAGTTGGGAGGGGAATAGAAAGCTCTGTTCTCGGAAAATTATTCACGCCGAAGTTAAAACTTAGCCACAGGTGCCCAGACTCCATCTAGAACAGTGCTGCACCTGGCAGGGGTTGTCAGCCTCCACACAGACCCGTGTGAACGCTGCTGCACTGTTACACAGCTCCCTGCGCGGCTGCAGGCTGGGGAGCCTCTTACCTCCGGTGCAACACTCTGCAAAAGCTGCTCTATTACTCTTAAAGCTGGTTTCGGCCCTGAGAGCAGAATAGCCTCGTTTGTTAGGCACAGCGTGCAAAGTGATAAGCTCCTCCAGACTTGTGATGGCTCTGTGTGGAGTTGCTCACGTTGCTTTGCGCTGCGCTGCCTATTCCAGGAGGCATCACCAGCTCTGATCTGATTGCAGCTGTGAGCTGGCTCTCGGCCACACAAAACAAGGCAGTCCTGTTAGAGACCAGAGCGCAGGGGCACGCTGAGGAGACAACTGAAAGGACTAGATGAACTAGTTGTCGAGCTGAGTTTTCTAATTGAACATCGTCCCCTCCATAAACATGTACTTTAGTCTCCCTTTTCGGCCCAAGTGTAAGAATTGCATCTTCATGTGCTGGTTCATTGCGCTGCCGTGGAACCCTTCAGTGATGTGAATTCCCTTCCCTTCTCCTGCCAGCGTCTCTTGCTCAAGAGGAGAAGCAACGTATAACTCCACTGAATCAAAACAGTGTGTAAAACTGCAGCAGGAGGTTCTTTGGAGAATCTAAGAAGAGGTTACCAACCTCTTATTTGACTGCTGGGTAGCTCTAGTGCTTCCCCAGCCATTAGTCTTCAAAACATTTGTTATGAAAGTTTGAAGGCAGAGGGACTCTGCAACACTTTTTTTCACAGAGGTGGTGTCACCCAGCTCTTCTCTCCCACCCCTGCTCCTTGGAACCTGGAAAGAAAGATTTTGGGATGACAAACGGGGCATCATCATGGTGGCGTTTAACCTACAGGCCCTACAAGGTGCTGCCAGGACAGAGGGTGAAAGTAGATGGCCCTTCTTTGAAAGGATGTCTCCCGGCAGGTCCAGGCTATGGGATGTGGATGTGTTCCACTGAGATAGAAGGAAATGAACAGACAGGACTGAATTCCCTACACCACTTTCTGGCCTTTCCTGTGGGAGCTCGTGCCCCAACATTTATCGCGTGTTAGCCAACTAAGTGTTTTGTAGACTGCTCTGGACAGAAATCACCATAAATACAGGAAAATGTGTTGATTTGGAGGGAAAATGTCTCTTTGGCATCTCACTGAGAATAAGGAGGGTGTGTGGGGGTCTGTTAAACCTATGTTCAGAAGTCCTGTACTTAGAGCACCATACATCCTCAAGGACAAGCCTTTGCATAAGCCCTCCTTGTGATGCTGCTAATTTCTGACCAGGGCTGTCATCTTGTTTTACAGTCTATGGCGTTGAGCTGCTTCTGAAGACCACTGGACTGGGGCCCGTTGAGTACCTGTCCTCAGGCTGGAATCTGTAAGTGAACACTGATGGTTTTGAGAGGGAGGCGGTGGAAATTGTTGGGTCAGAAAGACCAACTTCTGAGATGACTTTTTAAGCTGCCTGTAGAGCAGGCTATTATCATTCTTCTGACCTTGGCCTTGCACACCTTGTTAGGCTGGAGCAGCACCAAGTACCTCTTCGCTGCTGAAATACTAGTGATAAAGCATAGCTCTTATTTTCTTTTATTTTTTTCTTTTCAGCTTTGACTTCTCAGTCACCCTGTTTGCATTTTTGGGACTCATGGCACTGGCGTTTAACATGGAGCCGTTCTACTTCATTGTGGTCTTGCGACCCCTTCAGCTGCTGAGGTGAGACGGGAAGGCTGGTGGGAAGGGGGGTACGGAGAGCAGGTGAGGAAGAAAACAGCCAGGCGTGTTTTCCATCGATCCAGTTGGGGACCAAGCTCCTTACCAGGAGAGGGCAAGGATTGCTCTGTGGGTACGTGACCATGGAGAACAGGAATTGCGTGGGGTAATGAGATTAGCCAGAGTTATCAAAATGAACGATAACAAAAACTTGGGATGGGATATGAAACCCCGTGCTTTGGAGCTTAAGCTGATCTCTAATAGAGATCAAGGGATTTACAGGGGGCAGATTATCCTGTGTCTGCCTTCGTGGGGTTCTTACACCTCCTCTGAATTGTCTGATGCTGTTCAGAGAAAAGCTCTTCTGTCAGGGTGAGACAGTCTGAGCCAGTTTAATAATTTCCATTGAATTACCAGAAATTACAGTTTTCAAAGGATGCTGCTTTCTAGGGTGAAGTACAACCCTGCTTAACCGCATCTCACACTTTAAGCAAGCCTGTAACCTCTCTGCAGCTCAGTAAGAGGGGTCTGATTAACCCTCTCTTTTTGAGCCTGTTACGGAGGTACATTCGCCTTCGCAGAACACTTCGAGAGCCATAGGCATTTGAGGCAAAATGTTGTTTTGTTAAAAACAAGCTAATGTAATTTAGCTCTTCAGTGAGGATTTAAAAACCACTTTCTAACACTCAAGGGGGGAAAAAAAATAATGTTTTCTCTGTTGCTCCCCTGCCAAAGCCTGGGTTTGGCAGCTGTGTTTCTCTGTAAAGGCTGGTGGAGTTGCCAAATCCTAAATTAGCAGGCACAATGTAGTTTTCTTTCATCAGTTTTTATTGGGTCATGGGGGAAACACAGAGAAGCTTGTGTCTGAGGAAGGGAGTAATGAATCCTGACCCTGCACACAGGACTAGTTTAAGTTTTTTAAGTTAATGATTTTTATTTTTTTTAAAAATAGCTATTCAGGCATCACACTGTGTAAGAAGACATAGACTTTTCCTTGAGATTCCTCAATCGTGTAAACACTTAGTTGAATGTGTCATAAACATTCAGACAGGACAGCGGGACACTGTTAGGTGAGCGGAGACCACTTGAGCAAGAGCAAATGCTGTGAGTTTGGTGTCAGGAAACCTTACTGTTCATTGACCCGGGAGATACAGAGGACTGTGATAGTCTCTCTAACCATTTCCAATGACACCAGGAAAGTCGCAGTGCGTAAGTAACAACTGGCTTCTCCTTTCAGGCTATTTAAATTGAAGAAACGCTACAGAAATGTCCTGGACACTATGTTTGAGTTGTTTCCCCGGATGGCCAGGTACTGACTTCTTTTCCTTGGGTGCTGGCGGGGAAGAGGGGAGGGAAGGTTTAGTGGCTAGGGCTGGGGTCAGGATAGGGACCTGTCAAACCTGCTAAAAGTGTTTATGCTCCGATCTGTCAATAGATTGTTGCTGATTCTTCCCTGTGCTGCAGTGGGGTGTTAATCTGAATTTCTTGGAGTGGTATGCGATTCGCAACGCTCCAGCACCTTGGGCCTCCTCCTGCTTTTGTGTTAGGAGGATAACTAAGACTTGATGCTTGTTTAATTTTTCTCCCCCATCCCAACTTTTGGTGAGAGGGGAGGCCCATTTGGGAGGAATGTTGGCACGAATATACTCAGCCCCAGATGTTTGCCTGTCCTTAGTACAGCCACTCGAGAGCGTTACTGTGAAATGGTGGGGCAGAAGGAGCTTCGTGCTGGCATCTTCAGGCCCTGTTCCCTTGAAGGAAGTCTGAGCAGAGAGCGTTAGCTACAGAACCCTGTTCTTGGCACAGTCCCTGCATCCAAGGGCATGGGGAGGGCAGAAACAGTGTGTGTTGTTCTTTATTAATGAAACTGTGGAGAGGTGTTTGTTTACCAGAAAAAGACAGACTGGGAGGGAATCCAGGCTGCTCTTTAGTTTCTCTCTTCAGCGAGTGGCAAGCTCCTTGTCCAAAGACTTCTTGAATGAGAGCAAGCAAAGAACTGCAGAGCCACAGTGGCAGGAAGGGTGGTCTGGGGTTTTCAGTGCTGCTTCCCATCCGTTGGAAACCCCTTCCACAGCAACCAGCCTGTGACTTTGTGTTTCCCTGCCTTAGCAACTCTTCAGTGGCACAGTACTGTCTCTGTTTTTGCCTCCAGCCTGGGTTTAACCCTGCTGATCTTCTACTATTGCTTTGCCATTGTTGGCATGGAGTTCTTCGCTGGCGTGGTCTACCCGAACTGCTGCAAGTGAGTACTGCAAATCCATCCCCCTCTGCAATGGTTTTGGTGCACAGCCAGTAGCAGTGAGCTCTGGCAGCTGTATCTCCCTGTGGAGAAATGGGCAGAGGGTGGGCCTGAACGGGGTTTTGCAGCTAAGGCAACATGCCGGGAAAATCTAGGAGACGCTTGACTTCTCTAGTTAAGACTGGATGAAATGGCTTTTGCATTGCATTTGGAAAGGGAGAGATTTCTGTGGTAGGGTTGGCTGGTTTTAATGAGCTCTGGAACTTGCCTCAGCTGCGCTGGGAGGACTTCTTTGTGGTACCGTGGTTGGAAACTCGTGTAAAATCCGCCCTAGAGTGAAGTTGAGTTTTTTAATCTTGGTGATGCCGGAGTTGTTTGGACAGACATGTTACGTATTTAGGCCTCACTTTGTACCAAGATAAATTCATCTGATCTTGGAAGCTAAGCTGTCCTGTGCCCTTTTCATCTTAAATGGTGGCAGACCACGTGGAAATGCCAAGCTTTAAGGGTGTGAGCCAAGGAGTCTAACTCAAACACTCAGTTTCTCTGGTATAATATTTGCTGAATGATTAGAATGACTCCAGTGCTCCATGGGCTTGTGCTGAGCTGTGAAGGAGAGAGGCTTTCTTCCAGAGAAACAGGCAAGTGTTGGCCAAGAGGTAGAAACTGCCACCCTGCTCACCACCTTCTAAGGTGATTTGAGATTTTCCTTGCTTTTCTGGTTCTCTTCTCATTCTTTGTCCTGGTTTCTCCAACCAGCACAAGCACAGTCGCGGATTCCTACCGCTGGGTGAATCATACAGTTGGCAACAAGACGGTTGTGGAAGAAGGTTATTACTATCTCAACAACTTTGACAACATTTTGAACAGCTTTGGTAAGGGCAGTTTTGTCTGTCGCAAAGGCTATTCCTTAGTGCATCTGTGTTCCTGCAGAGATGGATGGCAGGACTGTAACGCTCATGTAAGGCTGGGACTTTCCCATAGGGTGCTACTAATGCACCTCAAACACTCAGCATCCTGCTCTTTCTGTCTGGAGAACTCCAGCTGACTAATCGTGCCATGACTGTTCTGCAAGGTAAGCAGATGTCTCTTAAAAGCCAGTGTGAAGCCAGCAGATCTGTTCTGACTGGTGGTCAGACCAGACTTCCAGAGATGTTTAAGGAGGGCTTTAAGTCACTACCCTTCTAAAGAATGAATAGTGAAGCTAATACGTTTCTTTAAACACACTGATGGAGAATAATTTGAATGTGTTGATTACTCTCCGTGATTTTTCTTACTGTGTGAGCAGAGATGCATATCTCCTGGAGATTTCAGAGGTCTCCATGCTCCCTGGTGGAAAGGGTCAGGTCTCTTTCGGATTCTTTTAAGAAATATAGATTAAACCATGCACCTGGTTCTGTGGGTCTGACCCCCTTTATCTGAAGTAATTGCAGTGATGAAGGTCTGCATCTGTCTCTGGATTTGCTGGCTATATTGAAACTTTGGTATCTTGCATCAGTCTTCCCTGTCAAATACTTTGTCTAAGAATCACTGTAAATTAGGTCAGGATGGATAAAGCAATTGTCTGTATTTTTTCCCCCGCTTGTACACAGTCACGCTGTTTGAGCTGACAGTCGTCAATGACTGGTACATCATCATGGTGAGTAAACCCCAGCTACCTTGTGTGTATAGACAGCACAGACTCTTTGCCAGTTGAGCTAGATCACCCACACCACCACTGCTTGCTTCCCCTGGGGACTGGAGATGGGCCCAACGTTGTCATTTCTTGTTGCCAGATATCTTTTGGTCCTGATCCGTGGTGGCATTTGAGCTCTGGCATGCTGCTGGGCATGTTTTCTCATGAATGTTGACCAGCCTTCAGGCGAATTTTCACAATCTGGTCAAATGAAGTCACTGTGTATTCCAGCTTGTCACCCTGCCGTCCAAGCCGTGTTCTCATAGCAGCAATGGCTCTTACAGCCACAAGCTTTGAATGTTCTGTGTGTTTGCCTATAGGAACCTCCCTTTTTAGCTTGAGAGGCAGATTAGCTGCAAGGACCAGTTGGGGCATTGAGCGTTGCGAAGGCAGTCCCTGGGGATAACTGTGGAGCCGTGAATGAGAGACAGATAGTGCTTATGCTGCCTTATGTCTGTTGGCAAGCAGTTAACAGCAGACTCTCCCTTCTTTTTTGGACTACTGACTTCTTCACTCTCCTCTTTAGGAAGGGGTGACATCCCAAACCACTCACTGGAGCCGTCTGTACTTCATGATCTTCTATATTGTGACCATGGTAGGTTTCCGGACATGCTTTGTGTGTCAAATAGTGGGAATGAGGAGGGGAGACAGCTTTTACTGTGTTCCAGAGGGAGCTTCCTCCCTAAATGAGGACAACTTTGCTCTTCTGCGTAAACATCTTCCAAAACCAGGTGTGAGTCCCCATCACTTGCAGAAAGTTCAGTTTATGGGCATTGGCACAGCTGATGCTGCACAAATCTGGGCCGGGGGCAAGCACTAGGGCAGCACAAGAGTTTTGTTTTGTCCCCGTTGTGGTTGACTGTTAGCAGTTTCCTCACAGGTAGATGTGTGACATGTGCATCCCCTCTGCTGTGGAGGAGCTGGGGGGCAGAAAGTGGAAGCACAGACCAAATGCTCAGCTTCCTGTTGAATTGGGCTGGAAGAATCCCCCAGCAGCAGCCTCCTGATCTCTTCTGTTCGTGTCCTCTCACAGGTGGTGATGACAATCATCGTGGCTTTTATTCTGGATGCTTTCGTCTTCCGCATGAACTATACTCGGAAGAACCAAGATTCAGAAGGTCAGAACTGAAGACTGGTTGACCTACAACGTTGTCTTCTCTCCCTGGTGTCTTATGTCTGTAGGAGAGAATGGGATGGGCCAGCAAAGACCAGATTATTTTTTTTTAGCCTGTCTTCCTAAGCTCATTCTTATGCTTTTGTGTGATATTTCTAACTGGCCTTTCTGCTCTGCCCCTCATCTCTCCCCCAGCACTCCCCCAAAAGTGTGTGTGTGTATGTATGTGGTTTTTAATATATATACGTGTGTTTGTATGTGCGCGCACACATACAAACTCCAACTACTTGAGCCGTTTCAACCAAATTATTTGAAGATAGGAAGTCCAGATGCATTTTGTGAAAGAAATCTAGGAAACGTTACAGCAATGATGTAGCAAAGCTCGACAAGAGACTTTGCAGGAAGGGAATGCGATGTTTTTCTTTTGAAACCAATTTCCCTTCCTCACTAATATACTCACCAGCGCGCGTCTCCGAGTGGCCTGTCCAGCATTCAGGCACCAAAACGCTGGATCCAAGTGGTTTGCCAGCACTCTTTGCTGTGACATGGAGGACAACAGATGCTGCCTATTCAATTCTTTCTGCATCTCCCGGTTGTATTTAGACTGGTGACTACGTGCTGGTTTTGGACATACCTTTCTGTACCCTTTAGGAGAACTGATGGTGACTAGTCTCTACGTCCCCTCACCCCTGTGAGTCATCAGTTTTACTCACCGTCCTGAGTGTCCGAAACTGCATGTAATTTCATGACCTGCTAATTTAGGTGCCATAAACACATTAATCTCTTACAGCCCTTCTCCTGCAATTCCTTCAGGTGATCTACACCCAGACTTTCTATTCCTTCTCCGTGCAGACCTTGTAGCTTTTTGCTTGCCTGTAAATTAACTAGCAAAGCAAATAATCACACAGGAATTGCTGCTTTTTGACCTTCAGCTGCCTAACACAAAGAATCTTAATAATTCTTTACACTTTTCTGCAGGAAGGAGATACAGCGACTGCACTCACACATTTCATGCCAGAGAATCTTCCCTGCAGAAATGTGATGAAGGCCCCAGCCACAGGAGTAGCTTTGATCAGCCCCTCATCTTCTTTAGATGCCAGAAGATCAAATTTGTCTGGCACAGGCCCGTAGGAGCCAGGCGTTGTTAGAGAAAAACTTTTCATCGTGATCCCTCCCGCACCCAGTTTGGAGGGTGCAGTGAAAGGCATTTGTTAGCACTGAACTCCCAAGCTGTGTTAGGCAGCTGAAGGTCAAAAAGCAGCAATTCCTGTGTGATTATTTGCTTTGCTAGTTAATTTACAGGCAAGCAAAAAGCTACAAGGTTTTTTTAAGATACTGAGGAGCCTGATGTTCCAAAAACTCTTCACTGGGTAAAAAACTGGCGGGATGGCCGTGCCCAGAGAGTTGTGATTAATGGGGTGAAATCTTCTTGGCAGCCGGTCACCAGTGGTGTCCCTCAGGGCTCAGTTTTGGGGCCAGTTTTGTTTAATATCTTTATCAATGATCCGGATGAGGGGATTGAGTGCACCCTCAGTCAGTTCGCAGATGACAGCAAACGAGGTTGGGAGTGTTGATCTGCTTGAAGGTAGGAAGGCTCTACAGAGGGACCTGGCCAGGCTGGATCAATGGGCCAAGGCCAACTGTATGAGGTTTAATAAGGCCAAGTGCCAGGTCCTGCATTTCGGTCACAACCACCCCAGGCTACAGGCTTGGGGAAGAGTGGCTAGAAAGCTGCCCAGCAGAAAAGGACCTGGGGGTGCTGGTGCGCAGCCAGCTTAATGTGAGCCAGCAGTGTGCCCAGGTGGCCAAGAAGGCCAACAGCATTCTGGCTTGCATCAGGAATAGCGTGGCCAGCAGGAGTAGGGAAGTGATCGTGCCTCTGTACTCGGCACTGGTGAGGCCTCACCTCAAGTACTGTGTTCAGTTCTGGGCCCCTCTGTACAAGAGGGACATTGAAGTGCTGGAGCGTGTCCAGAGGAGAGCTACCAAGCTGGTGAGGGGTCTGGAGACCAAGTCATATGAGGAGAGGCTGAGGGAACTGGGCATGTTCAGTTTGGAGAAGAGGAGGCTGAGGGGAGACCTCATTGCCCTCTACAACTACCTGAAAGGAGGTTGTAGAGAGGTGGGTGTTGGCCTCTTCTCCCAAGTGAATAATGACAGGACCAGAGGAAATGGTCTGAAGTTGCGGCAGGGGAGGGTTAGATTAGATATTAGGAGGAATTACTTTACTGAAAGAGTGGTCAGGCACTGGAACAGCCTGCCCAGGGAGGTGGTTGCGTCACCATCCCTAGAGGTATTTAAGAAACGTACAGATTGGGCACTTCAGGGCATGCTCTAGTGGCAGAGATTGTAGGGGTTTTTTTTTTGTGTGTGTGTATGGTTGGACTCGATGATCTCAAAGGTCCTTTCCAACCATGAAGATTCTATGATTCTATGAAAAAGCTGAGGTGCTTGCTGGCCCTACACACTAGTTAATGTCTTCCCTGCCTTGTTGGGAGACAAGGATGTACACGTTTTAACCACAAAAGCAGGTACAGACTGTGCCCGACATCTGGCTTGGTTCCTCATGCTGTTAAACTTTGCCTTCCAGGATTATCACAGCGGCCAATGAAGCAATGTTCATCTTGGAAACTTTTTTTCCTCTCTCTTTTTCTTGCCTCTACAGAAGACAACGGCATTGTGCTGGAGAAGGAGATCTCCAAGGAGGAAGTGGTTGGCATAATTGAGCTGTACAAGCGGACTTCAGCTGCCACTGAAATCGCTCAGCTGCAGAAGATCGTTTTGCAGATGGACAAATATGGGGTAAGAGGAAACGCTTACTGCAAGTTCTCGGCTTCAGGGGAGGGAGGCATGGCAGGGCCACAAATGCCTCCTTGCTGTCTTGCCCCCCTCTACTGGAGGGACTCTGCAGCGTTGGCACAGAGTTCTGCTGCTCTAGAAAAGTTGCAGCTGAATTTCCCCTGCACTCTGAATAGCCTTGGCAAAGACTCGTTGCTGTTGCCTCCAAACTTCGCTTAGAGCTGTCCTGGCTCAGTACTGACTGGAAAAAAAATATATTTATTTTCTCTAAGGAAGCCACTGTCTTGTAATTCTCCTGCCTCTCCCTCTGTGCCATTGTACACTTAGGCTTGGAGAGTCCTGAAGTGTTACGCAGCAATACGATGGTATCGATTCCAAATGCCAGGCTTCTTTTCTCTACAGCACTGCTTACATTTTCATTCCAAAACAGGACGGACAATTGGAAAAATGACCTGACCTGGGCAACTGCTCTTTTCTCAGAACTGTTGTCTCATGCATCCGGGAAGAGCTTAAGTGGTTGTTTTAGTAATAGCCATTATATTCTTGTATCACCAGTACAAATTGCAGGTGCTACAGTCTCTTAGGCGACCTTTATTTGCTTTGGTTGGCTTGGTAGTTAAAGGCTGAGCTCTTGTTCACACGGACGAAATTCAGAATAGCGATGATGATACTGATTGGAAGCAGTTTTCAAGACAATAAACCAAAGGAGGATGCTGTCCCCCAGCCTTGCAATGGAGTCCAGAATGATGATGCCAGACCTGAAGTTTCTTTTGCTGCGCAATCCTGTTCATATAACTCATGTGGTCAGAGGTTAATTCAGACTTTGTCTCTCTGCTTACACGATTTAAGAAGTCCGGGCCCATGGAGTAAATGCTGTGGTCTAGACAAGTGGGACCTGAAATTGTTCTGAGATGAGATCTTACTGGGAAGCTTGGGTTTGAGCCTTGTTCCAGGCACTGACGGGTCCATCTGACTAAATCAGGCACCACTGGCAGGTGCATCTGTCCGAGCTGCAGCTCCCCCTTGTAGGGATCTGCTCCGTGTGCTTCGTTTCAGCCTCCGTTTGCTGCATTTGTTCAGATGACCTGCATCCTAAAATGCCTTTCTCCACGGGCAATAGGAGCTCAGGATAGTCCCAGCGCATCAGCAGATGATGGGTGTCCTCATGAAGGGTGCCTGAAGTTCCAGGGACTGATCCTGTAGCTGCTCAGTGACTCATGAATGTCTCTGTTTTTTTCCTCCTCCTCCTCCCAACTCTTTAGCAAATGTCAACGGTGTTTCTGGGACGCCGATCAAGGACCAAGAGTGATTTGAGTATGAAGATGTATGAGGAGGAGATACAGGTATGTGGGCCTGAGTTGGAGATACCAGCAAGTCTGGTGAGCAGAACACTGCCTAGAATAACAAACCATCCTTTTAAACGCTGGAGGCCTTTCTTCCTCCAAGACCCAGGCAGCCATGTGCTCCCTGAGAAGGGAGGCCAGTAGGTGAAGCGTGCTTCAGATTGATGCGTTATTGCACTTGGGGACTTTCTTAAACCACAGAGCGCATCGGAGCCTCCTCGGTGGGTCCAGGCGCCCGGCTGTGCGGTGTGTGTCAGCCCAGTCCCGGGAACCACACGCTGGGGGGGTGTGTAGGGATTCCGGCTGGGCTGGGCTTACCTGCCCTCACCCAGGTGGCCGTGTTTGCCGAGGCTGCGAGCACATGCGTAGCGCGTTCCTGGGGCTCGGCTGCTGAACGCTAATTTGTCAAGCCACTGGAATGTGATTGTGTTTGAGCTTGGGCGTGTCTGGCTGACACAGAAACCAAGTGCTCTCCCAGGCAGGGCGCTGCTTGGTGTCAGCAGTGCTGCCTGCTTTTCCTTCAGAATAGCAAGGTGACAAAGATGGAAAACACTTAAATCGACTGATTTTCTAGATTATTTTTTTTTTTAGGACATTCCTGCTAATGTCCTTCGTGGTCAGGAGCTTTATGCCATGGATTTGGTCACTGTTGTGCCTGCCAGACATTCACCTCCATGTTGAAGGTCACGGGCTAATGTAATGATTGGTACTGAAAGAATTAATCTTGTAACCATTTGAATCTGTCCTTTGTCCCTTGGGCAGCTGGCTTGGGGAGGAGTCTTCAGTCCCCCTAACAAAAATAAACATGTTGTTTGGCACGGAACTGGGTGGAAATCTGCAGAAAAGCTCCCCACCTCTTCTGCCCGGTCTCCAATTCAGGGATGTAACACGTTATAACACCCTGGGTGCTGCCCAGGACTGGGGACAACTCTGCAAATCCCGAACATCAGGGGGATGTCAGTCCTAGAGTCCTAGATGTTCAGGAGAGACATCCTGAGAGAGGGGTGTTTCCTTGCTCGGGTTTGTCAGTTCATCCCATAGCTGGTACGGCTTGCTTGGACTGGAGTGGGGGCGCGGGGAAAGGTCTCGGTGTCTCCATCGCAGCCGTGCTGTGGTTAACCGGGTTGTTCCAGGAGGTTAGGCTGGATCCAGGGCTTTGGGAAGAGCCCCTCCGTGCCTGAGCAAATATGCCCTGACATGGCAGAGCAGCCGAGGGCTCTGCCCTTCGGGGTCCTGCTGGGGGGCTGCAGAGCCTGATCTCGGTGTGTTTCATCTCCTGTTGCAGGAATGGTATGAGGAGCATTCCAGAAAAGAGGAATCTCAGACACCGTTGCAAGAGCCTCCATCTGCTTCCAACAGCTCTCTGAAGCCCCTGAACCTCCGACAGCGCTCCCAGACTGTCATTTAGGCCTAGCTAACGCAAGCCGCCTTCTATGCAATAACCTAGAGTATTACTTCACAGCGTATATATTGGGGTGATGTATATAGATCTGTTCAGTGTACCGTTCAGCTTTAGGGTCTAAATCTCTTCCCCTAGGCAGTGAATTGCTGAAAAACCAGCGGCCCAGGGGACTCTCTGTAAGGCTGCTACGCGCAGATTGAGCCTGATGCCCATGCTCAGCACAGAGCGCACATCTCGGACAGAACAGAGACCTTCTCCCTCTGAGCCACTTCCCAGGCTCGAGCCTGCTGTTTGTCTTACCACTAACAGACCTTGGGGAAAGGGATGTGTAATCCATTAACAGCAGGAAATGCGCTGAAGCCACCTGCTTAATATTAAAACTTTTGCCCTTTTTGAAGATCTCTTCTGCCTAAAGGGTACCATTAACCTAGGAATAAAAGATCAGGGAGTGAGTTTTTTTGTTTCTTCTCCACCTTCCTTATGCAAAGAAAGGGGAGGTGGTGTGGAATTTCAGCACTTTTGGAAGAGCAGTCTGCCTTTCCCCTCCTTTTTGGCACACCTAGATGCACTCCCTGTAGTAGATGCAGCTCTGATTATTGAATTTAGCTGTCCCCGAGCAGTTCTGTGGCAGCTGGAGACAGAACTGAGGGCCAGCATCTCATCCTGTTACGACCGTGGGTGGGACAGGATTTGGGGAGATGAACTGTGTCTCTGCTGTAGCTATTGGATATCTGCGTCCCTGCCGGTCAGTTCTGCCCGTGGCGCTGCCTGGGACTGGGATCACCTCTCTAAACCCCAAAGCTCCTGTCTCTGTTCAGCGAGGGGGCGACCATTCTGCAGGGTGACGGTGGCTGTTGACCTCTGCCACTTGGCCACCTGCTCTGTAAATGGCAAATCTCTGGCTGGTCCTTGGCTCAGATGCCTGGGAGGAAGAAATGGAAGGTTTTGCAGCTCCAAGTCTGACTTATTTCTGCCTGGCTCTGGGTTAAGGAGAGCTTAGGGGCATCAGACAGTGCTGCTGGTTAGTCCTCAGCCAGGTCATTGCTCTCTTTATAGAGGTGAGCGAGTCCCAGCGCTGCAGTGGTGTTGCTCCTCCCTTGCAGAAATGTTCCTCAGGCTGGCAAGTGCTGACCAAGTCAGATCTTAGGAAGATCCACTGAAGAGCTTTACTCTTTCCCTGAATTTTGGATGCAGAAGGAACGTGGAAAACGCTGGTTCTTCTCGCCCGTCCGCTTTTCTGGCAGCCAGACCTGGTAGCTGAGGATGGGAAGGAAGGGGGAAAAGGGATCCCTTCCCAGCTCTGCCACGTTTATTCCGTGATCGTGGCAGGTTGCCTCATCGCTGGTGTTTCATTGCCCGCCAAGTGGTGAGAATTTCTCTCTGAGTCCCTGTTTTCTTCCCTGTTCAGCACAGAAGGTGCAGAAGGCTGGAAGTGTCTGTCAGCTGGGAGCCTCCCCTCCCCTCTTGCTGTTTGATCTTTTCTCAGGTTCCGACTAAGAGCAGAGCTTGCTGGGGAGGCCTTCTCCCTCCAGGTAGATCAGGCAGTGGGAGGAGATCTGTGTGCCCCTTCCCTTTGTCCCTCATACCTGGTTTTTCCTGGGTAGCCTCAGCAGGTGGCACAAGGACAGCGGGAGAGGACTGATCCTACCCGGGCAGCTCAGGAGCATTTCTTGGGTGGACGAGACTTTCAAAAGTAGGCAAGACAGAGCTGCTTCTGAAAATCTCTCCCCGCGTAGCACGGTGGGAGCATTTGGGCTGTGGGATGGAAAGAGCACGCCTGCTCTCAGCCCTTGCCAAATTCCCTGGGTGCCTCGGGGCAGCTCTTTGTTTCCTTTCTGGGTACTGCAGGTACGAAACTACTTCTGAGCTGAACCGTGAAGGACCTTAAAGGGCTGTTTTCCAAACCATAAATTCGACCACAAATTAATGAGCAGTGCAGTTGTTGCTCTTGCAGTTGCTCTGCATGGAGTCGCAGCCTGGGAGATTTATCCAGATTAGTCCTGGGGCTGGAGGGGATGTTGTTTATTCTGTTTTCATGTTGCGGGCAGGATGAACGAGCATTGTGAAGGTTGGGGGGGGGGGGAAAGGGGGCGGGGGGTAAANNNNGGGAGGTGGGGGGGGGGGGAAATGGGGCTGTGTGTAAACTCCACATTCCCCTACAGCCTATTTCTTTTTGCAGGGCTGTCAGTGACTTTTTTTGGGGGTGTTTTCCGGGTGTGAAAGGAGCTGCAGCTTTAAGCTATGTTGAGGGGGACACTGACCTGCTGGACATGCAATAACAGGGCTCTGCTGCGGCAGAGACGGGAATGCTTGGACTGGGGCTTGGGGCTCAGGCGCTGCTTCCATGGTTCTGTGCTGAGGTGTTGAGCTGCCCCCATGTACGCACTGTATTCATTATTTCTGTAAACCAAGGAGGGTCGCAGAAGTTTACTTCTTCCATACGACTTTGGAAGGAAACAAAGTTTGAGTACGGGGCATCCCCTTCTATTTATCCTCCTCTCCCCGGCCTGACACACAGACTAACGACGGAGACAATCATTTTGTAGGGAGCCAGGGAGGAAGCACTGCAGGATTTTGTATGCTGGCGTTTTGTTTATAAAAATGATTTTATGGACACGTCTGTAAATGTTCTCTAGATTTTTTTCAAGCACACTAATAAAAAGCATCCTCGGCTTTGTAAAAACAGCGGCTTCCTTTCTTCCTTCCCGTGTTATTCCTGAAGCAGGGCTTGGCAGCAGCTGAAGTGTTTCCAGAGTGGTTGAAGCGGAGCGGTGCCCGCCTTCCCTCTCCTGTGGCAACTGCTTGCGTGGGCATATTTCGCATGCGTGCCCTGCCGAGCTGCTCGGAATTCTCGCTCCTAGACACTGCAAAGCCCAGCTTCCCTTCTGCCCTGTTTTTTTCCTAAACTTTAAGATAATGCTTTCAAACTTAGGGGTTTTTTTTAAAGCTACCCCAATGCAATGTTTAAGGTTAGAAGGGAGGTGTGGTGGTGTTACCCTGTACCTCTCTATTGGTACGTTGGCTGCGGTTTCGATTGCTTTAGCTCCGCTGTGGGTAAGGAAGTGGGGGCTTGTCTCCCTGGATAATTCCAGCAGCTGCTGGTAACTGGTGAGCAGGTTCAGGGCAGAGCCAATAGCTGCAGGCACAAGGGAGCGGGATTTTTTTTTTTTTTTTTTTTGGTGCAAGCCCGTATCTGGTTAGAAAAAGGAGAAATGCTGCAGGCCCGGGAGGCTGCTGGCACCCCGAGAAGGGAGCAGCAACCCCGATCCGGCGGTTGTGCTTCTTGCAAAACAGCCCCTCTCTCCTCCCCACGGGGCACAAATGTGGTTGTGCGTCCGTAACAGCCGTTTGCTTTCTAGCCCGGACCTTCCGACGGGGAGCCAACGCTCCAGCCCACCGTCTCCGCGTCCCCGGGGAGCTGAGTAATGCCCCTGGCAGCCCGTGCTGACCCCGCACCGCCGTGACGCTGCGGTTTCCCAACCCTGCGACTAAATGGCCGAGTCAGGCGCATGTGACCGGTGTTGAGAAATCAACCGCCGCTGAACCCGGAGGAAACCACTTCCCCGAGCTGCTGGGTGAAACGTCCCCGGGGGGCCTGGGGTGTCACCCCCCCCAGGCCCCCGCTGCTGGCTCAGCTCCAGAGAATCCAGGGGTATCCCCTCTCCCCCTCCGAAGGCACCGTGCTGGGTAAAGGCTGCGCTACGCTACACGGAGCGGGAGAAAACGGCCTCACAGCAAACACCACAAGTCGAGGTTGGGTTTGTGTTTGTTTTTTTTTATTGGAATTTTTTT
>VYZM01007724.1:18579-36176 GCA_013398915.1 Dromas ardeola
TATATATATAAGTATAAAGATAATATTTTTCTTTTCAAGTCAAGAGCAATTGATGAGCCTGATTTGATTTGTATGTTTTTATCAGTTAGAGTAATCAATATGAGTAGTCTCTTATCTATTCGACCACATGTTCTTTTTTTTTTGTTATGGAGTACAATTTCTCTGTGTTAGGACTGCAGGCTTGGGAAGGCATTTGTGCTTTTTGTGAAAGACAGTTATGCTCATTGATTTCTGTATTTTATGTTGTTGTCTACACTACAGAAAAGATTGTGTCATTTTATATTTCAGGGAATGGTCTTACCTACATGAAGACTTGGACCACTCTAAAGGTGGCACTTTCATAAAAGCTTTGGCATTGCCAATAGATTTTGCAAATAAGTTTTTGACTATTTTTTGGTCCTGCTGGAAATTTAAACTAATTTTGTCAGAAAACCAAGCTTGTTGGTAGTTCCTGCCATCACATATACTCATTTTGGTTTATCTATTCATAAAAATTAGATTAATGAATCCATATAGCTATTAATGCATAGCAGCCATTCCTGAATAACATTTTACATTGATACTTGTTCTGAAATAAGTTCTACGCACGGATTTAATGTAATTCAGCTGTATTAAATTGAGCTGTAGGATGTTGGTTCATTAAGAATTACTAATCTTGCCTTACTTATAGATAGAAAAAAAATATTTCAAATGATCATAAATTCCCTGAGGGAACCTGGTAAATTAGGTTAGGTAGAATCTTTTGGTTGCCTGGCTGGAAAAGTATACTTCTTTAAATGAGGTCACCAATACCAATATACAGGGCAATAATGTTGAATTCAGATTTACCAATAATTTCACATTGTACTTTCTTATGTCATACCTTTCAAAAAACTAGTTCATAACAATGTTCATAAAAATGCATACGGCATGAATGTTGTTCACAGTAAATGCAACACTTGAAAACAAATTTGTAAATTATTTTGCTATATGCACAGATAAGAGTACAAATGTATGCTTCAATTATCCTTAAGGAAAGAAGCAACATAAATACTTAAGATAAATAGCCTACAATTAAGATTTTAAAGGGAATAACTTATTAAGATTTTTCTTGGTTTTTTTTTTCCTTCTAAAGATATAATTATGTAGTAAACTTTTCTAACTGTTCAACAATGTGATGCATCATATATTTACGTTTCCACTTAAATTTCTAGGAAAATATGTGACTTCAAAAAGTCAATTTTTTAAAAGAAGAAAACAAAAATTGTGGTAGTTCAGTTATCTACCATGGACCAACTGGGAAATTTATGCTTACAGATAGGTTAGCAAAACTATTACATCAAAAGAAGATTGCTGATATTCAAACAATAGCTAATGATCAAAGATTCTTTTCTTTAGGCTAATATGAACGTATACAAAAAGGACAAAGGTACAATGATGTTTTATATTACATATGGGTAAAAGTACAGGAAGTGTTCTGAGTTTGACCGATATCTCACAGCCATTGAGAGTACTATACGTTCCTACATTTTTTCCTAGTGTCAATACTAACTTTAAAATCTGTAATATCTGCAGCACCTCTTTCATTTGGGAAAAAAAATCCAATTATTCACAACAGAAAAAAAAATCACTAAATTATCTTCCTCAATAAGAATAAAAGATGTCTTGCAGTCCTCAGTAGTAAAACATCCTTTATTAATGATAATCTCTATGGTTATTTGGCTTCTCTAAAGTAAAAAGAAACATATAGTGGAGATGTTGTCAAATTAGTTATCATCACAGCAAAGACCCTGTAGTAAAACAGCAATGATTTATTTTGCAAAGAGTGTAAAGAACTAAAAAAATAGGAAAGTTTAAGGACTGTAATGCAAATTTAAATTACTACTCTGATAAGACATTCTAAGGGTGCAGTCTATTTTGGGATTCAAATTTTGATGCTTTATTTTGAATGAGAAATCAAATATTGATGAACTTGGAAAAGGGAGAAGGGCTTGTATATAAAATACATGATATATGGACTTAAAGGCACAGAGGCTGATCACAGAGCTACTAAACAGGCTTTTTTTTTTTTTAAATTCTGCATTTCTGCAATGATAAAAGAAATAAGGACTTAAGCAATGCTCTAGGGCAGACCAACCGTGCATCATCATGGTCATGCTTTCTCTGACACTGGCAGGAAAAGTGGTTAATTCAGGAGATCACAGGAGCCTGGCCAATATGGAGTTTGGGATGTTAGTTAGCATATCCCTGCCAAGACTTTGTTTCCACACATTAATGTGAAGCTGCTGCCTATGAATGTGCCTAAGGCCTTTCTGACCCTGCTGCTACATCTCCTTCCACAGCCTCCTGTATCAGCAAGTCCCAGGAGTTTGCAACCTGCTCCGTAAGGTACTTTCTTTTATGAAAAGGCGACTGCTTTAATAAAGGTGGGTATCCCTTCAACACAGGAGTCTACTGTATTAGTAAAGTCCTTTTCTTTAGAGACATCAGCCAAACACACCACTAAAAGGGAAAAGATCTTAATGTTCCGTGGAGGAAAAAAAATAAGTTGGGAAATTTTCATGCTTAACTATATGCCACTGGACTACAGCTCCTGCTTTCATGGGACACATTTTTCTCAGAATTTGCTCTTTGTTCACTGCAATAGGGTGACTTTGCGGATAATTATAAAGCCTTAGCAAGCATCAGCAAATCTAAGGTCATGAACAATAGAGGAAATGCCTGTGCTAATTCTCACCTCAGCTGGTACATCTCTCTATTGGTGGGGAGCCATACAGAAATGTTACCTTGTGTCCTAGGGCAGAATAGCTACATTAGGAAAGTGATATGCATGTACCAAATAGGTTCACTTCTCACCAGGACTTATTTGGAGCACAGCATTACTGTACTTAACACAGTTATCCTGCTCTTTGTTCCAGAGCTAGAGCTAGAGCTCTAGCTAGAGCTCAGCCAGCCTCTTGCCAATTCACATGCAGCCCTACCAATTTTGGCGGGGCCAAGATTTCACCCAGGTTGACAATGAAGCACAGATCATTGCACTGAGTGTTTACATTGGTACTCTGACCGTCAGCAAGTAAGTACATACAGAGGATTTGAATCAAGTTTGCATGGAGCATCAAATGCTGAAGCATTCATAACAAGAAATGATTATGCAACTGTTGCCAAGTCATCTGAGCGATAACGACACTCATAAGTGCTTACATGTATAAAATGCTTACATAAATAAAATCATCTAATTGTTATTGATCTGATAATATACAAGTATGAATACTGCTCTGAAATCATTTATTATAATACAGATAGGATTTAAAAATTTGCTGACATGGAAATTGCACCATTTATTTGTATTTCTTTCTTCCAGCTATTTCATAGACTTCTTTTATTCTGGCTCTCTCCTACTGCCTCATTTTTTTTTCCCCGAAATTTGCTAAATTTTCCCTCTTTTTCCATTCCTCTTTTCTTCTCTGTTCTGTTTTTTTTTTTTTGATTGTTTTGTTTTGTTTTGTTTTCTTTCTTTTTTTTTCCAGCATACGTTTTATCCAAGGCTATTTGGTTTTCCTTTTATTGCTCTATCATTCCCAGCCTATTCACTATCTATTGATGAGACATATAATAAGCAATCAGAGAAATGGTTTGGAAGGGCAGAGAAGCAGCAGGGAACAGGGCAGATGGTGAACAGGCAGACAGAAAGAGGGACACAAAAGGGAAGAAATTTTATGTTTCTGTGAGCGCTCAGAGGGACTGTGACCTAGGCTTTTAATGGGAAAGTTCTGCCCCCTTCTTGGTCATGTGCTGTTCTGAAATCTGTCTGTCTCTCTCTCATTTAAATCAGAATTTTCCCCATTTAACAGTGGGGAAAGAGTGCTGATCAAAATTTAGTTGAAGCTCTCAGTGAAAGTGTCAAGTTTTGTTGAACTTTCTGCAATGAAAGCTGTTAGACAAAAATTCCTCAGCAGCTTGACTGCAAATGTACAAGTTGTTGCACTTCATGTTTGATAAAGAACGTAGCAAATTATTTAGGAAAAGGGATGGAGGACAAAAAGGTTAATGACAGACTTGCTTTTGAAGATGAACTATGAATTAATGGATTCAGTTCAGATACTGTTGGTCACGGTCCAATGGTAATTCATTTATAAAGACAGTTATCTCATCATCAGCTTTAAACATGAGAAGATCAGGAGATGGCTTCCTTAAATTAAAACTTGGGAGCATTGCATTAAGATTAAATTATTGTTTAAAAGGCATCATAAACTTAATAAAAGTATGACAGGAGACATAGTAATTTATGCAACTGCAGACTATCGCAAGCAAAGACTATAGCATGCTTTCTGATGCTTTCATGTTTTTTGCATTCTGCATTAGTCACAGAAGCCATTTTTACATCATGTTGTTTAAGAAGCCTAATCATAGAGGGAGAAAAGGACAGTTTATCATCAGTAGACATAAAAACCAGAACAAACCCCAAATAGCAGCTTTGTGCTATTAGCTAGCTTTATTAGCTTAGCATGTTGAATGCGGATGTCCATATCCAGACTGCTACTCACAGTAAGTTTCCCATCCATGTCTCTATTTTACTGTATCATGGTAAAATAAAGAGATAGATAAAACAAAAAAAAAAAAGGAGGGGGGATAAAAAAGGACAGAATCCATAAAAGAGACTGTGTGTCAAAGGCAAACATGACAATTTGCTGAAATTCATAGTGATGAAGCCTCATGTACCTAGCAAAGGAAAAAAAAAAAAGTCTAGTGAAAAATCAGCTCACAGGTTCTGTAACATTTTCATCTCTTTTTCTGTGTTTTATTTGCCTTGTCGGCCATAAGAAGTGCTCCCTGTTCCCAATAACTCACTGCTGCTGGAGGGTTTCTCCTGACAAGATATCCCCCAGTGATGCCAGCCACGGCCCTGCCCTCGCTCCTAGCAATATTATTTTTTTATGACATGGTAGCCCTGGGGAAGAAGGACACATGCTGTTTTGAGGGCATGACTCCCGATGAGAGGTTATTTCCACCGATGGTCCCTCCTCCTCACGGTGAAGAGGAGCCATTTGTGGGCAGGAGAACCACGTGTGAGGGGCCAGGTGCCTCGTCCTCAGCTGTTGCTTTTGAGTGTCTACACAAATTCCATCTGGGCCAGCTGACATGATCACCATGAAATAAATTTGGCAGAAATACTAATAGATCTCTGACTCTGTAATTAAAGTGCACCTGTTAATGATTATACAGGAATTTCGGCTTTTTAAAAATTCTGCATAGAAGGCTTTGTAAATGAAATAACAGTCTTTCATTGGGAGTTCTGTAATTCAATTTGCAGGTCTAATTGCAATAGCGTGTCAGGTTTGTTGTCTTGGGGAACAAGGGAAAGGCTGTCGTTGTGCCGTGAAGGCCGGCAGCTCCCCGTGGGCTGGGTCCTCCCCATGGCGGGGCTAAGGGCAGGTCCTGGCAGCCAGGGTCTGTCCCAGTGCCCCAGCCAGGAGCGAGGCACCTGGGGGGGCACCGGGGTAGCCCCAGCTTCGGGCATCGGGAACCAGGCAAGGATGTGTGCCCATTTTGCTGGGGTCCATTGTCAAGCAGGGCCGAGGTGTGAGGCGCTGGAGACCGGCCCTGCTGCAGTGTCACTGGGGCTGGGGCTGATGGATCTTGGGGGAACGAAATGGGATCCTGGGCCATCGGCAGGGTGGAGGGAGCTCTGGGGTGGATGGGCAGGAGCAGGCAGGGCGGACAGTGCGCTCAGGCCCTGACAAACGAGGCAAGAAGGAGGTCCAAAAATGGTGTTGGAGGTAGAAAGTGATAATCTGGTAAAAGTGCCTTCTTTTTCCACCCTTCAAGTCTTGTCCCATGCCATTATGCTATAAAGAGGCAAAAGTTTACTTGTCTTCCCCTGGCAGTCAGTAGAGCCACATTTTTCCTGGTGGTGGCGGTCTGGTCCTCAAGCCTTAGCCATTGTTTGGGCAGGATGCCAGAGCTTCCTTAGAGAAGAAAAGTGTGTACAAGGAATAGCAGTGTGTAGGAGAGCGTGTGTCAGCGGCAGCTGGGCGCAGCGGGACAGGGGGCCAGGCAGCACTTCTGCAGCCAGAGGCTGAGCGGCCCCTGAATGTCAACTGAGGCTGAAAATAATGAAGATGTCACTGAGAGAATGATTTTCCCCAAGAAAAGGTTATAGGAATTTTTCCTAATATAAGCTGATAGGTAATTTGCTAATGATATCTTTCAACTACACTGACGGGCCGCAAGTTTTGCTTCATTCTTTTCTCAGTGACGGTGTCAGTGACAGGATTTTGTCACTGCAGGACCATATTCTTCTATATTTTACTTTGGAGTTATGGTTGCATAATTTCTTTTCTTGAATGCCAGTAAACTGAGCTGCCGCGCTCTGACAATAGTTTTTCAGTACATGATCCACGTTAAATTGTCACCAGCAGGAAACCTATTTGGATTGTCAAAAACCCTGGAAAACAGATGAGTTTAACCTTTTTTTTCCTTTTTTACAAAGTTTTGCTAAGCAATTTTCAATAACTCATGCCTGAGATATTTCCTTAAAATATTAAAAGCATAGCTAGTCTGCTACAACATGTTAAGTACCACATTAATCTTGAAACATACGCTTTACCTAATACTTAAACACTGTAAATTAAGATTCAATTCAGTTGATATAAAACTATGACTCTACCCCAAAAATGTTAGTATATTGACATTTATTCTCTTTGGTAAACTAAAACTTTCTTAATTATCTGCCGTGTTTTATACAGAATACTATAATCAATGGAACTGAATTGAATAAGAAACTCATCTATTGACACAGCTACAAAACCTGCCTAGAGCCTGTGATAAACATTTAGAGTCAAACTCTGATTTGCCTCTTGGGGAAAATGCAGAAGCAATAAAACTATGTTCAAATGTAAGTTGTTATAACAACCTAATGCCGTGGCCAAATTCTATATGTTCTAAAAGAAGTGTATGAGTCTGATGGCACACTTACAGTTACTAAAGTCACAATAATTTATACTGCTCTCAGTAACTAGGAACTGCAGTCAAAACATAAATTAATAAAAACAAAGCTGTTTAGACCTTCCTAAAGCAGAACTGCAAACACATGTAAATGTAGGTCATTTATAGCTTTCCAAGCAGGTTGCTAAGCAGAAAGGGATATATCACTATAGATCTGGGCTGTATATGAAAGGGTGATAACCTTGTGTGTGAAAGATCCCAGATATTCTTCACATATGGTGATAATCTACTTCAGCACAGAAAATAGTGGCAACACTCTACCTACCTAGGTGTAGCACTAGTTGTGTCGTACTACATTTTAAAGGACCAAGGAAAAACAACAGGAAGAACCAACTGTGATTTTTCCCTTTAGTATTAGAAATGGGACTGACACAATGTAAGCAACGACATTAGAGTAATCTACAAACAAATTAGGAAACACGTTTCAGCTGCTGAAATGTAGGTGTTTAAGAATATCTTGGACAATGTGGGGAATCTGCTTTGGCATTCATCCCACATCCTGTTTTACAAGGATATATTTCCTTTTATGAGGAAATGCACTTTGTAAAACAAATCTAATGTTGTATCTCTCTGCTTCTTGCAGAAAGAATAACATCTCAAGGTGCACTAAGCACTTATATTTAAATAACTGAATGTTGCCCCAGTTTCCATCTCCTGACTGAATCAATCAAAACCAATAAACATTTATATGTCATGATTTATCTTAGCCAAGAGCAAATACCAAAATAACCTTAGAAATGCCTGTTTTTCTGCACAGACTATAAAAATATGGAAACAAATTCCTTGCAGAGCTAAAGAGTTAAATCCCATCCCGGATAATGATATACATTTCACCCCAAACAGACAGTTAAGTTTGTGATTCTCTGTATCATCTATTCAATCGAAACCTTCACCAAGACTGAAATTTTAGAGGAAAAACTGCAAGATGTTTACTCATACTTCACTCAGCAAACTAACAGCTGAGCAAACAGTTTCAAACACTCCAGCTCTCCTCCCCTTTTACCATCCTTTTTTAATAAACCAGAAACACTTGCCTAAATAGAGATGCCCTCGAAGGATGTGGTAGAGTCTGAGTATGTTTGCAATATGCTGAGAGGCGTATCTGTGTTCGTTCGTTCTGACCAAGCTGAGGTTTGGAGTCACGTCCCATAGCAGGAGAGCAGGCTTTCCCAGCATGGCCTTTCCTACAGGGAGGAAACCACAACAGCTGACATCTGTGAACACCAACATTTGTACCCACTGCCAGCTCGTGCACAGTGGCAGAGCCACCACACAGCGCTCCAGCATCATCAGACCCTGCACATCAGGGTCAGTGGGTTTGAGGCACGTTGTCTGTACCCAGGTCAAGGGCCTTGAGGTGTGAGTCAGACGATGCACGAGATTTAGCACTGGGGGTCTATCTTATAGCTAAAGTGGCAATGAAATCACAGAAAACGCCAGCTAATACCACATGCACTTAACAGAGCTTTTTGGTGTCAGGCACACATTCATAATAGCAATAATAAGCAAATGGCATTTTAGCATCTTAATGCTTTCAGACTTCAGCCTTTTAAAATGTATTTTATATTCTGAAGAATAATTGAGATACTGAAACAAGGAAGTAATAAAACATGCAAGTACCCAGATTTTTCTTTTTTTTTTTTAATAAAAATGGCAGATCAAATTTTTAGGATGAATGGTAACAAATCAATTTTCTAACAACAGCTCTCTAGTTCAAATTTCATTTTTTTACATTTGCTGAGACACCCAGTTCCCTTGCTACTGCACCTTAACTGTATACCCAAACAGTTTAACATCATGGCAGGATAGCATGTCGTGTAATGATTTTAATAACATTTATTCATAAGTTTGTTACTCCTCCCAGCTTCTGCCTCAGGGTGTGTTAGAACTCCATGTAGTTCATTAGCAGACACACTGAGAAGTCAATGAGGCAGATACAATGTGTAGATTAAAAAAAACAACATTAAGTTTAACTCTTCTGTAACCATTTAAACCCCATTTATAGGCTTATTTAATACTAAATAATGATGCATATTTTTTCAAATTATGTGTAATTAGGAACAATGAAATATAAACAAATTCTGTATCATATGAGGTAATTCTGGGACTAGGGAATTTAGCAAAGAAAAACCAACAGCAATCAGATACAAGGAAGGAGAGAAAAATAAAAACATGAGGTGAACTTCCATAGAAAAGTTCTTAAAATGTTTCCTAAGGTTTTGTGTAAATATTAATGTAAAAATGTACAGACAAATATTTATCCAGAAAAGTTATATCATATTTTGTAAGAGGTCATATTACATATTTTAAATTCTCTTTATATATTGATGTATATATTTTCTTAAAAGGTAACATGGCTAGCAAAAGTGCAAACAAAAAGAAAGGAAAAAAAAAAGCGGTATTGTATTCTCTACTTTAGCCATAGAGACACATGTATTTATCCTTAAGAATGACCTTCTTTTGTGCAAGGAAGTTAAAATTGCAGTTTACAAGCATAACCAACCTGTCCCATACATACCTATATGTGGTATGTATATTTATATACACACCTTATGCATATATTATGATAAATATTATTTTACTGATTAATGTATTTTTCAAACTAAGAGGCAAGGAACTATCTCTAAGAAAGGGGCCAAAACTAGATGAACATTTACCTACATCTTCATGACAAAACTCTCAGGGGGTAAAGTCATGGCTCTATATGAGCACGTTTGATCTGACCAAGGGATTTTTTTGACTAGGGGCTATACAAGGGAACAAAGGAATCTTGGGAAAATTGATCTTTCTGTCTAATCAGTTTTTGGGGAAGTTAATCAGAAACAAAACCAAAGAAAATTCCACACTTCTCTATCAACACAGTTCCTTCATCTAGCACGAGATAAATTAATTGCCCAGGTTCAAAATGATCATTTAACCATGTTTGCTGTTTCACAAGGTTATGCACCTCTTTCTGTAGCAGGTTAGACAATTAAAGTTCATAGAACTCTACATTTTTCCAGCGTTGATCAAAATACTTTTTTCCATGCATATTGTTTCTTTTTTCCTTGGCTTAATAGGTTACACTTGTCAGAGCTTCATTTTCAGAAGTTGTAAGCAAAGGATTCCCATGTTTTTGTTCATGGGAGTGGCAAAGGGAACTGCTTCTGGCTTTCCCAAATGAAAAAAGATCTGATCCACCACCTCAGGGAATGGTCCATGGAAGGTTGTTTCTGAACAGGCGAGATGCTGATTCTCCCAGCCTGAAGACTGAAAAATCTGTTAGGCAATGCTTGGATGTGGGAGACACAAGCTGATGCCACCTGGTTGTTATATAACGTTATGGTCACCTAACCGATTTGAATGAAGAGCACCAAGCTACTGTAAAAACTGTTCTGGGAACAAGGCTGGTGGCAGATACAAAACAGGTATAGCAGTTGCTACCCTTAGCCAGATTAGAATTATTTAAGTAAAGACAACAAAATCTAAAATGAGAATAAGCCAAGCGACTAGAAAGGGGTTCCAACATTGGATGAAGCTTTAGTTTCAAAGCTTTCATGTGTCAAAATGAATTAATCAAATCTATGAACCTCAACATAAATAAAATCACCAAACATTTGGCAAATACAATTTAAGCTTTGAGTTGGCCTAGAAAGCAGAGGCAAAATAAAAACATAGAGAACAAAGAGTGAAGCAGAGCCTATGTGGCATCTGCCAAAGTACCACATTAATTCTTATGTTAGCATACACCATTACTGTGCTTTAGTGGGAACTATCTGGAATACTTTGGACTGAAATGTAGGACTAGAAACAAGTAACCAAACACATGTCAAGATATTTGTGAGATACATTGCTATGACCTATGAATAACATGATGTGTATGCACTCAGGGAAAGTGTGTTATCTTAAGAAGGTTAGATGCAGTCAACAACACCGAGGGCTGCTATTCCTGAGCACAGCAATAAATAAATAAATAAAAATAGTCAGTGTTTTCTTCTATTACACAGAATTCAACAAGAGCAACGAAGAGCCAAAGTAGCACGGATCCATCCAAAGCTTGAAGCTTTTCATCCCAGGAAGCTTCAGAACTAGTGTCAAGTGTTTTTCTGAGAAACCACAGACTTTCCCTTCCCCTTTCTACAAAGCCAGATGATGACTCTAAAAATTGCCTCCTACCCATCTGTTCATTCAGCTGGTATGTGGCATCCTTCTCGTTATTTTTTGGTTGTTTTTTTTTTTTGGTTTTTTTTTTTTTTGTTTTTTTTTTTTTTTTTTATATAAAATGCAAATTTTCAGGTCAGGAACCTGCAATATTTAGAATAATAATAAAAAAAACCCAAAACCTTAGGCTTGACAAAAGTATTGACGCTCAGCAAAGAAGTATTCTTCATTTAGGTGTCCAAAGATGTAAGCAGAGAAAGTTAATATGGCATTCATGATGAATTACTGAAAACATCAGCAAAGAGTGATTACTGCATGTCTGATCTTAATTTGGCTTCAAGTTAGAAATATGATACCTTATGTAAGCTACCTCAGGGAACATATGCCATGAAAGAGCAATGAAATATGTTAAATATTCTGGGGATAGAATTCATTGCTATAGCAGCTTCCCAAGAGAGCAGATGCAAGTTTTCAGGCATTTTCTGAACATTAAGAACTTGGCAGTATTTTCAAATCCCACCATGAGAATGCTTGTCTTACCCATCATTAGCTGAACATCATGTTAGATTGTAGTGCCCATCTCTACAAAATGGAGAAGTCTGGCTGCTTCCTCGGACTGAAATATCCATTGTGTTATTGTGCATCCTACATATTGTATGGAAGGAATATTTCTTCAACTAAGCCATTAAAAACACACTTAAAATATTCATACCTGCGGCAAAACAGGCAGCAGAGAATATGATAAAAATATGCAGTTTTCTTGGATTGTGAAGGTGGTTGTTTTGGGAAATAATTGGTTATCTGAGTACTGATGCACAAAATGAAAACATTTCTTCAAGTCAGTAGACGTTCTGAGCTCTATAATTTTTCTTATACTTTATTTTTTCCTGCATAAAATACATTTTTAACACTGCTGGGCACCTTTCAGTTACGTGATTTGGACAGATAATAAAAAAGAAGGTGGAAAGACCCTCAAGTTGTTCTTGTGAGTCTGAGTAATCAAGTCTCCATCATTTTTTAAAAGCTTAAGTTTTTCAGAAAAAAAGACCATAGATTTATCTTGCAGTAACAGACGTTTGGCCAAAGGCTGCAATGATTTTGAAAGAGTCAGCATTCAGTGCTTCCCAATGTATCATAAACTGTATTTACAAATTAAAGGGAAATAAATCCTATGTTCTCTATTGCATTGCTACTTCCTTTTCTCCTTTCAAAAACATCACTGGAAAAACATCCCACTTTTATTTTCATGAAACAATTCATCTTTCTAGATCTTCCCTACACTAAAACTGAGATCAAACAAAATCTGAACATAACAAAGTGTGCAGTGTTATGAGGGCTGGCGTTGTGCTCCGATGTTGGCAAATTACAGCTAATACATCTGGTGCTCCACTTCAAAGGCATGTTTGGTCATGGTCTGTGTGCTGGGTAATTGCATGCTGTGTTGTACATAATAATGTTTTTTAATTGGGCTTGCTCTGCATAACATAGATTCAATTATTTTATAATTCCTACCTCTGTAAGTTAGTATATTTCTATTTTCTGGTTGATTTAGGAGAAAAACTTAATAAAGTTGCACAGGAAATTTGGGGTAGCTTGAATATCAATTCCTGTCTCACTTATTACTCAGGCATCTAGAATGTCTGCTTTCCTACAACCTAAAGATGAGCAAAGAGACCAAGTTGCTGAAATTTGCCATAGAACTTCGCCCAGACGCTTCCCTGTAGTAAGAACTGGAAGTTGATATTGGTTTGGTCACCATTTCTAATGGAGAGATTGGTTGGTCGTCTGTTGTCTAAAAAATCCCATTTCTTTTTGTTGTTTAGTTTCCCCCTTGCCACCCACCTCTTTGCAGTTGGGTAGAAACTGGGCAAATTTAAGTAAGTGAGTAGTATTGTTTCGAAGACCTTTTAAAATCAATTTTGTAAATTAGAGGCATTTAGAAAAGCTTTCTACTTAATATACTGCATAACTTAGTCTTCCCCTCTCCAACATACATATGTGGTCAACTACAAAATTCCTGTACATTTCTCATGCCATTAACGAACCCTTTTGCACTAGTTGCCAGTCTCTTTCACTTTAATGTCATATTTCTATTAGAATACGGTTCAGCTGAAGTACAGAGAGCTTAGTGAAATATCTCTGTCTTACATTGCAAACTCCAAATGCATTTTCCTCTTATTTTAGAAATCTCATTCAGACAAAGAAGCACCTTTTAGTTCTCAAAAGATATAATTTAGACCTAATATTTCCTTACAAATGTCAATTGAGCATTCTGATTATAGACTGTACTAACTCTGTGCATCAAAGTGAGAATGTATTGATCAAGCATCCATTGATTACAGCATTCAAGATTTATCTGATTTCCTTGGAAAAGAAGGATGTTCAGGTGACAAATTATGCAGAAAAAGGAGTCCAACCCAATTAGTAAAGGATGATTGAATAAAATATCTACAGGTGTATATCTTCCGTCATTAGGGTTTTCTGAATTAACGCAATGCATCTTTCCTACAAAGTATTTCTAAATCTGTTAAATCTTTACTTTACAGAAAGCAGATAAACATCTTTGTACAGCCTAGAAAATGGAAGGACAAACCTATTGTTCATAAAAGCTGAAAGTAATGAGGACTGTAAGGAAAAAACATTTTTCATTATAGTGCAAAGATATAATTTAAGAATAAATGCTTTGACCCTTTTAATGGTATTGAAGATAAATACGGTTGCTATAGAACAGATCTTGGCAATCAGGATGAATATTTTACTTAGTACAATTGTGTTCCACTAGACAAATGAATCAAGATGAAATTAAATAGATCCACTTGTCCACTTAAAATAAGTCACTAAAAATCATCACGGCAAAACACATTAAGTAGGAAGCATTTGAAAAATTAAGATTTACAAGATGACATGAATTTATTGAAATAAGCAGAACATATGCCACATAAGAGTCTTTTTGCTGCCATTTATATATGTAAGTTCGGCATTTTAAGCTGCGCATGCGGGAAATAACAGAAAGGTTAAAAGAACAGTCCTGGAAGGGAAGAAAAATCAAACAAATCATTTAACAACAAACATTATTGCTAAAAGAACCTGTCAAGAAAGAAAATGCCATGCCAGACAGTCCAATTGATATATAAAGTACTTAGGGCTTGTGTTAAGAGTCCGAATTCAAGACCAAATACCTCATGAGGAAAAACTTAATTTCACCGTGAAAATAAAATACAATCAATTCAGATATAGTGTGTGTGCACTTTAAACTTAAAAAAGTTCTACTTAATGGAATTTGGCACATGGAACTAATTTTAACAAGGTTGAGTTCTCTATGATTATGTTGTGCTGGTTAATTAGGATATACTGAACTGGGAAATCCACTTGTAGAGGAAACGTTCCCCAAAGATCTGATTATACACAGCAATTTTTAAGAGCAGTGGCTGGTACTTAGCAAGGCTGGCAGCTGAAGGAACTAAAATCTGCTAAAGATCAGAGATCCTTGAAGATGCAGAGATACATTAGGAACAAAATATAACTGAATCATTAGAAGACTTCACCAGAAAGGTCATAAAGTAGAGTTTTAGTTTCAAGAAACTCTTTTAGTGTTCTGATGCCCTTCTAAGTGTACAAAGATGTACAGAGCGTTTTCATTATTTCCTCTTGATTTGCTTTCTAGGTCAGCGTCATGTACCACATACTATGATGGTATGCTGCAGCGCCTCATTGGGGGAGGGACTAGTACTAACAGAAGATAGTGTCTCCTCCACTGAACTGGGCTAGCCACGTCAAGCACATCTTCAGAAAGAAGACATCAATATTTAATCAGCAGCATAGTTGATACTAAAAAGTTCTTTTGAGCAGGAATTTTTGGTAATTAAACTGAATAGCCATCTTGCTCAACCAAGAAAGCTGCACTGTATTTTAAACAAAATAAGCCATTTAATAAAAAATAAAGCTTAGGAAAGCAATACCAACATAGGATATCTGACCCTTTTCAGTATTTCTGTTGAAAACTTGTGTTGCTGTTCTCCAAAACTCAGAGTCGCTTAAAAGATTCAAACAAGAGTAATACCTCTAAAAGTTGTGACATTTTAAGCTGTAGTGTAGGCAGGAGAGTCAAAATGTTTCTTAATTTTATTATCTGATTATTGGAATGTTGCCATTATATTCATGTCAGAGACTTACATATGTGAATTTGGCTTTATGAAACGAGTGATTTAGATTTTCTCTTTCTGATTTCTGGCAGGTAGAGCTTTGGCAGAAACAGTCGTTGGGTTACACATTAGATAAAGATATACATTGCTTTTTAAAATCTGTGGGGGTTTCACCTGGTGAAACTAAGCATACATGTAAGGTATGTTAGAAGTTATTAATTTATAAACAAATATAATTTACAGGATGGAAAAGGAAATAACATGTGAAATAAATTATTAAACACCCATTTTATACTTCTTATAAGCTTATGGTACTTTCTGCAGTGGCTTTGCCAGTGGAAACGCCAATAATGAAGCCTGGATTTTTCCACAGATAATTCCTTCCCTCTTTATAAACCAAACTGAGATGGAGATGAATAAATTACATAATATGGGCATAGGCGAGAAAAAGTGACATCTCTTCCTTCCCTCCCATGTTACGGTTTTCCAGCCAGGGCTTGCAAGATGATATATTATTTGCATGAAGGCAGAAAGAATTAAAATGAAGCAATTATTAGACAAGAATACTTGATAAATGGTAGCAATATGTTCAGTAAAATGTACCTCAGACAGAGTTATTTCTGTACAACCACCTCAATAGCCTTGAAAATTTATTGCTATGAGAGTTTAAGAGACAACAATGCCTGCCTTTTAAGCAAAGAAAAATAGAGAGACACAAATATTTTCTTAAGTCCTCAACATTAGATATTTCATCAGAGACAAAGACATGGCATAGGTACTCAGCCAAGTATCCTTGTTCCCCTTGAAATCATTTATGTCACCTGAAGATAGGGCTCTACATTTGCATTTATACCCTTACAAATGTAATGGGTAAAAGACATGTCTATGACTTGAAATACTGTGTTACCATTTAATTAAACAAACAAACAAACAAACAAACAAGGAATATTGTAGTACCTGTGACCTGCTTTCCTACAATTTGTGAATCAAGCAAGCTCTTTACTGGCTGAGCAATTCTGCTGCTCTCAGAACACTATGGACAGTAGGAATAAAATAAATTAATAAAGTCAACCATTCAAACACCAGCCAGGGAACTCCAACTAATTACTTTTCATTGATTTCCCAGTGGCCCATCTGTGGTCTTCATGGGTGTGTATGCATATCTCATGCTGTTTTGGGAAGCCCACATTTGCTTCCATCCCAGCCAAAAGAATAGACTCTAACATGATCACTAGTGATGAAGACGATCTGCACTAGACAATTTGCTGTAAATTCTCATCTTTTCTTGTCAACACAGCGGAGGCAATAATCACAGAATCTTCTTGAATCCCTAGAACTTTCCTTAACCTCACCAGCTGTAAAAAACTGCTACTACTTAAATCTCTTTTAACCTTCTTGGTGGTTACTTGTAGATGCTAAGGAGTTATTGTGTCATGAATCTAAGTGAAAAGGGGAAGAACATTAGGAGTAGAGAAAAAATCACAAAGCAATGGGAGATATTATTAAAATTTACATCTTGGAAGATTTTTTTTCCCCAATGAAAACCATCCCCAACAAAACTGAGCACATTTCTGACCGATAAACCCCATAAAATAAGCAGGATTGTCATACTTTCTCTCGGTAACTGCATCAGGCAGAAGGGAAGCTATGCCATCTTTGAGAATTCAGTTTCAAATAACACCAGGAGAAGTGAGCAATCATTTTGACTTGTACTGTGCAATCCTTGACCATGGCCCGGTTCAGAATTTCTGTTAGCTCTGGTGCCACTGCTGTTTTCTTTGTCCTTGGCACTAAAGCTAGATATATTTATTCCATTGTGATACAAATAATAAATTTGATGGAAAATGAAGTTTGGGTCATTCAAAATCTCTTAGGAATTTCAGGAAAAGATCAAATAGTTTAGCTGGTAAAGAAAAGAAATGTGATGCTAATATAGAGAGAAAAGACTGCAATATACCTCTTTTATGAACCAGCTAAATATTACAACATATGGCCTTCCTTAGGTCCTTGCTTGAGGGAATCAGTCTACACTTTTCACTTCCTAAGAAAGGGATGCACAGGATACATGTTTATAACACAAAACATAGTATCATTATACAGAAAAAGAAGGAATTGCTTAGTTTGTCTACTGAAACCATTCCAATTTTTAATTGGTTTCATCCCAAACAGTTTTTTCCAGTTCAGCAGCCAAACAAACAAACGGAAAGATTAATACAGGCCTAATTATCACAACACTTTCCAGAAGAGGGTACAGAATATTTAAATTCTCTGTTAAAAAGACTATCCATTACTCTCGTAGATGGCAGAACATTTTCCATCCTTCTTTTTTTT
>VYZM01007725.1:0-56069 GCA_013398915.1 Dromas ardeola
AAGCCCTAATTTGCACCTGATCACGCTCGGTCACGCTGTGACCCTATCACTCAAAGGACTTTCCTGTTACTTAAATTTGGCTCCCCCTGTGGCCCGAGAAATCTGGACCAAACAGCTAGACACACACAACTGTACATTTTTATATATATATAGAGAGAGGTATGTATATCTTGGTTATGTAACTTCTTGAAGCTGTATGTGTGGGTGAGGAATAAACAATCAACTCGCCACAAATAACCAACACCTTATAAAATATTCATAACGAATTCTAAGTAACACACTATGCCTAACAGAATGAGAACATTTAATTTACATTGACAGACCTAATAATAACTAATAATAACGGAGATACTTGTCCGACAGGGAATAAACCTCATCTTTCCTCATCTTCCTGAAGCCAATTTGAATAGTGACAAAAAGGTACACTGACACCCTGTGATCAAGCTGTTCGGGGGGGCATTGATTGAGAGATGGAGCTCCTGAAGGTGCCACAGGCTGATCCTGTGTGAACTTCTGCTTGGCCCAGAACAGACAGGTTCACTATGGGTTTGGGAGCCTGGCTTGGCAATGTGGTTGCCTGCAGGATGCCTGACCTGCTACGAGCCCCTGTGCGGGACGTGGGACCCTGCTACAAGTCCCTATGTGGGACATGGGGAAAACATGTTTTCTGTGGTCAACTAACAGTATCAATCCAGTTGCAAAACAGGAAACGCAGCATTGACTTTGTCCCGTTTCTGAGGAGAAGGCAGAAAGATGCAGCAGAAATTAATGCAAAAGAAATTCACACTGACACAAGGCCTTATCATAGAAGCACAGAATCATCTAAGTTGAAAGGGACCTTTCAGATCATCGAGTCCAACCATAAACCTAACACTAACAACACTAACCATGTCCCTAAGCACCACATCTACCCGTCTTTTAAATACCTCCAGGGATGGGGATTCCACCACTTCCTTGGGCAGCCTGTTCCAATGTTTGATAACCCTTTTGGAGAAGAAATTTTTCCCAGTTTCTAATCTAAATGTCTCCTGGCACAACTTGAGGGCATTTCCTCTTGTCCTATCACTTGTTACTTGTGAGGAGAGACTGACACCTGCCTCTCTACAACCTCCTTTCAGGTATTTGTAGAGAGTGATAAGGTCTCCCCTCAGTCTCCTTTTCTCCAGACTAAACAACCCCAGTTCCCTCAGCTTCTCCTTATAAGACTTGTTCTCCAGACACCCCTCACCAGCTTTGTTGCCCTTCTCTGGACTCGCTCCAGAATCTCAATGTAAGCGTCAGCTTACGTGACTGCAAGCTGAGGTGACACAGCTGAAGGGATACTTTTAGTTCATAAGCCAGTTCAATACGCTCCAAACACATTTGGTTGCTTTAAAATCCCTTTTCCATCTGAAGTGATGCATTAGATACGTTATGTGAGAACTTTACATCCAAGACTTATGGAAGATGTCAGAATGATAGTCCTAGACATCGGAGTCTGCTAACTTAAAGAAGGTGCAGGAAAAAGGCAGAAAAGCTCCCCCCACCTCCCCTTTTTTAAAAAAAAAAATAAATATGCATATACATATATATCAAAAAACTTAGCTCAGAGCTGAAACATACAGATCTTTTGGAAATACCCTACGAACAAAATAAAGAGTATGTTCACAACGCATCCACTGGAGTAACAGTATGCAAAAGCCATTCAGATCAAAAGAATAACTCAGTGCTACCTAGACAGGTTAGAGTTGGAGACAAAACACTCTCAAATCATATTCAAATAGAAAAAATGCAAATGGGGGTGGAAGGGAGGTTGTAAAGTTCCATACAAGGTGCAAATATTGAAAAATATAATGTCAAAAAACCTCAGGGTGACAGTGGGCAGCAGATTAACGGTAGATGCTGATATTCTTAACCCTTTCTAATCCTGTGACAATTGCTTGTGACAAAACATACAAATACAGAGGAAAACCAGACAGGTTTCTTCTGGTTTCTGCTGGTCTGCAGGTACAGGAAAATACTATCAAGGGACATTGGTGTTTTTACCACTTACCAGATCTGGAAATGCAGTATGCTTGACTGTCCAAAAGAATATTTTTAGAAAACAGGAAGGAAGAAGGGACTAATTTGCAAGTACAAACCATCTTCATTATTACATGTTCAGCTAAGCTTGTTCTTAAACTGTGTGGTAGCTTTATTTCAATTAAAATTGGATGGGTTTTTCTGAAGGTAAAAATGCAAATGCCATCTCTGGTTTGGCTGCTTATGCACTGCATTATCTGTAATAGAGTTTGACGATTATTTTAATTCAGGCCACAGTGTGTTTTTAGCTTTCATTGAGTCTCAGACGCTTGTGATGGCAACACAGATGTACGATTGGAGATATGAAATGCCTGCTTCAGAGAGATTGTCTTCTAAACTTTATAGAGATTTTCTCCTGGGTCTTAGCAACCTGGGGTGCCTGGGCAAAGAGCAGTTAATTGGTATTGTGGCTCCAGGGAAGAAACATTTCCAGGGAACAGGAATGGGGCCAGAGATACCGTGCTCATTGATTTGACCCTTGGGATGTCTTGAGCTGGAGAGTAGGTTCTATGGGAGGAAAACTCTCTGAGCACCAAGAATAGCTACAGAGTGGCTCCAAGACCCAAGCCCATTGGTTTAATTACTTTATGTGGGTGTAAATAAGAGGAGTAGGCTGTTTCCCACTAGAAGAAAAAATGTATGCTGGATCCCAAAAGAGCTGCATATGGCGGAAATTGCATTGTTCAGGCTTCTAAAATCAGAGCAGGGAAATATTCCAGAGGACTATCCCGCATCAAGAACTGTGCTGGGTGGATGGACTACTACTTGTTTAATTTTGCAAATAAAGGGGCAGTTGTTCAGATTAAATGCAGGTTCTACATAAAAAAAGGAAAAACTCGAGTGTCACTGAGATAAATCAATACAAATCAGGAACTGCAGAGTTTTGTTATCATAATAGCACCAGAGCAGGTCATTTGAGAGTTTTGGACACACAAGCCACATAGCAAGGGTAACGCTGAGTGATGGGATATGCTACTCTCTTCCAAGGAAGTAATCAAGTTTATAGCACTGTGACACCAGTTCACTCTAGCAGCTGAGAGAAGAAAAGCCTTGGGACCGGGAATTTGGAATAAGAGATCTGCTGGACATGAAATTTTGACATATACAGTCAGAGCTGCTAATTTATGAAGCCCCAAATTGGGCATGCTTATTTTAACAGGAACTTAAGATATGTGTGGGTGTGGATGCTCATTTCTCTGCTTTAGTCCAGTACCCAGTTATCGATTTGGTCAGGATTCTTCTCCCCAGGTAAGGCTGACAGGGACCTTAAAAGGGGTGTGTGTGTGTGAACTCTCTTCTGAAGCTTGGGGACAGGTAAGATCATGGAGCTAAATGCTTGTTTGAAGGAAAGGTCTGGACATTGGCAGCAGTATGCTCTCTAGCTGAGGTGGCTGTTATTTTGGAGGACTGGAATATTTGGTGATACCTGATAACCACTGACATACATAAACTTAGATTACCCAAGTTATGTTTACAAAGTTTACACAAATTTATAGAATGTATAAAAACATGTGTATGCACTATCACAGGAGCATGCATATCATCACTATATAGCACTTTTGAAACTTACGAGCAGAAAGCTAGCTACTGCTCTGCTGTGAAATCAGGAGGCATCCATGTGTTTCAACAGTAATTGCCTGAAGCAGTCATTGACCTCTTAAACTAGTGTTCTGATGTTTCCTGTGATGAATTCCTTTTGGCCAAGCGTAACTGCAATTCTGGTGGTGCTGTTGTTGATTTGGCTCTCATACTTCACAGACTACTGCAGATGCAACCATAGTTATTTTCTTTTTCCTTTAATTTGCTGTGGAAAACTGGTAATTTAGAGTCTAAAAGAACAGCAGTAGAAATAGCCCAACTATTCCATAGGGTTCAGACTAACATTTCTTTCTATTCTGTTTCTTAGTGGTCTTTTATGGTTGTTGATTCCCTCCACTGGTCTCCCATGGATTATTGATCACTCTTCTCTCTTTTTTGTCTGAATGTGTATTTTATTGTTGTAGCGCCATGAACACTAATATGGCCTGGCACAATGTAAATAGTCTCATGTGGAAAAAACAAGTCTGTTTAATTTGATTTTTCTCTTTCTGTGACATCTGCAAGGTGCAGGTAATCAGGCAAGAAACCTCCGTTAGGAAAAAACTTTCCGTCAGATTGGGAGAGACAAAGGCCCAGCATGGTCAACAGAGGTGTGCTAATTTGCTGTTGGTCAGACAGGTGTTTCCCTGGCACTGACAAGCCCTAGAAACTGGTTGGATGGTTGGGCTCAGAGAGTGGTGGTTAACAGGTCATACTCTAACTGGAGGCTGGTGAGAAGCAGAGCACCACAGGGGTCTGTGCTGGGACCTGTCTTATTTTACATCTTTATCAATAACCTGGAGGAAGTGACATTACACACTCATCAGATGAGCAGATGACACAAAACTGAGGGGACCATTCAATATGTTCAAAGGCAGGGCTGCCATCCAGAGGGACCTGGACAAGCTGGAAGAACAGGCCAACAGTAAACTTATGAAATTCAGTATGGAAGACTGTGAAGTCCAGCCCCTGGGAAGGAAGAATGGCTGGCAGCGATGCAGGATGGGGGTGGACTGGAGGGGCAGCATTTTGCTGAAGAGATCCTGAGGGCCGTGGCAGACAGTGCGTGGCACATGAGCCCAGTGTGCCCTGTTGGAAAGAAGGCTGATAGCATCGTGGGTGGTATCAAAAGCAGCGCAGCCTGTAGGTTGAGGGAAATGATGACCCCCTTTCACTCAATGCTCTTCACTCTACATCAAGATTCTGCATTCAGTTTCAGGTGCATAACAAAAAAAAAAAAAAAATTGATCAACTGGAGCAAGTTCAGCAGAAGGCTGTTGAAATCATCAGGGACTGGAGCACTTGCCCTGTGAGGAGAGGCTGGGGGATGGGGTCTTGTTTGGCTTGGAGAGGAGACAGCTTTGGGGGCACCCAACAGCAGACCTTCAGTATCTATGGAGAGGTCATTGAAAAGAGGGAGCCAGGCTGTTCACCACTGCATGGTGGGAGGAAAAAATGCAACAGGCATGAACTGAAACAAGAGAGGTTCAGACTGCACAAAAGGAAAAACTTTTCTCCATGAGGACAGTCAGACAGCAGCACAGGCACAGTTGGCTTTTTAAGACCTGACTGGATGAAGCTCTGAGCAATCTGGGCTGACCTCATGGCTCAGCCTAGTTCAAGCAGGTGGCTGGACCCCTGTAGATCCTTCTAACCTGAATTTTCCTGTGATCCTCTGGAGAGATGGCATCTGTCACACAGCAATGTGAAATCTAAATTGAGACTGAAGATGAGCACAGGGGAACATAAGAGATGGAAAAGAGCTACAAAGCATTCTTGATTAGGTAGGAAACAGTAGTTTTTGGCATCCAGTGGTTTTACTGTTTTGAAAATTTAGACTAAATGTGAAGTGTGGAAATGTTGAAAATTGTGGTAACTGTGACCCATAAAGCCTGTGCATGGCCTTTTCTTAACAAAGTTCTGTCAAACTCGTCCTGTTTGAAGGAGTGGTGACTATAAACACTAGTGCCTCCAATGTATTTCAGTATAGGAATAACTTCCTATCTGACAGAGGTCAGTGAGGAAAAGGAGTCACAGCTGCTTTCTTGGGAGCTTGCTGCTTTCAGAGACCAGGAGAAAAACCCAACATGGAATATATATATATATATTTCCGTTCATCTTTTTCCTGATTTTTCTTTTTTTTTTTTAATGCAGGCAGATCAAACTGTGCTGCTTAGCATAATGATTAGAAATCTGCATTACTCTCTGCATCTGGATTTTGTATTCCTATGATCTGGATTTTTTAGTCCTATGGACTCTGATTTAAGTGCTCTGTTTAAAATCATGCTTCCTAGATTAGCAATGACTACATACAGCCTACAAACTGAATCTGATTGCTGTAAACCCTTTGTAGAATGCTTTAAAGGTCACAAAAGGAAAATTATCTATTTGTATGTGTGGTATTCATGTACACAAAATTTCAACCCATCCCTTCAGTCAGAAAGGTTTTGACCATTTAGGAGGATTAAAAATTACACTTTTTCTTTCTATTACAACTCTCTCAGTCAACACTTCCCTTTAAAATGGCAATGTGTAAAATTTCACATTCTTATTATCTCATTGCTTGTCATTTGCCTCTCTCCAAACATATTTTGTGCTTCCTCAAGCAGGAAGTGCAAAAGATGTGCCCAAATCTCTTAACAGAAAATGTGCAAATCCCTGTTGCCTGTGTGAAATGTATTCACTGTCACAAAGATCAACTGATATGTTTAATTCATACTGCAAGTTTTTAATCTGCTTATTTGACCATTTTGATATACTGTCAATAACACTGGTGCTTGAATAATGAATTTTATCTGTTTTAAGCACTAGACTGATTTACTACCTTCGCAGTAGGTTTTGAAAAGTGTCATGTCATTCAAGTGGTGCTAAAAGTGAACGATGCAATGTTATGGAGGAAAATGGTAAATATTGCCTTTATCAAATATCGGCGATATTGGAGCAAACACTTTGTGAGAAGATTAATGAAATATTTCTCACTTTCTATAAAGTATAAAGAGAATTCTTCAGCACCTTTTTTGAAGGACTCCACACCTTTTTATGAATCCTTAGTTTCATAGAATCATAGAATGTGTTGGGTTGGAAGGGACCTCTAACAGTCACCTAGTCCAACCCCCCTGCAGTAAGCAGGGACGTCTTTAACTAGATTAGATTGCTCAGAGCCTCATCAAGCCTTTCTTTTCTCATAGTTTCTCACGTACGCATTGGAGTCTGAGGTGCCCAAAGTTTTGATGTGTTCATACCAATGGCCTAGTGCGAACCAGTATTCAAATAGAGTCGAAAAGATGCAAGAAAGGTTATCAGACTGTACTAGGTTTATGTGGTGAGGTTTTGGTATGGAAGGGGGCTGCAAGGATGGCCTCTGTGAGAAGAGATCAGGAGCTGCCCCCATGTTGGACAGAGCCATTTCCAGGCGGCTCCAGCATGTACTCTCTGCTGCCCGAAGCTGTGCCCATCAGCTGGTGGTGCCTCTGCAAAAGATATTCAAGAAAAGGTAAAAAATGTAGTGCAGCAGTTGTGAGAGAGGAGTGCGAAAATGTGAGAGAAACAGCCCCGTAGACAACAAGAAGGAGGGGAGGAGGTGCTCCAGGCACTGGAGATCAGATTCCCCTGCAGCCCATGGAGGACAACACCAGAGCGGATACCCACCCTGCAGCCTGTGGAGGAACCCACACTGCAGCAGGTGGATGTGTCCCCTACAGCCTGTGGAGACCCCATATGCAAGAGCAGGCTCCTGGCAGGAGCCGTGTCCTGTGGAGAGGAGCCCACACAGGAGCAGGCTTTCTGGCAGGAACTGCAGCCCTTGGTAAGCTGTCCTTATCTCAGCCCATGATCTTTTCCATCTTATTTTCTCCCCCTGTGCTGCTGAGGATGAGGAGTGAGAGAGCAGCTGGGTGAGCACCTGGCCATCAGCCAAGGTCAATCCACCACAGAGACACATGGCGTATAGACACCATTTTAGAACCAGCTGGGGCAGGGGAGAAGAATACATGAAAATTTGGAAAATAAATCTAATTTCAGCCTCATTCTGAACTGAGGGATTTTGGATTTAGCAAGGTCAGAAGTGAGTGGACATTGAATGGATGATGAATATATTTATCATTCCTTCACCTTCCTAACTATGGAGATAGGTAGTTGTGACAGTTGGTAAATTAAAGAGTCTGTGATGAGAGGCACAGGCTTTCTACATTTATATGTACCCCAAGCTCAGAGTGGGGAGAGGTGCTGCCACACGACTCACACAACTTCTGATTTTCACCCAGCATTGAATTAACACTTTATTTTCTTTTACAACTTGTAAGCAAATGCTTGCTTGTAGCAAGGTGCTATTTAACTCAACCTCAAACTGCCACTGTGAGGTTGAGCAATATTGCTGCCTTCCCCTTAACAAATGTGCTAACCAGCAGGACTTGTTCAAGATGACAAAGAAATTTGGGGCTGAGATTAAATTGAAACCTGAACTCCCGCAGGATCCTTCAGCTGCAACAGTGGTGTTGGGGTGCTCTTGGTGCCAGCTCACACTAATCATAATGAATAAAGCTGTACTGATCCTTTCACTACATCTCTCCGCTGAATGTGTTCCCTGCTTGACGCAGAGATCTTGAAGGTAATAAAAGAGTTCATCTCCTTTAAAATCTCCATGGTAATGCATATGCACAGGAGGGAGAGTTGCACAGATGAAACCAAGTCAAAACCAAACATCCTTCCCTCTGTGTTTTCTGCCTTTTCCATGCCCAGCCTGAGGAGCTTCCCACATTGAAAATGTTGCACTTAATTCAGTAAATTTCAACCATGGTAATTCGAGATAAATACTATTTCCTCAATAATCTGAAAAGTGCAATTGGACATGGGCACAGCATAAAATACATTTAAAAATTTAAATCAACTTTTATAGTGGTACATCTGCATATTTATGTTTATATCTTTGTTTACATATAAACATACACACATACATATATACATAGACAATATTATGTATTTTCAGTAATTATGTGAGACTGCCTCATATCAAAAATACTTTATCAAAAGTTTGACAATTAATTAGTATTTTCTGAAAATAGTGTCTGTTTACTAGTAACGTTTAAAAGAACATTTTGATACCAGAATCAAAATTAAAAATTCTATTGAAAAAACTCCACTTTTTTAAAGCTCAGATCAGAATTAAGGATCTTTGAGATGAAATGTATGTTTTCATGTTCATTGCAAATATGTATGGACATTACAAGATACACGACATCCTTCATGTTCTACTACTTTGTTTTTGGTGTTTGGATTGAATAAATGCCGTGGTTCCATGACAAATGTTTATTCAGACATTTGTTCAAACTGAAATTGTTTTGTATGAGATACAAGTTAGAAAAATTTATACATTTTAGGGACGAGTTAGTCTTCAGTCTGGACTTGATTTTTGAGTCCCAGTGAGATTTCAAGAATAAACCAAATGGATGAAAATGGGTTGGCTAGCTTTGGAAGCATTTGTATGATGATAATAGTACTGACATTAATACATGTTGTCGTACTGGACCAATGTCTTATCTATTTTATGCCAAGAAGTTTTGGTTGATAGGTCTGGTTTTTAATGTGAATCAGAAGATGACAGACGGCATTATTGGTGGTAAAGTTTAAAAGCATTGAAAATACCCTCTCTTAAAACTCTTGTGCTCACTCTCTGGAATTTATTTTATTCTATTTTTGTACTTGGCCAGCTTTGCAGCATTGCTGGTTTGTGTAACTTGGTCTCTGTGTCATATGGAAGTAAATGCCACATTTCTGTTCCCTGAAGTAGCACAGGGCTATGGCAGTGCACAGTCCTGGGCTGTGCTGGTGGGGATGTTGCTGGCCACGCAGAGGTAAAACATTCTCCAGACCATTAAGACTTCAGCACACTAACAGCAGGGGAATGAATGCTCCTGTTGTCATTACAGACACCGTAAAGTTGTCAAGATTTTACAGTCCTTGTGTGTCTAAACCCATCCATATATATTCTTTTTAATGTAAGTGCAAAACATTTTCATTCCAAGTCCTAGTGGACAACCAGCTGGATGCTGAAGAGCAGGGTGAGGTTTGTTGGTGCTACAGACCTCTTGTGTACAAGGTTGAAAAGCATATCAAAAGGAAAACATTTATATAGTGTCACTAAAGAACATCCCCTGAAGCTCTTGTAGCTGCTTGAAAAACTGCAGCCTGGTTTTGTCACACCCTTTCATTTTTAATATGCTGAGACAGTGACAGCAGTGACAGGCCAACACATTTGATATAATCAGACTGGATTCAGTGAGGCCAGGATTTCAACCTCAGACCACCTTACAAGGACAAAAATGTCTGTTAATTAAACATATTATTAAAGCATATTAAAAACTGCCTTACCTTTGTCCTAGATAATGGCAGCTGTATTGAAACAAATTAGCTGTTTATAATTACCTGGTTTATCGTTATCAGAAATTCACCGTGTTAGAAAACTCCTAGGCTAAACCTTGATCAGATGAAATAACCTTTTGATCATGTTCGAAAGCTTGACTGTTCTTATTCAAGCAAAGCCACAGTTAGTGTCACACTGAAGAAATATTAGCTGGTATGATACGCACCCTCTGCTGAAGGAGATGATGTGCTGATGAATCTCACTGTACAAGGTGTGATAGTGTTACAGCTGTCTCCAAAAGCAGGTGGTAAAGACATGAAATATAAGCAATGGTAAAATTTGGTCTACAGAATGTTTATTCCTGGTCATAATGGCAAAAAAAGGAATATAAAATCTTCATAGTCTTCTAGTTAGTGTTGACTCTCCAGGGCGCAGATGGTTAGAAAGCTGCCTTTTTATTTCTAAATTGATATATACTGTATTGAAACACAGTAACCATGAAAATCAATGATGCCGCTCTTGCAGTACCCCATGAACTGGAGGAGTACTCCAAATACAATGAAAGGAAGTAACTGTGGAGGTATTTTATATTTTTTATCTCCTGGGGACAAAAATAATTTTAATTTAAAACTCTATTTGCTACATTCAAGTGTAGATACGTACTGACACAATGAAGAAGTCAATTCTTACAGTAATTTCAAAGTAAATTTTGTATTTAAACATGAATTTTCAGGGAAAATAAACAGAAACAAGCAGGAAAAGGTACACGCATTTAAATAAGTATAATAAGGGGGGAATTTAACACAGTAATCACAATCAACTTTAGAAAGTGAGGAGACCGTCCTTCATTCTCTCCAGACAGAATACAATCAATCCAGAGAAGGGAAAAAAATCGCTGTCTGTGAAAGTCCAATAAATTTTTCATACCCTTGTAGAACTATAACCTCCTTAGTGCAGTGAAGATGCTCTGAACTTTTTGTATGTAACACCAGTTACATGTGGATGTGGATTTCTCAGGGGGGAAGATACTCAGTTCTCAAGAATTTTCCTTCCATATTCAAGAGTAACTTTAATATCAGGCTGGAGAGTAACACTAGGAGAGTCTGTAGGAAAAAAGTACTTGTCTAATCAAATGGCACAAACCATTTGAACTGTGATTGCTAAAACTGACTATTAGCATTTTAAAGGAGGCAAAGAATAAAACCTGCTTACAGTGGCTATAGACTAATTTATTCATGAAGACCTAATAGCAATCTCAAAATTTATGAAGCATTTTATTGACCTCCTAGCTACAGAAGTGTGGTTAAGTCAAGTATTCTTTGGAGAACGCTTTACTGTACATTTGGATTTAACAACAATACTTTCTTTTAGCAGAGTTAATATCAGTTATTCTGTTTGTAGCCATGAGTATGATTCAGGCTTTTTTTCCAAACTGATTTAATGCTTGGACTGAATTCCCCTCCGACACACACCCTCAAAGTGAACTACATGATTTGAGACACTCATAGTTCGTTGGTTTAGATTTAAGATAAATAATCTGTGGCCATCCTCCGCATCAGGTCAGCCCAGCCTCGTTGGTGCCCACATCAGGTGTGATGAGTCTCTTGGAGGAGTAACTTTGAGCAAGCAGCAAATTCTCAGTGGGCTGAAGAGGAGCCCCTCGGGTGGGCTCCCTGGTGTTTTTGGCATATAAGCAATTTGCAGCAGGTGTAGACTACCACTATCTCTGCGTAGGAAGCTCATTATAAGGGATCTTAATTCAGGGCTGTGCTAAGCATGCTGCTAGCACCAATGCTATGGTGGATATTGAATTGGAACCTGGTGATGTTCAAAATGCTCCCATGAATCCAACCAGTAAAGCACTTTCCAGTGCAATGTTTGTCCTGGCTCTGGGTACTGAAGCCAGGTATGACCATGAGTCACTACCCGCCATGAGTCTCCTGTGGCACTCCTGTCTCACAGGAGACGGGCATTTTATCCCATTTGGAATTGAAATTTGGGAATTATTTCTCTATATTGGGCAGAGGGTGACTCGGTGACTTTGTGACTCTGTGCTGTACAGAAGTAGTGTATGGTAAGAGGAGATAACGCGTTTCCTTCCTACTTGTGTAATGGCAGTGGTGTGGATTGTTACGGATATTAGATTCTTCTCATTGCATTTCTCTTTTAATTGAAAATTTACAATATAAAAAACAGGTTAGCACAAAGCAATTTTGGAAGTTCCTGGCACATAAATGTCAAAGGAGAGATCTAAAATATTGGAGAGACCTTGATTAAAAAAAAAAAAGATATTAAAAAAATCAGTATGATAAATTCATAATCTGTGGAAATAATATAGCAGATATAGATTTGGCAGAAGGAATGCTCCCATCATTTATCCAGTTGACTCTAATATGCCTCTTACCACTAAGAGCAGCAAAAGTAGTTTGTGGCTAGAGATGAGTATTCTTCATTTTCCCATCTTAGCTTCCGATCCAGCGATTAGGGCCATGATGTAGCAGATGTCAAACATGAAGGCATCTAAACATAAGATCACTATACAGTTTGTTCTTTAGGGCGCTTTAGGGCAGCTTTATTCCCCACATCAGAACCATCTGCAGGCTGTTGTGCCTGGCTAAACCCTCATTGTAAAAAATTTTTTCCCTATATCTAGTCTAAATCTACCCTCTTTTGGTTTAAAATGATTACCTCTTGTCCTATCGCAACACACCCTACCAAAAAGTCTGTCCCCACCTTTCTTATAAGCCACCTTTAAGTATGGAAAGGTTGTGATAAGGTCTCCCCAGAGCCTTCTCTTCTCCAGGCTGAACAACCCCAACTCTCTCAGCCTTTCTTCATAGTGGTGCTCCACCTCCAGGAGCAGTGCTCCAGCCCTCTGATCGTTTTTGTAGCCCTCCTCTGGACTTGCTCTAACAGGTCTTTCTTGTAAAAAACTCCTGTTACGGTTTTGTTTTCACATATAGTTATTTTTTTGTTGACATTTTTCTTGTAGCTGAGCTCATCTTCAAAGCCTTTATTCATTCCATGTTTTTTTCTTTTCCTCAGTGACTCTCTTTTTCCATTTTCCTTGCTCAGACTTTCTTCATCTTTTGTGGCAGCTAACGTCATCTTCCTTTTCTGGCAGGTGGAAGCAGTGGATCAGAATTCATGTTGCAGTCTCTGTCATTACTTTGTACCTATCAAGAAAAGAGATTAGATGGTCATTGCTGGAAGATAGTTCATTCCTTCTGCTACAATCCAGATCTCCAGTGCATTCCTCTATAGGGACTCATTTTCTGCATCACATTTATCTTGAAACAGGAGAAATTTCTATGCATCTTTAACCTCTCTGAGGCCAGTTCCTATTTATAAAATCTCAACTCCATTGGAACTGGAGGGTAGGAAAACACTGTTTTCAGAAAACTATCTTCTTTTAATCTCCAATCATAGGATATTAGTTAATTTTGAAGGTATGCCATTACTGGCAGTGCCATAGTCTTATTGTACTACATACAAAACACCTACAATTCAGAAGGTATCAAATTGCATTACTTGTTTTTGGGTAAGAAGAACAAAACTAAGTGTCACATGTATCTTTCTGTCTTTTTCTCCTAATGGCTTTTAAAGACATTGGCAAATTTTAACCCAGCTTGTAAAAGAATAATCAAAAGGGTTTAATACATGTGAGATGAGTTTAGTGAAATTGAATGGTTGGATGGAGAAGAGAGCGCACATTAGGAGCCCCATATGAGGGAGCGGCTGATGAAGGAGGTTTTAAACAGGACAGGAATTGTTCCAATATTGCTAGGACAACTTATTTTATTTTTAAAGCATTTACGTGTTCTTAAAGATCTCCATGATGGTCACTGACCTGGCTTGGCTTAGACTGGTTGTCTGGGGCACAGTGTCCTATTTTATTATTTATATCAGGAAATAATAGAAACAGACAGAAGTGATGGATGCCTAATTCCTTCCAAAGCAAGCACACTTAAAAATGCATTGTATAATTGTAATAATTAATAATAATAATTGTATAGATAATAATAATTGTATAAATTTGTATTTTTCAAATGTCGGTTTGAGCATCATTTATCCACTTGGAACAGTGCATTTTTGCCAGCCCATTACTCCATCTAAGTCTGTGATTGAGTGGTTCTCTGCGAATTGCATGTTGATTAACTTCAGTAACAACAAGTTGTTCTGCATTTTTCTCTAGACTGGAAGCATGTCATCTCTGTAGAACATATATAAACCTGACAGACTGTTATGTTGGTTTATAGCTTTGCCTTCTAGCTTGGCCATGAAGATCGTGTTAGCCTCATTGCAAAATAAATGTTTATTATCTGTACAGTTTTCTAGTATTAAAAAATATCACTTGATACCCAGCCTTGGTCCCCCTTTAAAATATTAAATACTTCTTAAAATCATGTTCATAATCAAAACAGGCTTGAAAATTAAAAAAAACACACCGTGCTTTCATACTGAATTAATGTTATTTTCCTTAGGCACTTATGCATGGTGGTTAATTTTCGTATATTTAATTATAAGCACTCAATTGTCAATGTAACTGCCCTTCTAAATTCAGATATTTCTATTAGCAACAAAGAAGCAATTCACCAACCTCCTTTTGTGAAAACTTACATGAAAGGTTTTCCATTTAAGAGCTAGGTGAAAAAGTGTCTAAATATTTAAAAAAAAGGCAGGATATGCAGTTAGGAAGAATTCAGTGTAGGAAAATTCCATCTTTCACATACTAAAAATTTCCCTTTTAATGTTTTCTAAAACCCATACATACTGGAAGTTACAGGTACAGTCATGATGGTGATGCAGTCAATGGATGTTTTTCTCTTGACTGGAAAATGGTCAGGATTTTCTCTCTATTTTTACTCTAGCTTTTATTATCTCAGTTTTATTAGCCCTATTGGCTAGTGGAAGTAGCTAGCTTGTTTGTGAAGTAGTGTTTGTTTTTCCCTGTAGTAGTAATTCCCTGTAGTCTGACTCGGAGGCCTGGCTGGCTCCAGACCAGGCAAATCAAAGCTTCTGAAAGTTATTGCCCTGTGGCTGGATTTTGGAAAATCTTGGGGAGATACCATTCCAATCTTTGCATTTTCAACTTGATTTATTCTATGTTATTCAGTTATTTGTGTGGTGAGTGGCTACTGAAAATAAGGATACACGACAAAAGAAATTCTAAAGTGGAATAGGTAAGAAAAAGTATTAAAGTAATCAAAACTATGTTTACTGTCTCCGTTAAGAAACAAAAAAATAATCACAGCCTATTTTCCTAGACTGCAATCTCTCTACAGAGGTTATAATTAAAAATCATTTTTTCCATGTAGGCTCTATTATGTCTTCTTCTAAGTAAAGGCAGCAGGCAAACAGGCAGATGCTTTTGTCCGTCTCTGCCTCTTTCTTTGTCCAGTTTCCCCATCCTCCTTCCCTTCCTTTCCCTCCGTGCTTCCCTTTTCCTCTTTGTTGCCTCGGCACCGGGGCAGGACCTGATGATCTGAGGTTGCTGTGTTCAGCTGGAGTTGACCTGCTGGGGGTGAGCAGACTCTATGGAGATGTCACCTTCCCATGATCTGACAAGTCTCCTCGAGGCACTTTCTAAGTGAGATTTTTCAAAAGCTTTCAACGTAGCACCGTTTGGGGAAATTTCCATATGAGCAGTGCTCCCATAGCTCAAGGTGATTGCGTTCTGAAAAATATGAAGTCTTTCTGCTGAGATGTGTTAATACCAGAGGGCCTCAGCAAAAAGACAAGGTAAAACCAAACTGCCTAACCTTGTTCCCTGAAGTGGCTAAATGCTCTTTTTCTTTGCCAATTTCTCTCAAAATCATTAAGCTAAGGGCAGAAAGCTAACATGAAGAAAAAACCAAACAGATCTAGTATGAAAAGTTTGTCTGAAAACTGAAAAATAGTGTCTCTGAGATGGCAATGGTTGAGCATCTCTACCTGCTGCAGCAGTAACTTCTTAAAGGCTGATTTAAAACCCTCTGGGAATAGCCCTCCAACGGAGGCTGTGGGAAGGGGCAGGAGGAGACTTTCTTTGCTGCTTGTAGAGGGAAGTCACTCATTTTTCTCCAAGGATTGCTGCCGATAGCTTTTTGTTGTCTGCTGTAGGGCAAGGCGAGGGGGGCCACAAACTTGTGCTTATTTTTCTGGATTTGGTAATTCAGCAAAATAGCTTAGTCCTGCCAACTAATTGCAGCCATCAAAGTCATTTGGAACATTTTTCAATGGAAGCATATTTTTAAAATGTTTATTCTGTTCTTCCGGTTTTTAGTGGAAGCATATTTAGGCCAGGGCAGGTTAAATATGCTTTTAAAATATTATTCATTCTGAAAGTGTTCTCCTTGGTAGCCAGGCACTACCTGTCTTTTGTGAGTTTGATGATTTTTAACTACTGACAATTTGACTTTACAAGAAAATGGGAATGATAGTGTTGGTAAAACTGTCTGAAGTTTTTTAATATCACCTATCAGTGTTTTTTATATATAACTGTATATGTGCTATATAAATGAAATACTTGATGGGTGTAAAGAAATTTTTTTTTTTTTTATTGAGGTAGGGTTGCTAAACTCATAAGGTTTGGACAAATTTGGTACTCCAGAGGATAAAAATTCCAAGTTTGAACCAAGGAATCTACTATACCACATTGTCTCTTATTACATCTTCCACATGTCTATGTCCCTGTCTCAAAAGGTGAATAGGTATATAGCGGAAATTAAGTTGTGGATCTCGTGGTCAAGGGATTAGTAGTTATATGTTCAGAATTTAGTTGCAGCAGAATTGATTGAAAAGGAAATGTTTATTTTCTGCTGAGTGTAAAATGAAGAAAGACGAAAGAAAAACAATTTCTTAAAATAAGAATGGGAAAGGTTTAATACCAGTGCAGTCTGAGGAGATGATCACAGGAAAAAGGATGTGTCCACCTATCATATTTTAGGAGCAAAAAAAATGTGCACCATCTATTGTAGAAGGAGAGCTATGGAGCCAATTATTTAAGAGTGAATAAGTTACTTTGGAGCCATTTTTCCATTCTATTTTAATATCAGATAGATTTTTAAAGCCCCCAAATTCAAATCCTCCCCAAGAGGCGTAAATTATAATTTGGTAGTTGTATTTCATATCTATGGTGGTTGCACCTTGTAGATATATCAGTGTCAGAACTAAATGTGTCATCCTTTCTTATTTTCTGGTTTTCTTATTTCTTGGTTGCACTGAAAAGGTATTAAGGCTAAACTACTTTGAAGATTTGCATGTATCAATTAATGTACCAATTAATGTTTCCTAAGCCATCTTTTCCAAACCTCAAGGATGTACAAAGTCTTATCAAAATGTAGGTTTGATGAGATCATGTACAATTTGTTTATTTTCTGGGAAGTAAAATGAAAACTAGAAAGGCAAATGGCATATTTTTTGGGTTTTTTTATAGTTGTAATTTATTATTGCTTATATCTTTCAAAGTAAAACAGCAATGCAAGTGCTAATTATCAATTACATATGCATTGAGTATATATACTTTTATTTGGGGCAACAGTTTTTTTTTTTAAGACTGGTGCCTGAGGCATAAATTGGCTGCTAGGACTGCTGTTTCTGAAATTATTCTTGTGCACGCTAATTAATAATTCTTTTTGTCATAAGGTTAGAGCACCGATAGCATATGGATTTTATACCAGTAAAATTCCTGTCAGTCTAGACTTGAATAGATGGCTCACGTAATCCCTTTCTTTCTCCTGCATGGTGAAGAACTGCATTCAGACTATGAAACCCAATAATTTCCTGAATATGCAGGTGGTGTGAGATAGTAAGAATAAACGTTTTAACAGGGTATGGTGTTAGGCGTGTTTTTATTTTCTATTGCTCTTATTGATCTGGAATCGTAGAAAAATAATCCACTATTTTAAAAGGTGTGTCCTGTAGGGCGTTACTAGCAGGGCTATTTGGACCGAGTCCTGCCAGCCTCTGGTGGATAGCTTTTGATAGAGGTGGACTATTTGACTCACAGAGGGTTCACAGGTCTGATGCGCGACTCGCCAGTAATATTAACACAGGGAAAAAGCTTTAGGAAGAGGAATGACAGGAAAGCTTGCAGAAAGGCCAGACACATCATCTGCTAAAGGAAAAAGGCTTGAGAGTCTGCTTCTGGCTCTCTTATTGACTCCTTCTGTATGTCTGGAAACACAGTGTAACCTTTATGTGTTTCCTCCACCTTGCAGATGGTGAGTCTTTTTGCTGTATTTGCCTGACAACAGTATTGCAGTGCTTAAGCAGTTTGTAAAACACTGTGCTAGAATTAACCAGAATGCACAAAATGCAGAAAGCCTCCACCACTAGTGGCATTTCCCTTCTTCCTCCACGCATGGCTTGTTCAGAAAATTTTGCTGGCGGATTTTATTTAAGTGTGCCCAGTTATGCACGAAACCAGGCCCATAGGGAAATAAAAGAAGAGTCGGGGGATTTAAAAATCCTCTACCTGCCTGGGCACATAATTATGAGGAAAATTGCTTTAGTGGAGTGTACCCCCAAAATCCATTTAGCGCATTGCTGTAAAGCAACATGGGGGCAGTCACAGAGGTAAAGCAGCAACTGTGTGTATATATGGTATGTTCGTTCAAAAATGTTGAACGCAGATCCTTTCCCAGAAACACCTTCTCTCCAGGAGGACTGATTAATCTGGAAGTGGTAAATTCTTACTTACCCTTTCAAGTGACAAAATCTGCGAGAGAACAATGCTAAATAAAACTGCCTTCAATTTGTCGAAATAAGTTGCTGCAGAAATGGTCTCTAGAAGGCTCACGTTATACAGATAAGATTACTATTTCACCTGATTATGACTATCGTATTGTCTTAGGTGTACAGAAATGGTTGAGTTACCATAGTTTATCGTTAAATATTTGTTGTTTTCCTTTATGATTTCTTCCTTAAGATACAGTATAACGTACTAACCCATGGGGATAAATTAGCAGCTACAGAGTAGGAATTACAGGGAGAACGGGTAACCAGGAAAACCAGCAGTTTGAATGGAGGGCTAACAAGTCAAGGGAAATCATGGGGGCATAATACCAGCTGAAACATACCACGGGTCTTTGGATTAATCACAGTGCTGAGGGACTGTAGGCTTTTTGAGCCAAACCGCCAGCTGACAATTGTACAGTAAAGGGTTATTGGAGACGAATTACTAAGAAGCTTCCATGGCAACATCCATGAAAGAGGACCTTCACCTTGAAACCTGGCATGCCTGCCTGAAGCACTTCCCGGGGGGGTGGTTGGGACTGATCTTGCCCACGGGGCTGGGCTGAACAGCAGGGATGACCATGAACTCTGAAAATCCCTGGTTATTTTGTTGCCATAGACACACAAAAGAAGAAAAAATCTAATTTATACGAACAGCTTATCTGCTTTCTTCCCCCCAAGACACTTATAGAAACCCAGGAATGTAACCTTTTTGGCAGCCTTTGGCTCATTCAATTTTTTTTTATTTCCCCAGAGGAAAAAAAGGTACAAGAGCAGAGGCCTCTGTTGGATCCTGTCTACTTTCAAATGGTTCATTCTTGTATTGTCCAGACTACACAAAATTTAGAGTGTCACCTCTTCTGTAGAATAGCTCTTCCCTCTTCTTTCATCCTGTTTGGTTCCTAAAAGCTGGTCCTGTATTTTTGGTATTTCTAATAATGGAAGGAAAGTTAATGACAAGAGATATCCTGCATTGTTCAGAAATATCCTAAAGAACACCTCACCACGATCCTCTGCACTCACTAGACCTGTCTATAAAACCCAGACCCTCATTTCTGTGGAACCAGGATTCATCCCTGCAATCACCTAAGACGATCTCTGAAACCGTCTTCTGAGATGATGTGTGTAAATTGTAATTTCTGAAACAATACTGTGTGGGTCACTGCCATGCAGCACTAGTAGGATACAGACATTATAATGCTGCAATAAATATTTTAATCCTGCTAGACTTGCCTGACTATTCCACAACAGCAGGACATTTTTTGTCTCAAAGTTCTTCTTTATGACTTTTAGCCTCTTCCATATCAATTTTAACATCATAAATAATAAGCCCATCTTGCTGGAGGACCCATAATTGTGTCTGAATTTATTACTGACTGCTAATAGAGTAAATTTAATCTGAGTACTTTTTGGGACTTCCCTAACTCTTCATCAGTTTAAGAGGTGGATTAAGCATTCTACAAGCATCGTGTGGCTTTAAACTATACAACACCTCATAAAGACTTAGTTAAATTCAAGGTAAATATAAGAAGAAATCTACAGTCAAAACTTCAGATTTGAATGACTGAGGTTAGACACTCAGATTCATATCTGAAAATTTAGCAAGATGATTTTATCTTTTACATTGACATAGTTAAATTTTATTACTAGAATTTACAGGCAATTTAAATGGGAATGTTCTGGACAAACATGTTACTGGTGGAATGCAATAAGGACAGGCTCTCTTGGCCAGCATGTGGGCAATCAAGCTGGTTGAGATATCTGGTTTGGAGGAAGGAAAGGAGCCTTGGCTTTCTACATGTCTAGCAGGAGTTTTAGCTACTAGACTGGACAACAGTCTGTCTTTCTGTTTCTGTAACTCTAACCACCAACCCATTTGCCAGCCTCAGCTGCTGGATCTCCCTCTCTCTCCGTCTCCCTGTATTTGTATATATTGTATATGTGCATCCATCTTCCATCTTCAGCAACAATGAAGTGCCATTGAAATAATTTCTAGAAAAATTGGGTTCAAGAAACTCGGAAGTGGGTTATTTGCAGAACTTGAGCTTTTCTGGCTTGAGGAAAACCTGCTATACAAGACAGTATCTTTGCCAGCTGATCACAGGACAGTCTCAGGGAATTTGTCTGTTTGTTGTGCAAACTTACTTAGAGCCTATAAAAAGCTTTCTGTGTTCTGGTTACCTGTAAGCAAATTTTAGGAGTAACACCAGTTTTAGTTATGATGTGTATTTTCTTAGAAATTGCAAATCTGCATAAGCAGCTGGTTGCTGGGCTCCGTCCCTCTGAGGTGGATATTAGGAGAGTTCCTGTCTGTAGGATGCAAATGAACCGAAGGGTTACACGTCAGGAACATGACAGGCAGTATGCATGCCTCGTGATTTGTAAAGCTAATCAGTGATTTGTTTGTGTCATATGAAATAAGCACTTATAAGCATATTTAATACCTTGTCCTTTAATATCCCGTGTGGACAAACCCCAGATTGTTCCATCATTAACAGCCAGCAGTGTAAAATGCCTGACTGGCCAACTCTCCCTACTGGTAGAAAGTAGCACTTTCTGGCACTTTGTGTGACAGAACAAGTAAGAAGTCCCAGGCAGTAAAGGCACACGGGTGTCTTCACTTAAAGCATTATATTAAAACAATGGAGATAAAAACATTGGGCACTAAAATACTTTCTGTTCTTGAGGTTTCAAAGGATCTTTGCATTTACGAAAAAAAATATCCTTCAGAACATAGAGCAATTAGCAACGTAAAGCAATTAGTAATCTTCTTTCACCACAATTGAAAAGTACTTTGGAAAATTAGCTGGTATGGGATTCTAATTTATTCAAATAAAAAGGAACTGACTTGGTGCCATTTACTTTATGAATATGCTGATAATTTGTAATAATAGGCAGTTATAATAACAGTAAAAAAGGTGAAATCAGAAAAAAGGTGAAGACAGCTCAGTCACGTGGTATATACTTCAGTGTAATGTTTAAGCCTTTGATGATTTCTTTTCTTCTCCTGCCAAAGTCTCAGTTTACACTGGATGTTTCTTTTTGGTGCCACTAATGATACCTAGTCAACATTTTCTCCTTCTGCAGGTTTTGTTCAGCTTGGGTTGCTCTTGCAATTTTCTGTGCTGTACTTCCAGTGAGAAATTTCTTTTCCTTCCCCTCCTCCTTGCCTTTTAGAAATTAAATTTTTAGCCTGGTATTTTTACTCCATGACCTGGTATTTTTACTCCATTCAGTGTTACTGAATTTAGTGGCACTACATACAGCAAGTAATGGCAATAAAATTGGGCTTTGGGATTTTATGTGACCCACTTAGTACCGTTCGAAGCATCAGTTTTCCAGTTTGGTACCCAACTCGGCTGTAAGCAATGGACAAATTGATCCCAGACTCATTTTCTTCTTGCATCACTTATTGAAACAAGCGTCTCATGCGCTGCAAAACATTGGCACGAGTTTTCAGATTGATTTTCACACTTAGTAACCTACACTTTAGGAACAGCATCAAACAGTACAGCGTAATGTGCCCGTTTGTCCCCCTTGTGACGTTTTGTACGTCTTTTTGTCTTTATCTTCTAACAAATGTTGCTATTTTCATACCCTGAAGCAAATGGCTGCGAAAGGCGGAAAGTATGTGCCTTTCTGCCGCTTGACGCTGATGAGTAATTAGAAGTATTACCAGGGGAAAATTAATGAACACGGCTATATGACAGACCTCCCCCCCCCAGGGAGTCCCGCACAGGGGAGCCCGGCGGGGCAGCGACCCCGCAACCGGGTGGGGCCGGGGGGAGGGGGGGGACACACACGGGACGGGTCCCCCGGCGGGAGGCTGCTTTGCTCGGTGGCACCGTGTCGGGGCACCGACACCCTCTGCTGTTCCTTCTGAAAACAGCGCCGAGGGCGGGGACGGGCTGCAGCCTCCCCTGGGGACCGGCTGCCTCCTCCCGCGGGTGCCCGGTGCCTCCTCCCGCGGGTGCTCCCGCCCCGCCGCGTCCCGGCATCGCGTTTCTCCGGGTGTCCCCCTGGCTAAATGAGCTCCCTCTGCAGTTTGACAAATTTCAATTGCAAATCCCGCCCCCGGAGCCTTGTGTTTGAGTAATTGCTTGCCTGTTCTTAACCCTTTGTTCGGTGGGGCTCCAATAAACGCAAATAACCTCAAGCAATTCAGGGGCTGGTTTGTGAGTATCGCGGGTAAATATGTATTTAAAAAAAATCCCTCTTTCACGTCACTCCTGCTCCTGCACTGAAGAAAGCTTTGTCCTCCACACTCGATTTTTCTTAATACTGCTCGCTCTCAGTGTCACTATTAATATACTATTCGCTCCTACAGCTCAAGCAGGTTCTCGGTGGGATCGACTGAGCGACTAACGGGACTCGAATAGTGGGGAAAAGGGCAGGGAGGGCGGCTAAGGGAGCTTTAGCTTTCCCTGCTCCATCCTGGAGTCAGCAGAGACTGGTTTAGTCAGCTGGTGCAGGCACAACCCCTTATTCAGAGAACTAAATTCGCCCCTCTTTTATCACAACGCTGTTGTGCTCAAGCAATTAATTATGTATGAATGAAGGTGCTAAAATCAGGAGGCAGAGGAGGTGGGAGGGGCGAGGTTTAGGGGTTGTGTATATAAAATTTTCTTCTAACTCCAGCTACACCGTTTGTTTTCAGTCTGATTCTTACCTCTGCCAGGCATCAGAAAAAGCGAACAAACAATTCCAAGTCTGAAGCAAAGAAGATTAAGATTTGGGTATCATTGGCATATAATCAACACAGCTCTTACCTCCTGAAAATGAATCATCTTTCTTTTCTTGTCAAAAAGCTAAAGAGAAGGCTCTGCAGGAGCTTGAGCGCTTTGGGGAGAAGTCAGTACTTATCCCACATAATCCACTGGGATCATCCCTAAAAGAAACAACCAGGCTAATCTTAAAATGACTTTTATTTATTCCCATAAAATTTATCAATGGCATCAACAGCACCTGGTGTCTCAGAGCCGAAGCTGGGTGGAGTTCAGGTTGCATTAAGTGATCCCCATTCCCTCACTGGAGCAGAGTACCAGCTACCAGCAGAACTGCACTTCCACATGCTGGGAAGCCAACTTGCTGTGACAGATGACTAACTGATAGTGCCCCACAGGAGAACCAATTGTAAATAATAATTATAAAGACTTGGTTTTGTTTCATTTCTTTTTTTAGTTAAAAAACCCCACCAGTATCAGATGATCTGGTCTGTAGACCAGATATCTGTATCTGTTCTACAGATACCTGAGGAATACTACAATTTTGTCTTTCAAAGGGAGGCACTAAAATTTGTTCTTCAGCCCACGTTCAGCCCCCCTGAGCATCCTTGCATCTCCTCTGGCAGTCACAGCTGTAGCCTGCTCCAGAAAAATGGGAAGATATAAAACTTCCAGCTTGGGGACCTTGATGAAATGAAATCCAAGGAAGATGGCAAAGTGGGGACCTGCTTTGACAACTCTGCCCCTGCTCTGAGGGCACTGGCCCATGTGCCACAGCTGGCTGGGGAGTGGAGGGGTGACAGCAGAGCAGAGCAAATGGCCTCCTGTTATCACCTGCTGAACTCCTTAATCCCAGCCACTGACCTCCTTGCTGTCCGTCAGCTTCTGTTTGTACGACAGCGTCCTTCTTTAAGTCCTGGGGTCAGAAACCTTTCAATACCCGCCCAGTGCCTCCCTGCAGCTGGCTGGTTGCACCCTCCCCTCCCAAGGTCTTTCCCATTCTTGGGACAGGCCACAGAAGCTGCCCCAGAGCTCAGGGTCTTATTGGGTTGGTTTCTGAAGGTAATAATGGAGATCTGCACTAGTAATTTAATTTAAATGTAACATGAACTTCTGCCATCTACAAGTAAACAACAACGCACAAGTCTTACGTTGAATATTTACAGTCTGCTATGACCAAAATATGTGTACAAACACTCTCTTTTTCCCATTCCTCTCCCTTGCTGGTCTTCGAGGAGGACAAAATACATAATTTCCTGAGAGCTGCGTTCACACAGAGAGCTAACATTTCTGGATGCAGAGAGCCAGGAGAACTTCGTTTCCCTGGCAACTGGAGCCACCAGAAAGAGTTTCCAGCATCTGCTCCCTTTACTCAGGTGCACTAGTTTTGTAGCCTTTGGTCAATAAGGTAGTAAAACCAATTATGAACTAAAAAAAGCATCTCGATAGCCTGCTCCACTTAACTCATCTGGCCTCTCTCCCAACCTTTAGAGCAAAAAGTGACCTCTGCAAATGATCCCGTACCAAAGTATCCAGTGTTACAATTCATGGTTGAACTTCAAGGTCTGCCCTATCCTGCACATTTAACTTAAACCTAGAAAGTGCCACGGTGGTCTGGGGAACAATGTCAGCAGCTGAGCAGCTTTCGCTCAAAGCCTGCGTGTGCTGGAGGGATGGAGCTGGGTTTCTGCTGCGGCATGGAGAGCGAGTGCCGCACGGAGTCGTGCCGGTGATTCAGTGCGGTTCATTCTTATCTCTGAGTCAGGGCTGAATTAATGTCCCGGCACATTGTTAAGCTTTTGAAGCAGCGCGCTGATGGGGGCAGCTCTTTACTTTAGTTTTTGGTAATAAAAAAGGCAGCGCTGAAGCCCTTCCCACCTGCTATTTTGAAATATCACATCTCCCTCCCTCCATGTTCCTTATTCATTCAAAGAATTTCACTAGGGTTGCAAAAGAAAACTCTTTACAGCTACAGAATTCCCAATTTATGGTTGTGCTTCCACTTAAGTGTATCAGTATTGTGTAGCTGATCTGTGAAGGAGGCAGAGGAGGCAGAAAAAAAAAAAAGTTGTGTAAATGCACATGTATTGTAGTGCTTAGGTGTTGGACAACTGAGTGTGGAATTTCTTTACCTCTGAGGGCAGTAATTCACAGCTTAAACAATGTTCCCTAAATATAGAATTTGGTATATGGTCTTGTATTTTAATGAAAAAAAGGTGCAGGCGATTTCTGTTGCATCTCACAAAGTCCAGCAAGGTGAACACTGACTCTACAGTGCTGTAGTGAAAAATTCTGGGGGCATGTGAGGCACAGGTCTGTAACAACAGCACTGGAGGAAAGATGTAGCTGAGCGGTGAGACTGTGCTTTTATGCTGTCTGTCTTCCCTAAACCTTTCCTTGCTTTCCCTTGAGAGAACAGGGCCTTTTTTCTAATGCGATCCCTCAGAGGGATTAGGGACTCCTGGCATTGGTGCGTGGACAGACCTGGTTAGATCACCTGCAAACCCTTTCTTTCTCTTCCTTCATGAATTCAGGAGACTCCTGGTGTTTTCCGTAGGACTATGGGGAAGGGCACAGAGGTGCTGAGCGGCTGTGTGTTGAGGGAGAGGAAGATGGTGATGGAGCATGGTTCTCCCTCTGCCCTTGTTTTTTCTGTTGATATCACTGCAGGTGTTTCCAGTACCTGTGGTGAGATCAGTTACTGCTGATAATCCAGATAGTAGAGTTTTCATCAATAAAGCAAACACAAGAAAGGAAAAGATTATTTTCAACAATTTATATGAATTTCACTTGACTTCCAGATGAGAAGACCTTTCTCTAGACCAATGCTTTCTTTAGGCCTACAGCTACCAAGAGCCAGAGTTGAACCTCCAACGTGGAGCCCACACAGACAGAAAGCACCGGGCAACTTAAATATTGTCTCGGGCCCACCCTGTAATTTGCAGTGTTGTGGTCAGACTCCACCGCATTCCAGTCCCATGTAGTTGCAATACACACTCCATTAAGGGTCAGTGACCACAGCTGTGAGCACATCTTTTTTGTGCTACCTCTAAGATCACTGGAGAGTTTCAACACATAATTTAGATAGAGAAAGAGTAGCTTAATGTCCAGACACTGATGCTTGAAAAAGCTTTGAGTCTGCTATTAATCTTACTGAGTTTTTTACATCATTTGTGCTTTAGATTTATGCAGAGCAATAATAGACTTTTCTTCCCCATATAGAAGTTTCTGATCCACCTGCAGCAATTGCAGAGTGACAAACTGTTGCTTCTCTGTCCCTCACTTCAGCCTAACCCTTAGAATACATTGTATTGATTATTTTGCCGCTGCATATGCTCAAATTTAGAGTCACAGAATCATAGAATGGTTAGGGTTGGAAGGGACCTTAAAGATCCTCTAGTTCCAACCCCCCTGCCATGGGCAGGGACACCTCCCACTAGGCCAGGTTGCTCAAAGCTGCATCCAGCCTGGCCTTGAACACTTCCAGGGATGGGGCATCCACAACTTTAATGTACTTATCCAAAAAAAATGATTGCTCATAAAGGATTAATTATTAATGAATGCTAAGATATTGCTATCTTGCAGCTCTCCTGTATAATTTAATGCTGGAACGTGGAGAAGTCTGGGGAAGATGTTAACAAGAAGTTGAAAATTGCCAAGTAAAACCATGTAAGATAAGAAGAACAGTAGAAATTCCCTTCAGTACATTTGCAAGAGCCCAGGGATTGCAGAGATTAAAAACACAACAGGGGTACATTTATGTTAGGGTCTCCCTTTATCTTTCAAGAAATTATTATCATTGCAGGTCTGTGTTCCGTCCTTAAAATGTATTTGGCTTGGGGGTGTTTTTATCACGTTTGGTGTTTTGCATTTTTTTCCATCTTCATTAAGGATGAAACTTTTAGACAGCTTTACAAGCATGATAGTGAGCAGGTGCTGATGTTCTGGAGAAAGCAGTGACTGCAATCAAAGCCATCACCAGGTTTGCACAAGCCTCTGCCTCCAAGAGAGGGGATTCTGTTCCTTTTAGACCTCCTTCATGACTTTTGACTCTACAGCTGACATAATTTCTCACCTTGATTATAGGGTTAGAAAAAAATTGTTTTAGAAATGGAAACCTCAGCCTGATCACACTCAACAAGAGGAGCATGAAGTAAAGTTTCAACATTAGAAAAGGATGAAGGAAACCCACAACCCCTTTCCCAGCCATCTACTCTTCACCAAATTCCGAGAGGCATGATGGTCTGCTGTTCCCTGCAGAGACCTGCTTTACTGCTACGCACTTTGAGATCCAGCCATCCTGGCTGGTCCCCACTTCTTCCAAGGGACAGGGAACAACTCAGGGTCTTGCCTCACCTTTCCAATTTGCCATTTAGAAGGACCCCTGGTGGAGATTTCAAGGTCTATTTGCAAATTAAGGGATATCCTGAACACAGATTTGTGCACTCCTAACCCCTGCTTGATGGAGTATATTAGGGACAAGCTCTGAGGGATGTGATTTCTGCACACACCGTCTCTCCATCCCTGGCTGCAGCTGGAGCCTGGGGAGAGCAGAGCTCTGGCAGTGTTACAGGGAGTTCTTGGCTTCTCACATGGTGCAGGACTGCTTTAATAAACTAAGGACAATAACTGAGGTATCTCTCTCTGTTTTGGTAGCCAGCTTCTGACTTTCCTCCAAGCTGCAGGTGTAAAGGAACAGGGGCACAGCCACCCAGCTAGAAGTGTTTTGGATGCACAATCGTGGAGCTGAGGCACAAAAGAGCTGATGGAGCCGGCAAGGCATCTACACTGAAAATTCCTGTTTTATTCAGCACCTTCTAGTCTGTAAAAGCATGTGGGATTCAATAAGGCAGAGAGGATCATTACTGGAGGCCTGGCAGTGCAGGGGGAATGAGGAAAAGCAACTCGGAAAAGTGTATTAGGAATAAGCATTCATTCACTGCAGAACTTATTTTTTGCTTTTCTTTTAATTTATCTGCCTCTCAGTGTTTAGAGAGAAGTCATGTGAGCTTCTGAGCTGCCGGGACAGAGACAGAGGAGAACGTGTGCATCAGTGCAGAGTGCTGCTGGAGCCCTGGCAGAGCGGGCGGGAGGCAGAGGGAGCCTGAGAGGGAAAAGGAGAAGTGGTGGGAGCTGGAACAGCAGCAACTGCTGCTACCACATCGCAGCTCATGCCCGGGAATCAGCTCCGCTGCCAGCACTCCTCTCCGAAGGCGCAATTGCCTCGGGTTCAAAAGTCGTAGAAGGTCGGTGGTACTTCCAGGAGCCAAGCAGCTGCTTTATTTTTTTACTTTTCTTGCCAAGAACATCTGTTTGAGGACTCCGCTCCTTTTCCCGGACTGAAAGAGGTATTTTGTGTCATTAACGTGTCTCTTCTTTGAAAGAAGGTATGGGATTTGGGAAAAAATAACTCAGAGCAGGGTGTCAAAGCAGATGTGCAGGGAGGTGGTGGGTTTCTTTCTCTCTCCCCCTTTATAGTAGAGCTTAGGCAGGAAGGAGCCCCTGTCATTAGGATACTGTTTGACTTAAAATACGGAGGATGGGAGAGACAGGGTTAAAGTGTGGGAGTAGATCTGAGCTGTTTCCCATCTGATTTGTTTCTCTGTGCAATCTCTGCAAGTGGAGGAAAACTTTTGTTGTGCACCTGGAGGAGCAGCACTTACCCGTTACATAGCGAGATGTAAAACTTGTAATTATTTAATATGAATGTGGTTTGCTTAAATCTCCGCTTGGCGAATTACAGTTCCCATCACAGCAGAGCTCCCCTTAATATGTGAATATTTTTGGAGGTGTTAAAGTCCAGTAGCTGTAATAGCACTTCTGTTTCTTTCCCTCTCTTCCCTCTTTCCAGCATACTGGCCTCCTGCTTGTCTGCACTCTCCTCCCGATCTCCCTCCTGCCCGTGGGGGCCGTGCTCCTATGGATGCCCCCGTACAGATTTTCCGGGAGGAGCCGGACTCCACCTGCTCCCCGGGGCCCTGTCATCCCCCCAGCACCAGCAGCAGCTGGCTCCTGGGCTGGGCAGACTACGACAGCAACGCCACCGGGGCCTTCGGGGATGCCCAGCACAACCACACCAGCATCTCCCCCGCCATCCCCATCATCATCACCGCTGTCTACTCGGTGGTCTTTGTTGTCGGCTTGGTGGGAAACTCTCTGGTCATGTTTGTCATCATAAGGTAAGGGGCTTTGGAGTACCTGTTGGAAAAGGTGCAAATGGCCGTCCCTAAATTTGGCAGTGGAGGGAGGGGGTAGGTTATGGATGCTCTCCGGGTGTGCTTACATGAGGAGTTGGAAGAAAGTAACTGGAATGACCTAAACCTTTTCAGTCCCAGTGGATTGCCTGGACGTGCAGTTAGAAGGGAGAAGCTGTTTAAAAGTGATAAATCCTGCAGCCTGTGGAAAAGGCACTTTGTGCCCTGGAGCTGTGTTCGTTGGGTGCCCTCTAGGGATGAGAGGCTGCTCGCATCCGAGGGAAAGCTCAAGTGGAAGAAAGAAACTTCTGCAAGGCAGCTTTTTCCCCTGTGAGGGGTCCCTGAGGGATGGCTTATGTCTAATCTTATGTCTAATCGTGTGGACACTTATACATTGCTGCCTTGTCACCCAGTCGCTTGTTTAATAAGGTGGGGAAAAAAGAAAACGGTAAAGATATGTGGAAATGCTTAATGTAAAGCAAGGGATGTTGTTTTTCTGTCTAGTGGTGTTTAACTCCAGTTGTTGGTGTTGGATTGAAGAAAGAAAAGCAGATGCTGAAATACCTTTCCTATTGTTCTTCAGGAATCAGGAGAAAGCTGTGTATCTGTGTTAGTTAATTTTTCATATTAAACCCCTTAGTGAAATGCAGCAATACTTGCACTTACACTTGTGTATTGGTGTATATTTTAGCTTGCACTGTGATTTCTCCTTCTTTTGGTCCTTTTCACTTGCAATTTATGAAAATTTTTGGACAGTGCAAATCAGCAGGGCAATAATGAGCAATCAAGGGGACTGAAATCAAGAAACTTTTTGGACTCTTGCTTCATAGTTTGTTTGAATCCTGCAAAAAATGCTGAAAAAAACCCATCTGTGGAGTATTCATCGCTCAAATGAAATCAGCTTGTACACAGAAAAAAAAATGGAGGTATTGGAAGGGATCTTGTTAGTAAAGCATGTGTGATAAGGGTCGAGCAATTCCAGGATGGTGAAATAACTGTCAGACTTGATATAGGGGGAAGTTAACTAGAGGCAGTGAAGTTATTGATGAGGTACTTTATGAAAGATGAGTTATAACTAGGTGAATACTCTTGAATAATGGAAATAAAATCCCCTTTAATAATCAGTGCAATAAATAGTGCAATTTAATAGTCAGGTCAATGTGGAGAAACTGTTTTGCTCTAGCTTTGTGATGCTGTAATTTTTATACTCCTCTATGCCCTTTTGCCCTTCATTCAGAGTAGAGATTTCATTTCTTTTTGTATTTTTCTTGCAAGAAGAGGGACTCCATACTTGACATACACACAGCTTCAAAGGCAGAGATTTTCTAAGCCATCTATCACTAATAATGATAGTTGATTAACTGGCCTGGGCAGTGGAAATAAATTCAAACTTAGCCAGAGCCCTAAAAGTTAGCAAGTATGGATTATACTGGTGCATATGTATTTCCTTTTTTCTCTCCTTCTGTTACCCTCCTAAATTATTTTTTGAGGGTCTAGCTGGCTATGGCTTTCTCTCCTACCAGTACCTGCATTAGCCTTTTGCTTCAGTTTCCTCTTGGTCCATCTCTTGATTACATGATAAAAAAAAAGAAAAAAAAAAAGTATGACAAAACAGCTGTTGTTTTTTTTCTTCTTTTTCTTTTTTTTTTTCAGTATCCCCCTCTCCTAGATTTTCCCTGTGGCAAATGCTTTAAACAGTGCTGGAATCATTAGATGAAGTGCATGCATACACAAACATACAGTTTCAAATATTTCTTATGGTTTTGAAATATTCCAATTTATTCATGCAAGAGGTGTATTTTCTTCATTTTTGTCCTAAGCTCTCACTCCCTCTCTCTTTCACTCACATCCACTCTCTGCTTGATTGCATTTCAACATGGATTTTCACGACCCATTGAAAAACACAGCCTGAGTGATGTCCTTTTGTCTGGAAAGCCAAGGTCTGTGGGAAGTTTGTGAAAGAAGGTGTCAAGGGAGAGGGGAATCATGTCCCCCAGCCATCCCACATTGCCTCTCCTTCAGCTGCCACAACTCTAAAGGAGGTTGGGGACAGACTGGATCTTCTTTACCCTCCAGCTGAGCAAATGGTTTGTGTGAGGCCCCTCATTGCCTTTTCTCATCTCTCTGAGTTCCAGATCTGCTCTCCTCCTCCTAACCCTCTCTGACCAGCAGGCAAGGCAGGCACAGCTCCTCTTCTCTTTGCTCTTTTAAAGAACACCTGATATCGTTAGAGTAGTTCATCTGGAAAGGACCTACAATGATCACTCAGTCCAACTGCCTGACCACTTCAGGGCTGATGCTGAGTCACCTTTTGGATAACACAAAAAAGAACCCTTATGTTCTGAGACTTTCAGTGAAACTGTTGAAATGTCAATGCTGTCGTAGATTCAGGAGACTCCAAATAGTCTTGAGATGCCTCAGAAACAGGCTGAAATTCAGCTATAAGCTGTGGCATAGGCAGGCCTTGGCCTATTCCTTGCTTTAATACCCCTTCAGGGGTAGTTTTGCTACTTCTGCACAAGGGCTGCTGAAGAAACTCACGGAGACCAGCAAGTCAGCATCTGAGCAGCCTGCATGCAGAGTGCTGGGTGTCCAAAATCTCCTCCAGGTGTGGTGGGGTTGAGTTTCTACTGAGAGGGAAAACCCTCTCAGAATTCCCTCAGAGGGAAAAACAAGAGGAGAGCAGCACTGTGATGACATGTACAAGCTACTGAAAGAAAAGTAACTGAGTTGGTACATCTCCTGTAAATAGAGATTTGCGTTGAAAACAGAATGGTCACGGTGCGTTAGTATGGTTGTGGCAGCTTGGCCTGTTAAACTATATCTCAGGAGACCTGGACTCTTCCTTTGGTTTTACTACCATGCTTCAACACTTTGTCCTGTCCTAAAAAGGTCACTTCATGGCCCTGTGACTTAGTTTCCTCATTTGTAAAATAGAGATACTGGTGTTCACTGTCTTTAAACACTCAGCAACTGTTAGATTTAAAAGCCAAAGACCAGTCACTAAATATCCTAACAGAGCAAGACCAGGACTACTGTAAGCACCCCAGACTCTTCAGGCGCATTGAGAATCGTTATTTTTAATGCCTAGAAAGATCTCTGTGTTGGGTATGTAGTGCAACCTGCACTCTTTGCACGCCTGTTGCAGCTGGCTCTCACGGTGTGGATGGTTTGCAGGAACCCTCCCGGTGTTGGCATCAGCTGTGAGGCATGTGTACCAGCCCCAGGGTGTCTGCTGTCAGGCCAGTTCACACCAAGCCATGGCACAGGGGATGTAACGCTCTCCTGTGGCTGCGGCTTTTCCTGGGGAGAGAGTTAGAGAGAAAGAGGGCACCACGTTGCCTCTTGCACTGGTGGGAAATGCAGATACTGTGTGGGAAGCACAGTCCTCCCCCTGCGGAGGAGGAGAGGAGGCATGAAATGGGTCTGTAGGAACCAGGTGAAGATATCTGACCTCACCTGAGTAAAGTTATACAGCTATGTGTGTCCTGGAATGATCAGAATCTATCTTAACCCCAAACCTTTTCTTTTGAGATTAGCTTTACCTCTGAGGTCTTAGAAGATATTTCTGGAGGTGAAATAGTTGGCTGAAGTTGGTAAATAAAATTACTTGTCCTTGGAAGCATAAGTCTTTTTCCTTTCTTCCTCCTCCCTACTGACTTTATTTCTCTAAAATTTAGTGCTGACTTTAAGGAAAATGGTGCTTTCTTGTGACAGCTGGAGGGGAAAAAAATTCTCCTGACTAAAGGTACAACTTTAATTACGGATTTGCCCTTATCAAAACCGTAAATATACTCTGGCAAAAACTCTGGGAGATGCTGCCTTTTACCCACTCCAGGTTCACTTTTTCTATGTATGCACCTAACCCCCATTGTTCCTGAAGTCATTTACTGAGAGCAGCTGCTATCATCAGGATCCTAAATAGCCAATCCTGTATTTCTTTTAAAATTATCTTTCAAGCTTCCAGTGAACAGAATAATTTTCTACAATTAAAAAACAGTTTTAACAAGAGGCTGTGTCACAGATATGTAGATTCATTCCTAAGGGAAAAGAGAAAGCTTATATTCCTCTGCTTAGCCTAATGTTGGAGGAAAAAATGGAGCTAGTAATTCATTTTTGTTCTTATATTCATCAAACCGAGTGGCATCTTATGTAACAGGAAGAGTCTATTAAGAAATGTCATATAAAATTAACTCCTTTCCAGGTTGTTTTTAAATCTTCTTCATCATTCATTCCAAACGGGAATGAAAATACAAAAAAAAAAGTATAAAAAAATGAAATTGATTCAATATATTGGTTTAAATCAATAATAGATTTTGACAACATCAAAAGATTACTTGCTAATTTGATTAAATTTATTGTTCTGATTTTATTAAATTATATTTGGAAAGAATATTGTTTTGAAATGAAAAATGAAGGTCCAGAAGAGTCAACCTAACTGAATTACCTGTTCCTTATTACTTGCAGTTGGTATGATTTCATTCTTTTATGAAATCAAGGGTTTGGCTGCTAAAAGTAAAGGTCAAACTGTACTATACTTTGTGAATTTTATGGCTTTTAAGCTTTCTTTACATGATCAAACATTTGACACCTTACTATTATCAGTACAGAGGTATCAAATGGATTGGTAGTAATTAATCTCAGGACCTCAAAGAGCATCTGGCCTTACCTCACTGAATGGAGGTAATTTTGGCAGGTTCTTCAGGGTTTGGCCAAAGCTGGCATAATTTTCATCACAACTTTGAAGACTGATCATTACCAACAGCTTTTACAGATGGCACAAAGACCAGGATAACTGGAAACAGGGAAGAGGACAGGTTTAAAAAACAGTGTTGGTAGTTTGACAAGCACAGCTCATTTAATCACAGTTTGAACGTTTCTAACACTTTTAATACTCTGCTAGACAATGACTAAGTGAGAACTGGGATTTATAGGCTGACAAGAACCTCAACGTGAGTTCACAATATAATGCTAAGGTAAGAAGAGCAGATACTGAAAAAGCAGAAAGAGCAGAGGAAAGGGTTGGAAGGAACATTTACTATAGACAGTGTTAGAGAGAGGCTATAGTTTACAGTGAGTAATCTGTTCGGCTTCTGAAAAGTATTTGGTATCCATCCAGTCACTTCCGCTGGGCTAGCAGCCAGGTAGTCATTTATTTCAGAGAAAGGCGTAACTGGAATCAATGTTTGGAAGCAAGAAAAATTACGGGGAGCCCTTTTGAACTGGCAGAAAGTGAAAACTTACAAGAACTTTCCCGTTTGGCTGCTGGTGAGGCAGAACCCTGGAGATAGCTTGCCTGTCCTCAGATAGGAGAGGGTGGGGAATCTCATGCTCCTGGCAGAAACATGGGGAGGCAGCACAGTCTGGAGATGGTCTTGTGGGGTCAGCCTGGCTAAACCCTTCTGGTGAAGGGGACAGAGCAAGGGAAGAGCGGGGACCCTTCATTTGATTTTTCCCAACAGAGGATTTTGAATTTGATGAAAGGATGTTGTGGAAGGAAATTCTTAACTTGGTGACTTTGCGTGGCCTGGGTTGTGCTAAGAGCAAGGGAGGATAATCTTGCTGACTCTCATCGTCTAGTCAAACTGTGATTAGTTTGTCCCTTAAGTGAAATCGTCCGAAACAGATGAGTTCCCAAGGAGCGTTTTGATTTCAGTTACATATTGCTTTCTAAAAGAAAAGCATCCAGAAAAACTGTGATAAATTCTACTTCTGTGAAGTTTAATTCATGTCTCTGTTTTGGTCCTCCCATCTGTGAGAATCAGGTAATTCTTGCAAAGTGTGAGCTTAGCGCTCTTCTCCTCAAGGGAGACTTTGTGTTTTGGTTATTGTTAGTCTCTTTTGTGGAGTTTGAGAGGCACGAGGAAATGGCAGCATGAATGTCATTTTGTCTACGGACAGACATGAGTGCACAAACTGAATTAGCTGTGGGGAAGGGGTGTGTATAGATGGAACAAGGACATGGAAAAAGGAGTGTCTGACCATGACGGCATTCTGCAAGATGTAAAAAGAATATATGTAAAGAATATCTAAGGGTACACAACATTTCCATTGTCCTATTGGGAAATTTGCATGCTAGCCTGTGCATTGTCTTTGAAATATTTCTTTTTTCTGAAGCCAGAGGGTTCAGCTTTCATTAGATTCACCTCTTAATCCCTAGGGAACTGAAAATTAATTCTAGGCGGTTTGCTATTTTCAATTTTGAGACATTATTTACAATGAAACCTCTGTCTTCTCTGCACGAGTATGAAAGCTTAACACGATTTACTTCAGTGCACGAGTTTCCACTAATACATGACAAGAACATATGCAAACTCTTTCTGTTTTCTCTGCGCCTCACACCAGTCCACCTGTGCAACACACGGTGCTCTGCCTGGCTGCTCGTCTCTTCTCTAAAAGTAAGTGACATTCAGCAGTACACTATGAGTGAATATCTAGGGTTCCTAAACTTAGTTACTGTGCACCTGGAAGACGGATGATTTTATATTTGCTGTCTGACTACACAGCAAAATCCACTTCCCACTGCATTGTAGGTAGCCTAGCCAATATGGCTATCATAGGGCAACTGGGAAAGGCCTCCTTAAGTAGTGACAGATGGGAATCTTCACGGTTGGATTAGTTCGGACAAGCTATTCAGTGTTCATTTAGTGTTCACACCCAGAAAAAAATTTTTACCACGCTGCTGGCTGATGGAGAGCCTCAGGACTTACGCTTACACATGCCTTTCAGAATGACTGGCTTGTTAAAATGCACAGGAGAAGAAGAATATATTCACCATGGAAGCTATTCAGCTATAACCGAACTGCTGTTCAGTTGACTGCGTCTTAAAGTTTTCTGCATTTCACCTGTATCATCACCTTTGGGAAGGAGAGGTGAGGCAGGTGAGGAAAACAGATGAATGGGTAGAGTCTAGAGAAAGCCTCCCGCCTGCCTCCTATGAGGGACTGATGACTTTTCCCTGAGCTGTCCCACTACTGATATATGCATTTGTTGCCTTACCACATGATCTTGTACTTGTTATAGAGTGAGGTCCCTTATCTCCCATTCGAATTTATTACAGGAGTATTGACCAGAGATTCAGGTCTCCATACATCCAAGTGTGTAGTTGTCCTATAAAACACTCCCAGCAGTGGCAGTTATTACTCATCCCTGTGGCAAAATGGAGTCCAGGTGTCTTATTTTGAGAACAAGAGTGATATCCACACCCCAAGACCCCTGTGTGAGAGATTTCTGAATTCTTTCCTTATTTCTCTCCTGCAGAAACATCTTGGGGAAGCAAATGTTCAATAACATTTGTCTACTTCCAACCAACTTCTGCATACATAGATGCCTATGGAGATCAGAGCCTCTCCAATGAGTAAGAGGGAAAGTAAGACCCTGAAAAATCTTCTGCTGGAGCTGCTACCCCTGTCCCCTTGAGCAATGAGATTTATTCTCTTTGCCAGGCAACCCTTCCCTCTTCCGCAAACACATAGGAAGCACTTTGCTCTGCTGAGGGAGCTCATGTCCTTCATGAAAAAAAATAATCCTTCCAAGAGAGAAGAACAATGGGAAAGGTGGATGTTACCAGAGACAGAGAGTCAGCACTCACCAGGGCAACGTACCTGTGGCAAGTAAGTGTTAGGACGGGCCGTGCAACAACCTGGGAACTCCCCATAGCACAACTTGTCACTGGGAAATATCTGCAGCAGCATAAAGTTTCTCAAGAGACAGAGTCAGCTGCTTGACAAAGTCTAGATTCATCTTGCTTACCAAGAGAGGTCAAAAATCAGGTACATAGTCTAAGATAATTGTCTAGGCTCTCTAATAATAATATTAGACATACTGGTTTTGGATAAAGTACTGATTTTGTAAAATTCTGCATTATCGCTATTTCAGTTTAAGCCACAATAAATCACAGCACCTTGACAATTCTCTGGGCTCCCCTAACAAAATCATGGAAGCACAAATTCCACAGTGTTGGTGTTTCTAACATTAAGCGTATTTCTTCAAAGAGAGGCTCCTAAGCTCACATAAAATATTAAAAGTCCTTATTAGAAGGAGGACAAAAATTTCATTTTTGTTAAGTAGTGTGAATTTTTCTTCATTTTGACCAGGATATATGTAGACTTGAACTTCTTGTCAATAATTCAGAAGCTGTTTCTTTAACTCAAGAAGGAAAGCTTCCACATCTACTCTAAATCTGCAAGATCTTGTTCAGGCTCGGTTCATGGCTAGCTCAAAGGAGTAATGGTAGTGGTAAATTGTAAGGATTTTAATGATACCTTCTGACATTCAGGAAGATTATGCCCCCTGAGGGGAGAATAAAAGACAAGATCATGCTTTTCTTCTTTAAGCTGCTTAAAAATAGATATCTACAGGTGCTTATTAATAAAGAGAATTCCACTTTAGGATACTATTTTGTAGGCAACATATACGATTTTTTGTAGGCTCCTAACAATTTTGATGTTAAAGACAGGCAACCTTGAAATGTGTGCGGTAACAAAGATTGCCTTTATTTAAAGTGTTTTCTGAGGTCCTATCCCTTGCTAAAATCTGGCTGTCATTCAAAATGAGGTAATAACATATAACCCAATATGAACACTGAAACTGCAGCATATTGATTTCTACATTCTTTAAAAGACCTCAGTCTTAGTTTCGTATTGGCATAAGCCTTTTATATTGACTTATGAAGATCCAAAAGATAGCTGTTCTGACGCAGTATGATATTGTGTGTGCCCCGAATATAGCCTTGAGATTTAGAGCTTTCCTGACTAAGCTTTTCAGCTGCTTGATCTCCATATATACTTCATTCAGAGCAACCTAGTGGAACAGAGCCTGCATCCTGCTGATAGATGTTTTTGTAATTTGCTTTTAGATGTGCTTTAACTTTCATTTTCATTTACTGACTCAGGTATCTGCCAAAAATATGTGTTTGTTATATCTCGTTGTATTTCATGCTTTTGTACTTCCACTCTGCTACTGGAGAATGTTGTTGCAGTATATTTGTTAGTCTTGCTCCCCTCCCCATCCCTCATTTCATACTGCAGGGAACGTTTCAGCCTATTACACTTACATGAAAAAAAATTCACCAGAGCCTCCTTCTCAGCTCTTGTTATCTTTACTTATGTTACGGTGTACTTTAGTATCACACTCCTCTCCTCTGCTTGAGATAATAACTTTAAGGGGCTCTACTAGCAGATCTGGTAATGCATTTTGACATTTTTCTGAAAGCACACCAGCTTTTTAATAGCATGCTCCCTTCTCCTGTTACCACAATGTCGTTGAGAAGCTCAGTCTGGAGGTGTGATTTCTTCCTATTTACTGTCTTAAAAAACCATGCAAAGCAAATTCTACTCCAGAGGAAAAGTGCAGTAATAATGAGTCAACTGAGAAATAGGGGAAATTTTCTAAGGGTCAGTCTAAAGTCAGTCTCAAAGAACGTTTGGAAAGTGGACTTAGCCTAAGTTGTGATAGTTTTGTGAAATGTGACAAGTAGACGTAATTTAAATCTTGGTCCTTAAAAACTCTTATCATATATCCTTAAAAAAACCCACCAAAAACATCCAACCCAAAATTTTATTTTTCATCTTGACTATTTTTCTGCAGGGTTTCCATATATCTTCCAGTTATTTAAAGTCTGCAGAGTCTTGAGGCCTGCTTATAGCTTGACAAGCAATCTCGAGATCCACCAAATAACTTCAGTCATCAGAGGTTTTTCTGCCTCTTGAAGTTAGATTCTAGCACCTGATTTAAGCGAGGGACCTTCCATTCCTATGTAGTATTAGAAAAGCTGTCATCTTGTTTTGAAATCCCAGTATTTAAGAAACCATTTTCTTGACACAGGATTTCCCATAAACAGTTATACAACAACAGTTTATAAATATTTTAATTGTCTTTGAAAGTTAAATCTCAAAGACACAAAGAAAATCTTTGTTGTTAATTACCACTGTGCCATCTATGCTGTAGTTATGTTCAGGTTTCCCCTGTGTGTTCTGCTAGACTAATTAAAGTGGATAGCAGTATTTTTTCCTTAAATGAAATTCAGGTATTTGATCAAGAACTTTAATTTTGCAAAGGAAGACAAATTCCCTTACCCAATCACTGTTTTGACATTGTTCAAATGCAGATTTGAGTGAATGGAGGGTATGGTCAGAAAACGCCAAACCACATAAAATATTGCCTCCTACATTTTGGTGCAATAGAATGAGTTGTAGAAAAGCATTTAAATCTCTCATCTTGTGTTTGAGTCAAGATTCTATCAGGGTCCACTTCAAAGTGTCTGAAAGCAACAGCGGTCACTCCAGTACGTTAACTGGACTTTTGATTAAGCCTGCAAGCATGTATCTTCAGAGGCATGCAGGCATTTAATAATTTTTAGGTGTTTAATTAAAAACATTGAACGGAGTTTGGATGACCGAGTCCAGATTCTCAAAGGCATTTCTGAATTTTATGAACTTCTAAATGAATGTATGATTTAATCTATATTGCCTAGCAGTTTTAAAGGCCAACATCTCATTTACACAGAGGCCAATGCTTTCAGGTGAAAATAATCAAGCTCTTCACATTATTAGCGTGAGATCAATGAGTTTTAAGGTTGCATCAGTAAAATGTGTTCGGACTTAGAATTGCTGAGGTTAACCGGTGCACCCTTCATCCCTGAGTTAGGTACACATGATCCCTCTGCAATGCCTGGGAGAACAGATTGCCTAACTGTAATAAAGTATATTTCGGAGTAGTATTTATTGGTCTCACACCTTGTTCAAAGTCTGGCAGAAGAGGGGTCAGGTGCCTGCCTAATCTGTCGCAGAGTGAGTGGTGCAAGAAGGCATCTACTGTCTGTGAACTGGGGTGGATTTGAACAAGGACAGCTAGTCATGAGACTGCCAGGCTGGTGAGCTGTGGGGAAGCACTAGATGCACACCAGGCAAGGTTATCAAAGCTGGGATTGTTAGGTGTACATGTGCCCCTGAAATGAGCTAAAGCTTTCACAGAGCTTTGTGGGAGGAGTGGCACTCTGTGGGTTTTTTCTTTTCCCCACTACATTTTCACTCCCATACACAGCTTTGATTTGGTTACATTGGAAGTTGTTTAAATACTGATACTGGAGTGACTCTATATTTCTTACTACCTGTGAATGACAAGGCATCCTTCCTGTTGGATCAACAGCAGTGGGGAAAATTAATTTTCTTATAAGCGTATGTGCTGCATAGTCCAAAAAAATCAAAACTGATCACTTTACATGTATAACATAAGCAGTACATATACAGAGAACATACTTTATGCTGCAGCTTCAAAAATTTGAATTTTGAAGTTACCTAAAAAACTAGTTCTATTTTGCAGAGGGTCTTTCCTATTCTGCCACTTGAAGGCTGGAGGGAGAAGGGAAAGGGGTAGTAGGAAAACATGGTATATATGGTCACAGTGCCAAACAAACAAAAACATTGAATGTATTCTTCTATATGTGAAAATAAACTTTCCCTATCCAAACCCTTGGGGAAGTTTTTACAGATCTACAGAAGTAATGATTCAGAAAAACTATTAGTTACTTCAGCTCTGCTTATCACAGGCCATTGCATTTCATTTAAATACTCCTGTATTGAGTCTAGTAACCTGTATTCTACTGAAGCGCACCCTTTGCAAAGCAGCAGACATTGATTTGGAGGCACCAAAAGGTGGAAAAATTACTCCTTTCTTGTGTAATTTGTTCCCAATAATAATCACCTTAGCTGTCAGGAAAAATCTGTTATTGTTTCTAAGCTGAGTTTGTCTGGCTTTGATTTTTACGTATTTGCCCTTGTTACGCCTTTCTTTGCAGCCTGAAAGAGCTCTTCAGTACCTGCTATTTTCTCGCTGTGGAGGTCTTCAGACACTGTAATCAAGTCACCTCTCAGTGTTCTTTTTGATAAACTAAATGTGTTGAGCTTTTTAAGTTACTCACAGTAAGAATTTTCTCCAGTCCTTTCACTTATTTTGTGGTGCTCTTTATGCATCCTTTCCAACTTTTCATAGCCTTTTTTTTTTTGCAATATGAACAAGACAACAATTCCAAATATCGTCAGTGATGTCCGTCCGTAGAAGTAAAATCACCTTTCTACTACGCCTTTTCAGTCATTTAATGGAAATGAGTCCATTTTAGCACAGATTTGCAATCTGAGAGTTTTGTGAGTTTTTGTTCAGTCCTACAGCCGAGATAGATACACTCGGAGCTGCTTCTTTTTAATCAGGAGGAAAGCTCCTAGTCTGTTAAGGTGTCTTATATTTGTTTCTTCCAGCTATGTACTCTCATATTTGTGTTTGAACTGTGCCTTGCCAGCTATAGTGTGACCTACAGGAGAGACTGCCTCCTTTGCTGGAGGGCCTGTTGGGGAGATTGATGTGGGAGGGGGCAGAAGCCCAGCTCGGACTGGCAGGTGTCTACTTGCTCTGCCTTTGATCTTGGAGAAGCTCAAACTGGGCAGAAAGAGTCTAGATCACGGGGGTCGCGCCACCAGTGCAGAACTTTTGTCACTGCTTCCTTTTGACTGTCTTTGCTCAGAGAGTTCTAATGCTCCACTGGCTATGGCTTCGTTCAAGGTGTGAGCCTGGGCATGGTATTTAGGTGAGACGGGTTTACTTTCTTTCCTCTTGCAGTTCTCTTTTCTATGCTTCGAACCAGCATTTGGTTTCATTTTCTCAATAAGTCTTAATTAGAGCGCTTTAGAAAAACTGATGTTATTTTTAACATTTTGTGTTGGTCATAAAATGACATTTCTGCCCATATTTTAATTTATAGGTAATTTACTTATTGGGTGCATTTCATCAACACCTTTTTTCAAAATTATTTTTTATTTTACACATCAAAGTTTTAAAGGGAAATAGACCCATTGCCCGAAATGTTCATTAGCTGGACTGATCAAATCTTGTATTTCCACTATAAATTATTAATGATACATATAAAAATCTAGCTAGATATGTTTCTGTGTGTGTTACATGTGCACCTTGTAGTTTGGATACACATTCAAAATATGTGGGTGAAACAGTTTTGAAAAAGGAAAATTTGTCATTGAATCCCAAAATAAATTAATAGCAATGAGCAAAAGTAACTAGGGGGAGGAAGCATTTCAGAAAGGAGAGTTAGGTATATCCCTATGTTAACAAGTTCTCCTTCATCCGTTGTGCCCGTAGCAGAGCTGGAAGCGGTCCTCCACACCCTGGGGGACAGGCTGTGCCCCAGAGTCAGGCTGTCACCAGGGCAGAACAAAGCAGAGTGCTGTCTCAAAAAAACAGATCCTGAGGTTCTTACCAGCTGGACAAAACAATTGCTTCATTTTGGTGAAATTAAAGGATGCAGAAAAAAATGCTATGATCATTCCCCCCCCACCCCCCCCCCNNNNCCCCCACCCCCCCCCGCCCCGTGGTATCCTACTTAAACAATAGTCATCTTTTACATTAGCAGTCGCAAAAGCGAGGACTGGGAAAAGCTGAGGATAAGAAAGGAGGAGAAATTGGAAATGAAGGAGCAAAGAAGGGAAATGACTAAAACTTGTATAAGCTGACATCCTTGCAGTGAATTCAAGGAAAAGAAACGTACATATAAGAGGCAATGTGGCCTGGCAGATGTAACGGTTAACATGGATTCTAACTGGAGAATGAGATAAGTAGTCCTTCCACAGAACAAACCCAGAAAGCTCACAATCACCGACAGTTAGCTATAAGAAAAGGAAACACAAAACATTGTGATCACTTGCAAATGTAACAATGGTATTTTCTTGTAGAAGGATTTGAGAAGATAGAGTTGAAACCAGCGTTTGACTAGTTACATTAAATGTATTCATATACCTGGTTTTGCCTGTGGTGAATAGTTCTACCTGCTAATACAGGTGCTGAGAGACCGAGTCAAATGTATTTATTACACAAGAGTCTTGCATTTGCGTGCACTTCTGTCATAAATTAGAAATGTCAGAAAAAACCCCAACTATTGCAAAGCCTGACTGATAAACTGTTATATATCTGAACGTGCATAATCATATTTTGAAATAATAAAACCTTACTTTTTTTGTTCTTCAGGTACACAAAGATGAAGACAGCAACCAACATCTACATTTTCAATCTGGCGATGGCAGATGCGCTAGTTACCACGACTATGCCATTCCAAAGCACTGAGTACCTGATGAACTCTTGGCCCTTTGGTGATGTGCTCTGCAAAATAGTTATTTCGATTGACTATTATAACATGTTTACCAGCATATTCACACTGACCATGATGAGTGTCGATCGATACATTGCTGTGTGTCATCCTGTGAAGGCTCTGGACTTCCGTACGCCTCTCAAGGCGAAGATTATCAACATCTGTATCTGGCTGTTATCCTCATCTGTTGGCATATCTGCGATAGTTCTTGGAGGTACCAAAGTCAGGGAAGGTGAGTATGAGCATTCAAAATTGAGTTTCTTTGTTTCCCAAATGATGTAAAATGTGACTTGTAATATTGGCTAAACCTGATTGATTCCTTTCTCAATAACTTGTGCATGCTCAGCACGTTCATCTGCATTTCTTGGTTCAAAAAGTTATGTCCAAATTTCTGACATTTTTAAATATATTGTGGAACGTTACAGTATGACATATAAATCATTTAAGCTCAGATGCCTTTGCCCAGTAAAAGAACAAAATTCACTTCGAAGCATTGTCCGTGCTAGAATGAGGCCATCAAAAACTAATAGCAGACACCAGGGGAAAATAATCAGGAATTTGATCACAGTGGCCAGATCAAAGATCAGTTTAGAATGAAACTTGACATACAGGCTTAAGGTACTTTTTTGTAGGTGTTGTGAGTTCCTGCTGAAGTTCCAAAAGTAGAAACTAGATTGTTTATCATTAGTATTAATATTAAAACTATCATTAGCAGTAAGACTTGGGAGCTTATTTTCAGCAGCCATTTTACAGAACTTGAAGGCAGGGCGAAGAAAGGAAAAAAGCCAGTAGCTGGACAGAGAAGCTAAATTCTATGAAAATGACAGCATCTTAAGTTCTTGTTTAAAAGGGATGGGGATGTACGTGGAGGCTTGGAAAGGCTGAGAAATAAGGATCAGCAGAGGAACTGGGAATACAGACCATGTCAGGGAAGCAACTACAAGACCATGAAGTCAATAAGATCTGTATGCAGACCGCCTGTAGGCTCTGCTTGAAATTTATAATCTGTGAAGGGCTGTGGATTTAGCCCCTGTAACTGGTGACTCATCACCAAAACTGCCCTGCTATGGAGTTAGTCTTGTTTTGAAATCCTCCTTGAGAAGGAAGGGGGAGAAGCATTCTCTTACACATATACTTCATACCCACAAGCATGACATTGGTGCAGGAGCACCTCAGTATCTTCAAAAGTCTTGGGGCCTCTAAAGATGTCTTTGTGTTAGGGCCATCCGTTATGAATGTCTCGATAAAATACAAGACATGCATATTTATTTGGTGGTAGTCGTGTTTGAGATGTAAATAATCTTTTGAAGAACGATTAATAAGTTCCTGAATTAGCAACCTTTTCTATTAGAAAGGCTTCACTCCTCCCAAGACAAATGGTAAACTTTACATAAGGACACTTTCATCTGGCGGAGACAATAAATGCTGTGTGTTAAACTGTTTGGCATAGATCAATGCAAATAAAACATTTCAGTAACAGCTGCTCAAGGGCTGATTGGGTGAAGATGTATAGATTTTCTTCTGGCTGTTGGTCGTCTGGTGGGTAGGTGACAGGAGAGTCCTCTGGAAACTCTTCTTTCAGCTGTTTGGGGGATCACTGATCTGCAGTGGTGTAACTCTTCTCCCCAGGGAAAGTTTTGACAGGCTCTATAAAACAATGTCTGGCTCAGGAAACATTCACTTCCAGGCATCTTCATTTGGGAATAATGATTGTCTCACTGTGTATGAGATCTTGAAGGCCATGGGACGTCGCCTCGGTCAGGTGTTTTGTAGGAGTGTGCTTAACTAACAGAATATTACTGTCATTCGCTGTAAGCATCACATTTAGATCAAGGGTCTGCTCTGAGGCCAGCAATGATTAAATGCCTTTTCCGCGTCACGTGACAGACAGCCTTTTTTTTTTCTCCTGAAACAGAGGACTAGTAATACACTGATCAGCTGGGCCAAATGAGGTTGGAAATTACTGGCAAATGCTTGTCAGCCCCTACTGTTCAGCCCTGTTTGTCTGATCTATGATCTCTCTTGAGCTTTTACTGCCAATTATCTTGCCTGGTGCGTTCATGAATTGCGCTGATAAATGGTGAAGGGGAAAAAAACCTCCTTTTGCCAGCTGGAGTTGGGGACTGAAACCTTTTGTTATGTTGGTCAAAATAGTTGTTGTTTATATGATGCAGGGCCTCTGTTGCATTCAAGTTTAAACAACAAACAACATCAAATGGAAAGTGATTATACTTAAAGTTCCCACCTCATGCTCAGTTTGTCCCTTTTGTTATCGCAGTTCAGGATTGCTCCCAGTGGAGTCCTTCTGGATGCATTTTCCCTGCAGGATAAATTTTACATCTGTGTAAATTTTCCTTCTCTGGCCTTAATAGAGTCTTTTTTGCTGAAGAATCGTTCACTTAAAAAAAATTAAAAATTTAGAGGTGCTATTAGTATTCCCAGCAATGGTATTAAGGCTCCATCTGAGTACAGCAGAGTATGGATGCCAGAAGGTGATGTAATTAATAATGTACCTAACAGAAATATATTTCCTGTGTCAGGATTAAGATTAATCCTAAATGGTAGTTTATCAAACACATTTTAAAATATCTTTACACTAAAATACCATCTAGAATGGAGTATTTTTCCTTAAATATTTCAATGTATTTAGAACATTTGTCTTTCAGAGTGGAAAAAGTCAGAATGAGATCTTAAGTACTCAGCTTGTGACACTGCACTTCATTCTGCATCTTTTCAGGCAGCAAGAATAAAATATAAACTGAATTTTATTCCCTTCCAAAGTTCCTGAAAGTTATTATGATGTTGTGAATTATGACAAGGATCTTTGTTGATTCTTTGCCAGTTGTAAACTGGGAAAATGTAAATGGGTTCAATACAATTCATAGCATTATATGTATCAAGTGAAACACACAAATATTAATGAATATAGAATAAGATTTTCCATAGAAAGTAAACTGTAATGAGATATAATACGATCGTTAAATTTGTATTCAATCATTTAGAATTCTAAAACACCATTGCCAACTACAAATTGTATTAAAATGTAGCAAACAACCTACTTATTTTCATAAATATATGAAATTACGTCAGTAGATCTGAATCAACATTTCCTCTGGGAGGGGGTTTCAGTGAGCAGCTGGATGTGGTCTGGAGCAGTCATCCCTGATCACACCTCACTTTCATCCAGAATTGCACATCTGGATGCAGCTTTCCTAGACTAGATACTGTAGCTGCATCCTGATTATTGTTGCTGCTAGGCCATGATCTACTACAGATAACAGTAATAATCAACATGAAAACTTATTTGAAGATGATTGTTGACATTTCTAGAATAAAATTAAGTAAAAGCAGATAGATTTATGACAACCTAGATCATAAAGGATTTAGAAAAGTTGACTGAGTGTCAAGACTCTGTTAAGTTGTGCTTGTGCTTTCAGCTTAGCACCCTCCATCAGGCTTAAAAGATATCTTTTCACTTTTCAGCTTTCAGAATCATCCATTAGTTGTTATATTATTTAAAATAAAACCTCAAAATATTTAGCTTTGATATAAATTTTTTAATTTCAATGTTTTAGTATTCAGTATCACCCAGTAACAGCTTTCTGGTATTTAATCACTGAAATGTCTATACGATACCATAATAATAACTTCCCCCCTAGTTTTTTTTCAAAACAAATTCTCTGCAATATCGTCTTGATTTGTGAAGTATTTCAATAGCAGGGAAATATGGCTTGATGGAATTTTTTGCGACTAATTCCGCTGGAGGCAGATATGAAAAAATGATGTGCAAGAGTATATTGAATCATTCAACCCTTAGATCTGATTCAATAAAAGCCAATACATAATAATTTGTGGAGGAATGACAAAATTCAGTAGGGAAGATGAAAAAAATCCAAAGAATAATACAGTGCTCAAGAGGATAAAATCTAAGCTACAATTCAGAGTGAAAAATCCCTGTGTTACCTTGACTTGTCTTCAGTAGAGTTTGACTGCTGATAGTAGTTGTAAATTTATACCTTCTCTTGACTTGCCGTTTATCTTATTTCTTGGTTTTCCATATGGTTTATATGCTGGAAGGCTTCAGTGAGGTCAGCAAATGAAACCTCAAAAATTTCATCCCTTACCAGCCTCTTGTCAGATGGAATATTTCTGGGACGTAAAATCAAGTGACAGCCTGTGACTCTGAATCCTGGCATGGGCAATCAGAAAGGGAGGGGGCTGGTGTCAGCGGCCCACATCCTGCAGGCTCTGCACAGGCTGAATTTTCAATGTTGTGATTTGCAAAAAAGAGCAGCTTCCATTTGACTCCGCACACACACATATTTTATTTGCTTCTATTTAACTGAAAAGAAGCTGTTGCCAGGAAGTAAGTTTTTTCTGAATGCAAGCACTTATGTGTATTCCATTTGCACTGAAGAAGGCACATGGGAAAAGATAATTACAAAATTATAATATATTGGCAAAATCTTCCTACGATCAAAACCTCATTCGGCTCCCACCATTTGTGATACCAAAAGTCTGTCTCCACCCACAGACAAAACCATATGTAGTTTGATAATAATTATGAGAGATCTACTCCATTGAACATGGTACTCATTCTGTCTTTAAATCTCAGTTAGATTCAAATGGAAACATCTTTACAAATTTTTATTTTTGTGCTCTGTGTTTTTAGATCTTCCCATGGGAAACAAATTTTATGCAACGTTATGCATTTTAAAAAGCCCCTATCTCTCTAAGTAATTCCTAGAGACAGCTGCATAAAACCAGTTTCAATGGTAATTGAAAGCTTTCCTTGGGGTGATTTAATGATAACTCCATTTATTAGTATCACATTACATGATAATCACTTTTCCTAGCTTATACTATGATTATTACTTTGTTTAGAATATCTAATAATAAAGCAATTTTCTTTTTCTTGCTTCTTTCATTCCTAGATACTGCTAGCACTGAATGCTCCTTGCAGTTTCCAGACAGAGATTACGTGTGGTGGGACATCTTCATGAAAATCTGTGTCTTTGTCTTCGCATTTGTTATTCCAGTTCTCATTATAATTGTTTGCTATACTCTGATGATCCTGCGCCTTAAAAGCGTACGGCTTCTCTCAGGGTCTCGAGAAAAAGATCGAAACCTGCGCCGCATCACCAGGTTGGTTCTTGTGGTTGTGGCAGTTTTTATTATCTGTTGGACTCCTATTCACATTTTTGTGCTGGTTGAAGCCCTAGGGGATGTGTCCCACAGTACTGCCGCTATATCCAGCTATTACTTCTGTATCGCTCTGGGTTACACCAACAGCAGCCTCAATCCAATCCTTTACGCTTTTTTGGATGAAAACTTCAAGAGATGTTTCAAGGACTTCTGCTTCCCCTTTAAGATGAGGATGGACAGGCAGAGCACCAGCAGAGTCAGAAACACGGTGCAAGACCCGGCTTATATGAGGGAAGCAGATGGGACAAACAAACCTGTATGACTAGTCGTGGAAATGTCATCTTACTGTCCTCCAGAGAGAGAAGAGTCCAATGACCTAGGACTGACACAGATTACTACTGCAGTTTGAACTAGACTCACCCAGACAGACGTTTCTGGAATATTTCAGAAATCCTAGTAGTTCAAACCACTATTATCAACAAACAAGAACCTCCTGAATATAAGCTCAAATGAAAAGGACCTGGCTGGTGGTCAGGTTTTGGCACCATGTTTGCTGTACTTGAGCAGGTACTAATAAGCACTTTTGGGGAGACAGGAAGATAGTGTTGTACCAGCTGATTCTGGGTAACAAAGTCTCTGGCTTTTCTCTTTACAATATGTAAGGTTATATCAAGCAACATGCAGTCATAACACTGAGTTACGCTGGAAACACAGTTTTGCCTCAACAATGATTGCTTCTGAACTACATAGTTTCCCAGCTTGGTTTGCCATACTCTTTGACAGTGAAGGCTATTGTTTAGGTTTCTGCAGAACAATGCCAGAGCTATAATCAGTATTGTCCTCAACTAATATATCTGTAACATTTGTCTGTGCTGTGGAAAACCAATTTCAGCATGATCTGCCTACATACCAAAGTGATTTTATTGTGTCTGTGTATGGTAAAGCATTTTGGCATTTAAAAATATTGGGATTTAGGGAGAATTGTTTGTATATTTTTAGCACGTGTTTAGTCACCTGTGTGTAATGTTTTCTATGTGTGATTTTCCAAGGTGACTGTATATTTATTGATTGTGAACAATATAATATACATTTTCAGAGTGTATTTTGAACAAGAGAGTAGGAAAACTTCAAATACTTCACTTGTTACAAAACTGATGAAAACCCATGCCACATTCATTACATGGGGGGAAATAATCACATTCCATTTTCAGTAAAGGGACATACTTAAAAATAACTCTGTACTTGTTTTCCTGGACAATTTGTAAGCAGACTAAAATAAATATTTGACGAATTAGAAACTAGTGAATTAGCACATGGATTAACTGGATTGATACAAAGGAAATGAAGATTAAATATACTGGATGCTTTAGTGGCACTGGACTGGAAATGTTCCCATTTTATTGATGATGATACATTTTCTTTGGTAGTCCTATGAATTCAGTAAATTCCGCTGTTTTCCTGTGAAGATGGGGATGCCAAGGCACAGCTACACAAGTTGCTGGCTTGCTGAAGGTGAGTTTATGGTAAAAATGAGCCTAACTTTCAGTCTGTATTTTTTTGTCTTCCTAATTGTTACATATTACTACCCCCACTTCTGCTATTGCTGAAATTTGGAGGAATGCTCTCATTATCTTCACTGGGAACAGATCTGGTCACCAGACATCTTCCTGGTAACTTTATTCCTTATACAAAATTATTAATAAGGTGGGTGCTTCACTGCAGGGCAAGTTTTCTCAGAAACACTGTCTGGTTTGGTCCTACTGGACCAAAATTCCTTTATGCACACCAGTATAAATCATGACATTTGCTCTTGTAGCTGGCAATATAGTTCCTGTGGAAATGCTGTAGAGATTCGTCTCTCTGCATAACTTCCATATTGTATTTGCTAATACAGTCATGTATGTAAATATTTTTTATATCAGGTTGATAAATGCAGTGCTCCTACATTCATCTTGCAGTACCAAACCAATCCCGAACAGTCAGAGGTGTTCACAGCCTTTCAGTGGTGCTGCTGTCTGGAGCAGAGCTGTGACATTCAGGCCACAGAGTCTCTAATGCGGTTATTTTTGTTAATGAAAGTATTCAAGATAATCCTTTCTGGACAAATCTAACACTCTCTGATTGTTTCTACATGATGAGTGAACAGCTGACCTCAGGATATTTGATTTACCTGGAGAAATGGATGATGCTCACATGACTGGTTGAGTGGGTCTATCTTCCTACTCTGTCCCTCTCTCTTTTGTTTACATGCATACCCCTTTCTAAATAAGGTTCTGACCTTAAACAGTCACAAAAAGAGAGTGCTTAAGGTAAAAATTGAAAATCCACGCTATTCATCAAGTTAGGAGCAAATGAACTGTGAAAGAATCAAGCCCTAATGAATTATTTTCATTCCAAATAATCTGTGTTCTTGTTCATGATTTACCATATGCATATGTATATCTGTGTTTCAATAGAGTTATCACTCTATACATTATATGCAGTGCTCCGCATTGTAATGAAAAATCAATGTTCTTAATTTGTAAAAAGGAGTTTTATAATCATAATTTTTTTTTCCTGATTATTTTTTTAGTAAGGAGACCATGTTCCCTATCATAGTGGGAGAAAAATATGAGATCCTAGCAATTTTTCTGTGGTATGGAAATATTGGGCTTGAAAAGTGATATAAGAATGTGTTGTAAAGATTTATTTCTTTATGGAACATTAACAGCCAAATTAGTCTTGATACAGCAGAGAGGAGTCTTGGGGGTTTTCTTGTCAAATTAGGCAGCTTATCACACTTCATTGAACAACAAAGGAAATCTGGCCAAGGTTTTTTTTATAGCTGAGAAAGTATATTGAAAAATAATATGATGTTTTTGCTCACAGAATCTGCTTCCAGATGATTAAGTTCTCATTGTTTGTTCAGCGGTTCCCAGACTGGAATGACTAACAGGCAAAACCAATTATTCTCACAGGGACGCGCATGGTGACTTCGGAAACCTGTATTTAAGCCTTGTAAAGCACCTTACTTTCTGTGTAACTCCAGACCAATGACTTGCCTTCACTCTTATGTGGCCAGGCTGCCTTGTATCTCCAAGAGGCAGCAAGAAGTGGAGGAAGGGGTAAGAGCTGCCTGGTCCAGCTGTTGTAGCGCTGGGAAGGGGATGGAGCAGCAGGGACAGGCTGTGCTGTCCCATGGGTCCTGGAGGAAGGCAACAAGATGGGGCACACACGTGCAGGCAGCCTGGAAATCCGCCGTACCTGCTGCAACCAATCTCACCTCTCTTTCCTTCTGTGAGGGGGGTTCCAAAAATCTGGTGTTGCAAAAGTATGGTACGTGGTTATTTGACCTGTTAGTGGGGTTAATTTCCAATCAACTGGTGCGGATATTAGGTTGCCACCTTCTGTGTTCCCTGCTACTTTTCATTTAGAGATCTTTTTTATGGAAACCAGTGTTCTGGTTCAGTGCTTTTGTGTCATCTTTGGAGAGCAACAGAGCAAAAGAGCATTACCATGGAGTTACTGAAGTTTGCAGATCAAGCACCTTTTCTGAAATCTCAGATTTTGTAGTGTTGAGGTACCAAATTAACTAGAGAGTGGAGGGCTGTTTCAGTCTCACCTCTCTCTCCACTGTAAGTTTAACTGTCCTTAACATTTAAATACTCTACAGCTGCCACTAGACAACCCCTATTGTTAATATTGCATGCTTTCTAATGACAATTGCAAAAGAACAACTAGGTGTAAAAAATAACTAGGAACTTAATTCAAATCTCTCTGTTCCTGGGGATTTAACTCAGTCTACACGTGTTTGTGTATTAGAATTACACCACAAGGAATAGTAGTGGCTTTGTTTTTCTTTTTTTTAAAGTTGGGGGAAAACCCCAGTGAAATTCGTGAGTCTCAAATGTCCTTCACTTTTCTCAATGTTAAGTATCTTCTACACATTGAAAGTGTCTTTGTTCAAATAAGAAAACTATTGCCTAGGTTTGACACTACCCTCTAAAAACCAAGGTGGCCACAAGGTATTCCTTTTGCCTTCAGCTACAGTTCCATAGTTCATTTTTTCTTATTGTCCAAGACAACATTATAACTGATTTTTTTTTATTTAATGGTGGTCATGGTTTCCTCCTAACCTAATGGAAGTAAATAAACACCAAAAGAGAGGCAATTTACATTACTAATTTCCATGACAGAGACAGCCTAGAAATGGAAAGAAAATGTAATTAATGTAATGTAAAAGCAGATTATCTCACTTATGGTGCTGAGAACGTGTGGTTGGTTGGGTGTGTGAGAAATAACCTTTCTTCTCAAGCAGGTGCACATCCATGTGCATGTGAAAAACTGTCCAGTGCCTCACCGCGAGCACATTCAGAATGCATTAAATCAAAGAGGAAACAAATATTCAGCATTATGTTTTCTAGCTACATGGATGCATAAAGTATTAAAGTAAGATTATGCATCATTATTCAAATGCAAAAATTACATTCTGCTACTGTTTGTGAATAGAAAGAGCTATTATTTCAGGTAGTTACTGCTCTCATTTGAGGTGATTAATGCTCAGAGACGCTATCTTGTTTTGGGTTGGACTCAAACATTTTTTAATTTAACATCTGGCAAAGTAACTAACTTAACCTGCCACTCACTGTCTTACATTGAAAAACTGCACACAGAATAAAATACACTCCTTTCCGTGTTTTTCTGTGCTGATATCAGATGAGACCAAAAGAGAAATTTTCATATACTGTGAGAACAGTATGGTTGTATTGTTTCCAGCTAACTAAGAGAAAAACTTGTGATCTGCATTGCACACAGTCACAGAACTAAGACAAGTATGTGATAGTTAAAGTGTTTCAGGGAAAATATATGACTCTGAGAAAATACACGTCCTGGGAGAAAAACTAGGTCACACAAATACAACAATTTGTTATCTTCCTTATACTCAGTAATAATAATTTTTAATAGGAATTCTAAAGATGGAATTTTTTCAGATGCATTCATTTAGTTTCCATATTTTGCCCAGCTAAGGCAAAAAGGCTCAACTAATTTTTTTCAGGCCAGAGTAGCACTCTCGACTTTTCAACTGCAGCATTCAAGTGGAATTTTTGTCCCAAGGGGCAAAGCAAGGACTCTCAAAAATATGCATGCAACAGTGTATACAGTTTCTAGTAGGCCTTAGATGTCTTATCTCACTTGTGGCTTTAAACACCTCCACATATCCATAGAATCATAGAATCATTCAGGTTGGAAAAGACCCTTGGGATCATCAAGTCCAACCATCAACCCCATATTGCACATTATTTTAAAGATAGGCTCTGGTAATAAATTCAAGGAAAGTCAGGGATCAGAATTTATTTAAGAAGAATCAAAGACTTGAAAAATGCAGTTGTCAACAAAGTGATGCTCTTTTTCTGCAGAGGAAGAAGCAACCCCTGAGCTGTTGCCCAATGTCCAAACTGTTTTACAGGTTCAAAGAGCATGTCCATTAAAAGCAGCTGTCTCTCAAGAAACAGAACCTTCCCTGAAAATTCAGACCTCCTTAGTTCTGTCAAGGTATGGTCAATGTAAGCAGACCATTGCTGAAATGATGCACTTGCTCATTAAAACACGTTTGATAATCAGGCTTCATATTAAAATATTGAAATGTAATTTTTTCTGCTTGCAGCTGTTGTGTAATCAGCTAGGAAACTTCTACATAAATTAGCTTTCAACTAGATGTCTTGGTAGAAATTGTCTTCCTCTTAAGCAGCCTTGACCATATGATAGGAATGGCAGCAACACATTTTCAGGGGTTATGAGCTGGTGAAACAATAGAAGGAAAAGAAGGAAGTAGAGCAAAGCCGATTCACCTCACAGAATGATGAAAACTGCTCAAAAAACCAAAAAGTGAAAGTAAGATACAGTTAATATTTCCTTTCTATACTCTTTTTTTTTTTTTTTGTGAAAGTTTGCAGAAAACTGCTCTCTGATAAGGTTTGGCTGCTCATCATTCACACTAACAAAAGGCTCAATGGACACAGAAATGACCATCAATGAGAACGCCCTCCTTTCCCCTGTCCTACCTCCTCACAGAAATGTTATATTTTGGAATTGCTAGATTTCCAGCTTTAAATACTTGTGATGCTGCCTAAAAGACAGAGCTCTAAGGTGAAGGCTATGCGGTAATGGGATGGCACAGCACGAGTGAAAATCTGTTTGAAATTTATGAAATGACGAGACTGGCAGATGACAGAGAAATGATGCTCAGATGCTGAGAAACCCCAAGCTTAGTGAACCAGCAATAACTCAACATGCCGAGAAATTCAGAGGCAAATTTAAAGGGAAAATGTTGTCTTGTGAAAGGCAAAGGGAAAATTCTCACTGATTTGAGCCAGCGTTTCTCTTGGTGCTGCTAAATGAATGTAGTCCTTGCAAAGACGACAGTCGGGGTGATTGTGCTGGGATTTTTTTTTTTTTTTTATTGCTTATCAATTCTTAACCAAACATAACCCTTGTAAATCTGGTCATTTTTTTCCACTGGCATATTTTTTTCAGAAAAATGTGGATTCAGCAGAAGTTATTGTGTTTGTAAAAACTTAACTAATTTGTCAAATAAAGAAATTATTTTTTCCTGGGTAATACCAAGGTGCTTCATTTTTAACTGTATCTTGCAGGTGTGTAGTACAATATAGTGAGTACATCTAATAATTGCTATAGTGATAGACTGAAAGGAGATGTTTCAACTGGCTGAATCAAAGTATTTTGGTCTGTTTTGTTTCTCAAAATATCCTGGAAGTTTGACTTCTTGTCTTGATTCAGAACCAAATGGAAAGTTTCAGAATTTCTCACAGAACAGGGAATTTGCTTGTTAAATATAGTCTTTGTATTACCTCTATCCCTCAAGAATAGGACCTGGCTGCCACATGTGTGAGCGCGACCACCAGCAGAAGAACATGGGAGAACGTGGGGAGGAGAAGATCTCCCTGAGTAAATAGTACCCTGCCTGTCTGGGTATAAAAACAGGGCAGCAGTGGTTGCGTATAATGCTGCCCAAATAGCAGAGCTTACTGCAGCTGCATCGCGGCTCAGTCAAGCCAATAAATGTGCAGGATGCGACTGCACTATGTGAATTTTTCATCTTGGGCTTCTATTAGCTAAATTCAGGTTCATAGAATCATAGAATC